>JAPSGF010000024.1:1920472-1984054 GCA_035772895.1 Perdix hodgsoniae | reverse complement strand
CTTCTCTTCTCTTCTCTTCTCTTCTCTTCTCTTCTCTTCCTCTTCCCTTGCCTTGCCTTGCCTTCCCCTTCCCCTCCCCCTTCCAAGGAGAAACATAAATTACCTTTCTCTCTCCAAAGGACAGGTAGTGCTGGGCAGGTGTAAGAAAGAGCTGTTGCACAAAACAGCCTTGGGTTGCATGGTGTACCTTTTAGTGGGTGGTCCTACCAAATATTTTTGCATGTGGACTTCATGTTGGCCCTAAAATGGTTTCCAAAACAAGGTCAAAAATATATTGGAAACTACTGCTTCATTCAGGAAGCGAACAGCATCAAAACATTAAAACTGTGGATTAAAATGTACCATATGTTGTTGATGTAACCATGTCCAGCTCTACCTTAGCAGCTTTGTAGCTGCAAAATGCAAAAATCTTGCAAAATGCTTTGGCCAAACTGTGCCGGCCAGTCAGATGATGGCACTACAGACCCAGCTCCACCAGCTGTGTCCTGTGCTCATTAAAACGCCCCTTGGGCCGTTCATTATTCTGGTTTCATTCTCAATCCCAGCTTTCCCCTGGTTACCTGGTTGGAAACTGTACCCCCTGATAACTCATCCACCCTCACAGGCAGCCCATAGCAAAGGTTGCTAAGAGAGGGACTGCCACCTGTTAAGAATCCACGGTTCGGGGATGCAGTGAAGTGTGCTCCTTTCCCACACTAGTATTTTAAAAGGTTATAGATCATGTGTGCATAATAGGCAGAACATTAGGTCGCTTGTCTCACTTACAACAATAATCCATTTTGATATGGGTCAGGTTGACACAAAGAGTCCACCCATACCAGATCTATTGACGAAACTGATCCCTTTCCCCCAAACTAATGAAATTTTCAACTAATGGGTACTTAAGTTAATAAAGTGTGCCACACATCTGCTAGAAGCCATTTGTAAAATAAAGCACTGGAGTTCAATTTTGAGATCATTGACATAATGTTTGAGTGGCATCCCACAGGGACCCAGCGTGGTACCAAATTAAGGAGAGTAACACAATAAACGTGTGAGAAATAGCGTTGGTATATAAACAGTAAGTAGGAGCTTCTCTTTCTTTAAAGGAAGCGTAATACTACTTGGGGTTCATACCATCACTAATGAATTGAGCAGGACAAATCCTGATCTCCCCTCGCAGCCAATGGGCATTTGGACAATGACTTCAATAGGGCCAGGATTTAACCTGGGGTATTATTTTGACGGAAATTGGCAACAAGCTGGTTCTTATAGCTAGAAAGTATCTTTTCACCAAACATATGCATGTCTAAAATTCTCTTCTCCACACTATTTTGTCCCTTCTTTTGTGGAGAAAAATGGAGGGGGGGGGAAAGGCTTCAACAGAGGCCAAGAGATTTATTTTTTAATTCCTGAAGTTACCTAGCTTGATGGAATTCAAGCTAAACGTCTCTTAACAGTAACAAAGCTCTCCTTTTCTAAAGCACTTGGGGATTAGACACAGGAATCATTCTACAATATCAGCTGAATTGAAACAGTCTGCTTTACTGTGCCATATACAGCAGATCCAGGAGCAGCCTGGAGTATCAACCACTGCTGCATCATCTCCTGTGGCATTTTTTGCATGGAAAGCATTTTCCATTTTAAAATGACATTGAAGAAATAGAAATCATAGGAAAAGTTTTGATGAAAATATTTGCAAACGTTTTCTTTTTTAAAAATGCAAACTAAGTATCTTAAAAATAAAAATAAAAAGCCAAAAGATTTTTTTAACAACAAAAAATAATAATACTTTCAGACTACTCCTTTTCATGGAATCACAGAATGGCCTGGGATGAAAAGGACCACAGTGATCATCTAGTTTCAACCCCCCTACCATGTGCAGGGTCACCAACCACAGACCGGGCTCAGAGTCTATATAGCGGAGAGATGTGCCAGTTTTATAAGTTGTATCTTTAAATTCCCTCCTTACCATATTCCTAAAGCAATTCTGCAATGAGCTAGGCAGATGCCAGAAGACATGGGAAGGCTACAGTGCAGCATCAGCAGAGGCCTTTGCTGCAGATCAGTGTTCAACCCAGCTGCAGATGATGAAACCCAGTAGCAGATGAAAGCTCCACACCTGCCTTTGCTCTGTATATCTCACAGAGCAGAACCCTTCAAACTGCTGGTAAACTGTCATGGCATTTACAGGAAATACTGAAAAATATTTATTTTTCCTAATAAATCCCCACTGCTTTTAACCTGCTTCATTCATACCTAACACAGATAAACACTGTAAACCCCCTCCTTTCCCTCTTTTTCAGCAGTTGTCCTGTTTAGCTTTAGCTTTGGAAAATAGGAAGAAAACACCCATCCAAGTTCCTGGGCTGAGCCTAAATCTGGCCTTAATCTAAATGTGGTTGAAGCCCCCTTAACCACCCCATGCTGGCACACGTCCCCTCTCATCCCTCAACACATACATGTGCTGTTCCAAGAATAATGTTTCTCACAATATTTCTCAGCTTTCAACACTGATCCCAATTGTCTTTTGCAGTACATAAATGGGGGAAGGGGGGTTAGAAATAGCTGGGGATGTGCAAAGGAAAATCCCACTCAATCTTCACTGCTGTGAGGCTGTTTTTTCCAAGCTGGTTCATTCCAGGATACTTTCATACTTTTACAACACCATTTCCCAAAGCAGATCATATGCGTGATCGTAATCTTCTATCATGCAAATATATGGGAGCTTCCTGGCTGGTTGCAGTAGGGCTTGACCGACATCCTGCCTTTTTTCCATTAAAACTAGCCCAACTAGAGTAGGCTCAACTTTCTACCTGCAGTGGCTGCCCACAGTTATGGGTGAGTGGACGCGAGGTAAAGTTTGAGTTCAATCAGGACAACATCCACCCTCACATGGGTCACCAAGCTGCCAGCATTAACACACACTTACACTGGCCCTACAGACACATAGACTTTCATAGAATCATAGAATGGCTTGGGTTGGAAGGGACCCCAAAGATCATCAACTTTCAATCCCCCTTCCACAGGCGGGACCATCAACCTCCAGATATGGTACTAGACCAGTTTGCCAGAGCCCCATCCAACTGGGTCTTGACCACCTCCAGGGGTATCCACAGCCTCTCTGGGCAAGAGTCTGCACAACTTTCTAACCAAGAATCAGATTCCAGATGCTGGCATGGCCCCCATACATGCACAGATGCAACTAATGGAGTCCCTCACCCAGTAAAAGATTTGGAAATGGAACTTAAGAAGACAGGACACACTGAGCTGATGAGGAGCCAGGTAGGTCCAGACAGGGATACCCATCAATAAATAATCTACAGGTCGACAGCTACTTTAACCTCTTTTTTTTTTTTTTTTTTTTTTTCTCTGGTCAACACCCAAGTCCAAAAGCTGCCCTCAGTGTTGGCTTGTTGTGATGGGTGCCACACTTGCACACTGGAGTTAAGAATCTCCTCGGAGAGCCTAGTTATTATGTTCCTTCTGCCTAGTCCTTTATTTGGGTTCCCACCTGTGTGCCTCTGGACTTCTCTGGGTTTCTAGAGATAGACCTTCAATGGATTTCTGACTGGGTTGGGCTGATAGATATTGGAGCAGGGTGTTGTCAGGCTTACCTCCCACAGTTGCCTCTTGGCTCCTTTGAGAGTATGCAGATAAGATTTAACTGAATAAACTACCAAGAACAGCGTGCAATCTTAATGGGTTCAAGTGTACTATTCTAAATGACAACGAATAATAAAGTGTAGCATATTTAGTATAGGAGGTTTGGGGATGTCAGAAGCTCGGTGCTTTTTTCAATTATAACTCTCGGATTAATAAATGTATGCTATCTATACACCCTGCCACAATTACCCTGCTACAGAATGCCTCAGCTGTATAGTTCAAATTTCAGAGTAATGTGAATATCACAAAGTTTTGTAGAAGAAACAGAACGACAGAGATGTGCTAACCTTACCCACAGAGCAGGTCAACGATAGGGCCAGGAGTGCATTCCCTCTTTCCCAAGTCCCAGGAACAAGCATATATCTTACATCTCATATTTGACCTCTTCTGAATTTTTCCCAGTTTGTTTTTAGCCAGCAAGACTCTCTTGCTTTTCAATCTGATTAAACTAAGCCATTTTGATGCCAGGTGAAAGCTGATGTACTTCTCCTGGATTGTAGGCTTAGTTATTGGTTTGTTTGTTTTCTCTGCAGATGGATTGTCTGTCATTTTTTCATAAGCACATTGGCAATACTCCCCTGCTTGGACTCACCATTAAAGTGAAAAGAGAGAAGAAAAAGAGAGAGAATGAAAGAAAAGAAAAAAAAAAGAATCAAACTTGATTTGTGACTTGTTCACGGGACTTAAACGTTGGGTTAAATTCAATACATCATTTTTTTTTTGGAGGGGGGGGAGGGGTTGAGATACTAAGTGATTTCATTACATGAAAAGAAGGAAGAAATTAAAAAATCATGTAAATTGAAGAAATCTCTCTCTCTCCTTCCAAGCCAGTTACTTACTCACCCCCCATTTGGTGAGATGTAAGAGGAGACTGGTCTCGATTTCAGCTGTGCTAACAGGCAGAGAGGAGAGTGGCAGGCACGCAGGGTCGAGGAAAGGACAAGGGTAGGAGAGGGAATGGGGCAGGTTCAGGAGTGGTGTATTTTGGACGATACTTGTGAGGTGAGAAAAAACAGCCCCTGGTGCTGATTAGAATTTTGGGGTGGGTTTGAGGGGGAGTCTGTGCAGGTTGGCTTTCCTCCAGCATGTCTTTCTGAAGTGGCAAGCCCAATTGTAAACCAAACACATGTATGCATATCCCCACCGTCTTGGGACTTATGCCTGAACAGCACTGTCCACGTCTCTCAATATTTAAAATCTTTATTTCTTGACCTAAAATCAGTAATTTACCCAACTATGCTTCTTCCTGTATATTTCTGGACACCTCTGAAATGTTCAAGTCAACCAAAAGTCCTCGTTAGCAAAAGAGAGGAAAGGGTAATGACTATCACAGCAGACGTTTTACATTCCCTTGGAGCTGGAGCCAACCCAGAGCTAAACAGCTCAGCCAGGCACTCAAGAGCCACATTCCCATGGAGGTAAATCTGTATCTCTATATAGCATTGCAGTCCAGACCACATCTGGCACGCGCTGGCAGTCACTGCAGATGAAATAGAGCTGAGCAGCTTTCTGATCCACTGAGCACTTCCAGCAGTGTAAAACCATTAATAGCAGCGGAATCAGCCTTAGCTGAAGCACAGCTTTTAAGGACAAAAGTCTTCTTTCTCTCATTTATTCCCACTTCATATTCATAAGTCCTTTTTTGTCTTCTTGTATTGCAAATGAGAGGAGAAAGTGCCCTAGAGGATACAGACTCCTGGTGGCTATGGAAGCTGCTGTAACTAAGGACACCATGGGACTTACTTTTAGCTGTTCAGACTGTTCTAGGGGACCTGAGTCAAAGGAAAGGCATAAACCCTCCTAGGCCATAAAGCCACCACGTTAGTTTGGCAAAATGTTCTTGACATTGCCAAGGATAGCTGACTGGGGAAAGAAAAGTGAGAGACAGAGACAGAGACAGAGAAAGACCTTCTGTATTTCATGTTTTCGTTCTGAAGCATTACTCCTTTCCAATTTCTTGATTTCTCCCCATGTTTCTCATTCAAAAAGCATTATGGGAATAGCCACCAACATTTTTCATTCATCAACTACAGGGATTTTGACACGTGATAGATTTTAACATTAATTTCCTTATGCTTTCTATAAAAATGTATTTAAGTAATATCAGGGAGATCACAAGCTATTTCCTGGTCAAAACACATCCAAAGGTCTACTTGCCCACACTATCTTTTGGAACAAAGAAATTGCCATCGTATCTATTAGCAACTCTTCATTTTCAGGGAAACACCTGCAGAATCTGCACGGAGAAATCTGGCAGAATTCCATTCCAGCCTCATCGTGTCTCAGTGTTACCATACAGCCTGAGGTTAAATTCTGCTGGCAACACATATTTATGTTCTGGAAGCAATTTTTGTTAACACCTATGGTAGCTCTTAGCATCAGGTTACTTAACATGACAATTAGCATGAATCACAGCAGTGGTGTTCTCTTTTACACCAAATTCCTACCAAGAAAACAGAAAGGGAATTAGCTATATCAAATAAAGGAAAGAAACACCACCCCAAGCATCACTTAGGAATGAAGAAAAAATGCCGGACTTCACGAAGTCTGCAGTAAATTTCTGTGCGCTTGATTTTCTGTGAATATAACTTAATCATTACATTTGCTATATACATATATATGTCAGTGTAGCTTTCAAGCTAAAAATTCTGAAGTCCTTTGTTTCTCCGAGATGGGCGATACTTTTGCACACCTGCAGCATTGAATCAATGCCTATACTCTCACACAGTTTATCTTCTGAAAGATTGCTTTTTGTGTTTGTTTTCCAAAACCAAGAGTGTTTGCTATGATCTTAGCAGAAGGACCTCAAGTGTTTCCTCAAGTGTAGCCAGGATGCTATCAAGTTCTTCTCTCGCCTCTCCAGACAAATGAAATACAGACACCACACACCAGAAAGAGGGAACAAAATATTTTTCACATGCTCTTCAAGATTTGTCCCCTGCTCATCAAATGGAACGAGTGTCAGTGTGCTATCTGTGCAATGTCAGTATGTGTCTTCTGCAGCCCTCTCCAGCAGTGTTTGCTATTGCAGTGTAAACACAAGGTGAAACCTGTCTGCAGATCCACATCGTGTACCTCACACGTCACCTCTGAGTAAAAAGCTGCCTGGAATGACCACACCTCCAAGTATTTGGCCATGAGGCACTGCTGCATAGAGGCAAGAGAGCCCATCGCTTTGTAAGGACAAAGCTTCCTTCTGTTATCACTGTCAGCCTCTTTGTGCAGCATCAGGTGTGAACAGATTGGAATTAAGAAAGAAGATGTAGAAGCGGTGAGATCATATTGGGTTCTCCACAGAGCTGGACAGATCACTGTCTTATTAGTCCAGAATCTAAATGATTTGAAGTATAAATTTAATCACTGATGATCAGTTCATTATCACACACTGTCAGATGTCAGTTGTCAGTAAGATGCAGCCACTCGATATAATGGAGCAAAGTTTCCTAAAGGCAGGGTGTGAAAATTAAGAGCAGTTTGCAGTCCATGCACATTTAGTGTAGACAGAAAGAGTGCATGTCAGTGCCTGTGCTAAACAACACACTGTGTGACAGTGCTCAAACACAGCAAGGGACATAACTGTCTTCGTACATTTTGATCTAGGCATCAACATAAGAGGAGAGAATCTGCGCTCCAAAGAGGGCAAGTTAATTAATAAATTCCCTAATAAAACATGTATTATTTCTGATGAGAAACCCCAGACTTCTCAGAGTGGAGGGACAGACTTTGTTCTGCCAGAGGGGAACCGAATCAGTGAGCAGCATAAGCAAACTCCATCTGTAATTGTCATCTCCCTGGTGGGCCACACCATCAAGTATCTCCAAAGTCTGTCATGGTCTCTTTGCTCTGTGACCAATGAGGATATTCATCAAAACCTGCAGCTCTCGCACACGGGTGGCTCCACCTGGGAGTGAAAGGCTACAACTGTATTGGAAAACAGCCGCTTGTAATTCCAGCAAAGGAAGGGATTTTGTAATAAACGGGGAATATCAGAGACAAATGAGAAATAAAAAAGTAAAGAGCCCCCTCCAGTGTCACCACATACGTGATTAATGAGACTTAAGGAATTCACCAATAGACTCTCCAAGCAACTGAGTTTTGTTTCAGTGGTATGCAGTCAGGTTGTATTTGTATTCAGAAATCCCGGCTGTACTCGATACCCAGGACTATTCTATATATGTGAAAAGAATTACGTGCAATTCTACTAAGGAAAAAGGAGGAATCACCACTCAAACACAAAATATGTTTAAGGCTGGGATATTGTTACAGACGTTTTTGCTCCCTAACAGTTTATCCCCTTCTTTGTTTTAAGTGGAAAATTAGAAAGAGTTGATTTTATCAAAAAGTCAGTTTTTGAGCAGTCTTCAGAAACCCTCATTTTGCATGGTACAAAATGAAGATATTTATCTTTAAAGAATCAAAAATACAAATGCAGCATGGCAGAAAATGAAGATAATGAGACTTAGTCTGCTTGATTTTTGTCCTTTTATCTAGCTCACATGCTTAACTTCTCCTTGAACCTGATCTCACTGTCAATAGAAAGAAGACATGCTTCCCCCAGGTACTTTATTTTTCAGACTGTTGGCTTCGGATCTGAAAAGTCCCCTGTGTATCTCGCACAGTGGTCATCTTTCCATGTGTTGGGGGCCACACACTGGGTCTTTGAGATTGTGGCAGTAAGACTGAAGACTAATCGACTTCACATCTGTAGAAAACTTAAGGAAAGAAACCTGAATAAATATTTCAAGGGGTGGATAAAGTAGCATTTATACAATTCTGGTCCATTTCTAATACCCACGGAGAACCCCAGCTGTTTCAGTGTGAAGCCAGGAGTAAACCAAAGCTGAGCTCCTTTCCCATTCATAGTCTCTACTTAAGAACAACACTTTAAAACATTTAAACCATATGGTCTCTTTATAGGGAGTTTACATTTTTCTGCAGTCAAAAATATATCGATAGCCCCTTATTAGCTGATAATACGATAAGATGATAATATCTTAATAGCTGGATAAGGCTTAAAATATAAACTAGGAATAGTACCTAGCCTAAAAAGCAGGAATCCACAACTGAGGACAATCCAGAAAGGGCTACAGTGGTTGCATAGGGTTTGGTTGGAATGTCCTATGAGGAAAGATTATGTTTAGTCTGGCAAGGATTCACTTGAAAAGTGGTTTAATGATAGTATACAAAACACAGACAACTCAAATCTGGACAAAAGACAGAGGTATTAGAGAACCTAATTTCTTCAAATACTGTAAGATGATTAAAGTAAAAAAAACAACCAGATCTTATTCTAACAGACAACTGCTGGTCTTGTACAGCCCTTTAGCCTTTTAAAAATAACCAGGAGAATTGCAGAACAATTAGCAGAACAAATATTTGTTCTTACGAAAAGCATATTGAATAGATTTGGAACACAGGATGCAAGTAATTATTAGAATCAAAATAGGCTAATGTTCTCCCTATGCTATTTGTAAAGCAATTTGAGTTTCATTATTAGAATGTGTATTTAACATATCATTTTGAATCTCATTACATGCTATTTGGACTAAATTTAATAGGATTATTATTTTTGGCATTCATGGTTATGCAATATCCATAAACATTGTTTCCATCTCTTTAATACAAGAAACAGACGTATGGAGTCAAGAAGTGAGCAGACTTTTCTGCATTTCTTATGTCAAAAAATGAGCAGACTTTTCTGCGTTTTTAGCAGCACCCTTATAAAATGGTTTTCATTCCTACATTTTTACAAGTATTGGTGAGTGTGTTACTTTTAAAGTATCATCTGTCTACAAGGGTTGCTCTGAAAGTAATGCCTCCTATTTTACTATGTCAGCCCATGATGTCAGATGCAGATGTTGGTGGTATGGCAGCAGAGGTTGAACCTTCCCACCAATTTCCCATTACATGTTGTTGCTGTGTGAGAGATGGCAGCAGAGGGGCGGTCTGATAAAATAGCATCTGCCATGGAAGTGTGAATGAAGCACGTCACTGAATTCCCCCATGCGAATAAAATGGCACCCATTGACATTTATCAACACTTACTGAGCATTTCTGGAGACTGAGTAGTGGCTGTGAGCACAGTGAGGCAGTAGGTGGTGCATTTCAGGAGTAGCAATGGTGACAGTGGGTCGCCTCCAATGCAGCAGCAGGTTTTCATGAGAGCAGAGTGCAGGCTCTTGTTCATCTCTGGCTAATTGTGATGACTGTGCAACAAAGCAATGTTTTGAAGCTGAAAGCTTGCTCTCTCATATAGTGTCACTGTGGTCTTTGTATGTATTGTATTTTCCATGGAAATAAATAGGAGACACTACTTTTGGAGTGACCTACCTACTTGATTACCTGCTCTGTGTTCTATTCAATAGAATAATCATGTTTTTATTAAAAACTCTATTATGTTATTTATTGTCTTTGGTTTCTGCAAAATTCCAATCACTCAGTAGGCTGCACTGTACTATCTACACAATGAGGCACTGTCAATAGTAATGTTTGAGAACAGCCTTGGATAGCCCAAAGTAAGACTAAGGTGAAAAGCTTGCCTGCCATTCTGACACATCCCACCATGCTTGCAGCTTTGTAACTTAGTGTTCTTCCTACTTATCCACTGAGGAAATTATCCATCTCTTCTGCCAGGCTTTGGGCCAGGAAAGGAGTAAGCAGTGAGCAAGCATGAGGAAGAATGAGCTTCATATGCCACAAATGAGCTCAAACACAGGAGGAAAGCTGGAACAAAATGAACTCATACATGAAAATAAGACATGACTTCCACTTTAGGCTGAATGTTCATCACATACTGATGCTACAGGATATATGAACAAACGTGTAGATATGATTTTAAAAGATCCTTTCTCCATAGCCCATCCACCTCTGACTGCTCTTCATCCACCATCCCGTAGCAACTCTTCTGAGAAAGGCTGACAAATCACTTCTGCTACTTGCTTCTACATCATGTCAAGTATCTTACTTGGCCAGCTGGGAGCATGCCATACTCCACTGGAAATGTTGAAGAAGAACACAGGACTTGGACAGAATAAACTTTTTATCATACACCACCAAGAAATGTTTGGAGGTTTGACCCCTGTCGAATCAAACATGAATGTCCCAATCATTTGTGCTGAAGAGACAGGCTGAACCTCTGACAGGATGTCAGACCAAACCCTCTTTACAAGAGTGTTTGTCCATAGTATATTCAGTGTACTGAGTATCCACAGACATCTGTCAATGTATTTTGTGTGGAAGGAGAAAAGAAAACTGAATATGCATGACAATGATTTTAACCATTAATGTGGTGTCCAGAAAGCATTCAGAAAAAGGACTGAAAACACCTCAGTAAACGGTGCTCCCTGATGTATATCAACCCCATTCAAGTGATTTGCTTCAGAGTTTTTTCCTTTAATCTTGCTTTGACTCTGAGACTCTGTGCTAAACTACAAGTTCTTCGGCACAGGGACTGTGCCAATGTTTACAGAACACCTTCTGCAAGGGGATCGCAGTTAGGACTTGGCAGCATGTGAGAAATAATGAAGAGAAGAAGAATTGGGCTCTTGAAATGGCATTGTTCAACCTTCAGTAACCCACAAAGATACAACTGAAAGTAAATAAAAAGTAAGCTTAGCCCCACAGTTCTGAAAGAATTCCTGAAAGAATTTCCAGCCTCTTCAAAACAACAAAGGAAGCTGCCAGTCTGGCATGTAAGGATAGATTGGTGCCTGGTGGAAGTAAATTCCTCGTTGGAGGCAAACATTTCAATTACAAAGCAGGAAATCCTACAGCAAAGGAGTTTCTGCCATGGATTATAAGGGCTTGACACCACATCTTGTACAACTCTGCCTTCTCTGAGCAAGAAAATGGTGATGCTGTTCATTTATTGCTTCTCATTCTTAAACATGTCCCACGATACCAGATCATACCCAAGTATCAATAAAATGGGGATCATAGTGAAACTGCATGCAAGTAAAGAGGAAGCAGGGGGTAATGCCATCTCATCTGAAACCACAGCAGCTAGATGACAATTATGCTGCCAGGAGCTACCCAAAGATGTGAAGTTCAGCAGCGTATAGTTTCTCACAGTCTATTAACACATTCTTCAAGGTCAAAACTTTCCAACAAATGTTGTTCTCATCAGAAAATTTTAATTGTTTTATGCTTGATTGTAACTTCTTGTATTTCAGTACAGTGAAAAATGGGAGTATTAATACTTACCATACAATTATGTTGTGCATAGAACATAGCTTATATCTTGCATCTGTGCCATCCCTTTGTGAACTGAATGCTAGCTCATTTGGTAGCTTGTTTAACTAACAGTCTTTGTACTGAATTCTTCTGTGAGTTTGAGAAGCAGCTCAATACTGTTTGAGAGTCCTTTCCCAACACTGGTTTGGTATAAATTTGATTAACAAATTAAACATGGAAGAAACTAAAGAAAAACAAAAACAAAACAAACGAACAAAAAAAAACCTATAGATTCATGATTTGTGGACAAAAGGAGAATATTCTGATGATCTACTCTCACTCCTTGATGCAAATATAGAGTATTAGAGGGAAAAGAACAAAGACAGAAGAAATGGATTAAAAACAACAGTTTGCAAATGGCTTACTACTCTCTTTCCATTTAGCACCACACTGTATTTAAGTCAAAAAAGGCAACTGATTATTTGGGAAAAGTTGTAATCAAGGTTGGAATTAAATGCACCTTTTTTTTCTCTGAATGAGAATAGGATAGTACTTACAATAGATGTTTAAATATAAAGTGCAATATAAACAGTTTTATACTGCTGTGACTAAATAAAAATAAAATGATGACAAGCAAAATTGTTGCAGTCCCATACTATTAAAGGTGATCCTCTTAAGGTATGCATAATGCAATTCATACTGCGTGACACTTTAATCAGATGCTTTATATCTCTGTCCACTTGTTCAGCAGATGCCAAAAACATAGAATCATAGAATCATTAAGGTTAGAAAAGACCTCTAAGATCATCCAGTTCAACTGTCAGTCCATCCCCACCATGCCCAATAAACCACATCCCTCAGTGCCACATCTTCGTGGTTTTTGAACACCTCCAGGGACGGTGACTCCACCACCTCCCTGGGCAGCCTGTGCCAGTGCATCACTGCTCTTTTGAAGAAGGATTTTTTCCTAATGACCAACCCAAACAACTTAAGAAGCAAGCACAGATTCACATGTTCTCCAAATACTACTGTGCTCTGGCACTGCTGATGCCACTACACAGTGCAGCATGCTGGACAATGAGGCTGGAAAGAGGCTGACGGATTGGCAGTGGGTCTGCCAGCTCTGTCCTGTTCTCATCTGATTTTCTCACTACTTCTCATTGGAAGTGCAAATGGACTAGTAGAAAAGAGACACTGGATTTATTCTGTATCTCTGCAAAGTAGGACTTTTTAGCTGTACAGCTCTGTTCACACTCAAACTCTTCTTTCAGAATTCAAGATGCTACTGTGAGGGAAGGCAGATAAATGGAAGTCTAGGGGAAGATGAATGAAAATATAAAGAGTGGATAGAAAGAAAGCCTAAGTGTTGATCAGAAACTTATAAAGTTAAGAAGGCAAAACCACCATCAAAATAGATTTTGAAACAACATTTTATCATGTAAAGTCCATAAACTTAATAACCTTTTCAGCTCAAACCTGTTTTGCAAAATAAACTTTCCAGAGTTAACAGAGCTTCTATGACAAGGAACGTATCTCTGCATGACAAAAGACAGTATGAATTTATAGAGAACTCTTGATGTAAGCCAGTCTGGCCAGGTCCTCTCATCATTAGTGCTTCAGACACAGAGGCATGAGGAGAGACAAGGGTCTTTAGGGCACTGGACAGCAGAGGGTGGGCTCCCAGGGGTGATTTGCAATAATAACATTGAACAATCCCCACCAATGGTTCACACAACCGAGTCCCTCGTGTCTACTCAAGAGACAGGTGATGCTGTACTGAAGGTAAATGCATCCTGAGCAACTTAAGTCAGGCTAACTCCTCTGTGAAAAACAGCTAATAGGCCAGAAATCCAGGGGCTTGAGTTTTATGTATGTTGGTAATGTAAGAGAAAGTAAAAAGCGTGAGGCTGCCAAAGGGCATAAAACAGAAATCACAATCTGCTGAGCAGTTGGAGCTATTTTCACACTTCACCTTTCTACAAGCAAACTGTTCCTTGCAATATTTTGCCAGGCTGTGGAACTGCTGAACTCAGAGGACATTGGACTCAATGCCACAGCTGGGCACCAAATTCATACCACAGTCTGGATCAGAAATGACTACAGCTAGAAACAACAGCATATTCCTCTCAAATGAACTTTTCCAGCTTTTATGACATCCATCCTGCCTCCTCCCACAGGTTTATTTTCTAATGACTATTCATAGCCATATGCTAAGCAAATATATTTGCTCATCCCACTCCTCATTTGAAATTCAAACATCAGGACTGCGATCCCGATAGACTTCATAAATAATGTGGGAGGTCAAAGAGTGAGTCCATCTGAAGACATGCCCCGCTCTCCCCACGGAGGAGCCTACCCCTTGCTGCTTGGAGCCATTTAGAGAAACCTGCTTATCCCACCCTGGGGTCTGCAGAGGGGTGCCCTATTCATAACACAGACTCAGCTTTTACAAGAACTGGCAAGACACTAGAGAGAGAGACGGCCTTTAAAGTGGACACACTCTGTGTTGGCAGTTTACGTTGCCATTCAGTGAGAAAGAAACACAAGTCAGTCGTTTTCAAATGAAGCCACCAAATGGCAGAGCTCGTGTTTTATGAGCTTCCACAGACAGTGGCAAGTCCCCAGATGACTCATTTCTTGGTGGGGGCTTTGTGAAAGGCACTCTGTGAGTGCTGGATTTCCTTTCAGCTGGGGCACTACATGCTGGCTTTGTTTAATGGCTGACAAATAGTAGAGTGTAACTTAAAAGTTCTGCTTGCCATGGCTAAGACCTTAGAAATTATGGCACCCGATGGGGCATTGTTTGCAGGAGGATACTTTGGGCTGTGTGTCAAGTTGCTATTTTTAAACAAGCTTTTTGTTTTGTAGTCCTTTTTTGATTGTGTGTTTTTTGTGTTAGACACGGGTAACAATAGATCCATTAGAAGCTATAATCAGAGAACCACTCCAAGTATTATTTTATAAATAAATTAAATCTTTTGAAATGACAGACTTGTTTACATTAAAAAAAAATATTTTGGTACAATGTTTGCTCACGAAAAGAGAAAAATATATTTTAGTCTTTCATAAAGATTTGTGGTTCTGATTCTCAAAGAAGGGAGATCCAGTTTGGGTAAACTGGGTATAACATGCTTAAAGAGCTGGACTAGAGTCTGACATCAAATATCCTGAATGTCCCTTTCACAACCTGATTTACAAACCAGTAAAATACAATAAAACTGATGAAGTGGCTTTGAATTATTATTTTTTTAAAGGTAGACAAGAAGAAATCGGGAAAAAGTCTGTTGATTTACAAAATTTCTCTCCCCTCCTGCTTTCTCTCACTGAAACTCAGATTCAGACCAACTCGTTTCAGACACTTAACTCCAGCAACCAAGAATAGGAGCCCACACATCTTTATGTTTCTCCTGCAGCCAGTGGATGGAGTGGGAGTTCATTCTGCATCACACCTTGGAAGAGACATTTTTCATCAAATATTGGTAGTCAAGAGGTTTCTATTTGTTAAAATAGTCCAAATATGGAGAATGGATCTAGGCTGCAGAACTCAGAGAAGCATTTGAAATGTCAACCTCATTTCAAAATTTCTAACTTAGATAGTAAAGGGAGTGAGTACTTGAAATCAGAATACTTACAAATTGTTCTTAGTCTCAAGAGTTGCTATCTTTTAAGTTCATGCAGATATTACTAGCAGAGAATACAGCTGAGACTTCAAGCATACAGTCGGTAGCATCCCGAATTGTCATACATTCCTGTGCAGCAGAGCAGTAACTGCCTGTGTGTGAGCTCTTAGACTATGGCAAACACAAGGCTATGAAATTTCACTTGCCCAAATATATTTGTCCCAAGATACAAGTACGTTTCTAGCTACTCACCACCGATCAGTTGATACAGAGTGATTTTTTAGGTCACAATAAATTGATCTTGATCCCATGACTCTCCTGCAATCCCATGTGTCCAGAACCTCACACCCGCATAGGTGTACATTTTCTTTTTCCTTTACTCTGAATCCATATTAGTGTTTTTTTTTTTAAACTTTCAGCACTGAAAAGCCAGGTCTGCCACAAATTATCGAACATGCAAAGTCCAGTCTCCCTTCAGTGTATAAACATGAATATTTGTCCATAGATCAGAAGTGTTCTGAGAAGAACAATGTGGGTATAAAACCACTGAATGATGTCCAGATGTTGTTCTTTCTTTCTCAGGCAAAAAAGCCTCCATGGACTGACATACTTCATCATGTCATAACCAATATCAGTTGTGTTCCCTCACAGTGCAAGTGCCAGAAAAAGAGATGGAGGACAAGCTAAAGGACCCAGTGCTGAGTGTGAAGCAAATACTAGGGTAGAAGCAGATGAAGAGCATCCTCCTTAGATTCCTCAGCTTTCAGCTTTCACTTCAAAAGGAGAGGGTAGAATAGAATCTGTCCTAATTACAAAGAACAGCTGCCTCTGTTATGTAAAGAGACCTATACTTCACAAATTTTGAGTTAATGGGGGAAAAAAAAAAAGGTGACAAAGAGAGATGTAGGCTTCCACTGTGGAAAAGTCTCATCATGAGGCAGTTCTTTGTCAGAAAGCACTCCCTTCTATTTTATTATGTTGGCCCATGACATCAGAGGCGGGTGCTGATGGTATGGGAGTAGAGGTTGAACCTTCCCACCAATACAAGTTGTTGTCATGAAACAGATGGCAGCAGAGTGGCACTCTGACAAAGTGGCATCTGACATGGAAGTGAGTATGAAGTGAAGGGGTGGAACCTAAATTCCTCCATGAAGAAAAATGGCATCCATTGACATTCCTTGACACTTTCTGAACATTTCTGGAGATCAAACAGTGGATATGAGCACAGTGAGGCACTGGGTGGTGTGTTTCATCAGTGATGACAGTGGGTCATCTCCCAGATTTTAATAAGCACAGCATGCAAGCACTTGCTCATCTCTGGCAAAAATGTACAGCCAATGGTGGTGCCTGTGTAGAAAAGCAGTGTTTTGTTTTGTAGCTGAGAATTTGTTTTATCAAATAATGATACTGTGGTCTTAACTACTTAAGCATCATTGCCTACTTGTTAATATAATAACACTCTTCATCAATGCACTGACAGTAATCACAGAATCACAGAATCACAGAATCGTAGGGGTTGGAAGGGACCTCTAGCAATCATTGAGTCCAATCCCCCTGCCAAAGCAGGTTCCCTACACCAGGTCACTCAGGTAGGTGTCCAGGCAGGTCTTGAATATCTCCAGAGAAGGAGACTTCACAGCCTCCCTGGGCAGCCTATTCCAGTGCTCCATCACCCTCACCATAAAGAAGTTCACATTTGTGCGGAACTTCCTATGCTGCAGTTTCTGGCCGTTTCCCCTTGTCCTGTCCCCACTCACTACTGAAAAGAGTCCAGCCTCGACACTATGGCCCCCACACCTCAGGTATTTATAAACCTGGATCAAATCCCCTCTCAGTCTTCTTTTCTCAAGGCTAAATAGACCCAGTTCACTTAGTCTTTCCTCATAGGGGAGATGCTCTAGGCCCTTCACCATCTTTGTGGCCCTCTGCTGGACTCTTTCTAAGAGATCCCTATCTTTTTTGTACTGGGGAGCCTAGAACTGGACACAGTACACCAGATGAGGCCTTACCAGGGCAGAGTAGAGGGGGAGGATCACCTCCCTTGACCTGCTGGCAACTCTCTTTTTTATGCACCCCAGGCCATTGGCCTTTTTGGCCATGAGGGCACACTGCCGGCTTATGGTCAACCTGTCGTCCACCAGGATGCCCAGGTCCCTCTCTGCAGAGCTCCTCTCCAGCAGGTCTTCCCCCAGCCTGTACTGGTGCTTGCAATTATTTCTTCCTAGGTGCAAGACTCTACACTTGCTTTTGTTAAACCTCATCTGGTTTCTTACTGCCCAGCTCTCCAGCCTGTCCAGGTCTCGCTAAATGGCAGCACAGCCTTCAGGCGTGTCAGCCAATCCTCCCAACTTCGTATCATCAGCAAACTTGCTGAGGGTGGCCACTATCCCCTCCTCAAGGTCGCTGATGAAGATGTTGAACAAGACCAGACCTACCACAGACCCCTGGGGGACGCCACTAGTTACTAGTTAATGAGTCACTAGTTAATGAGGTTACTAGTGACTCTTAGTCTAGTACTAGTTACTAGTCACTAGTTAATGAGGTTACACAGGCAACGGACATGAAAATTATGATATTCTTTCTCCTTTACACAGTTTTCACTTTTATTTTAGTCTCACACTATAGCTATATTCAACCCATAGCTGGCGCACAAATAGAACTTAAACCATCTATAAGATATATTATGCATCAAACATTTCAAATAAACTGCAGTTATATTCTCAGGTGACAACTATGTACATACAGATGCATATAAACCCTACATATAATATAATAAACTGAAGGGAACCTCATTTTTATTCCCTCAGACTAAGTAGTAATGATGATGAAAGATCACGTTGAACATACATTCAGTTTCTAATCATTCATCTGCATTCATGGATGGTAACCCTGTCATATTCTCGTGGAGTCTGATGGAATATCCAATTGACATTTATGAGGCAACTTTTCTTTTCCTTACTCAAAAGCTCTCTTCCACACAGGTTTGGCCATGCCAAAATACACACCTGATTTACGCAGTGGATTTGTTGGAGCACAATTGCCACTACACATAGTCACAAATTATGCAAGAAACCCATTAATATCTCTAAACCAGCATTCAAAGCTGTTTATTTAGATGTAGCCAAAACCATGAGCTGTCTAGATAGATCCCAGGCTGGACAATGAGTTCAGCAAGAGCTCTGCCAAAGGCAAACTGCTTCTTTGCTTCCAGGTGTTTGTCTACCACAAAAATTACTTAACACCTAAGCTGTCATTTGGTGACGTTATGAAAATGTCCCAGTTTCTTAAGCCCTTGTCTGCTGAGTGTGGATGGCACCAGTTTAGTCCATCAAAGCAGTGCAGTGAGATTTTCCACTGTGCTCATTTCACCAGGCTGGTGTGTAATTACGTTCAGAGGAAAATAAATCTTTCTAGAATAATCATTTAACTCAACAAGCTTTAATCCAACAGAGCACGCTGGCATCACCTACTTATATAATAAATACACTTCTAATAAATGAATGTCTAAAAAAGGCTTCATGGCAATAGAATCACATTAACAGGGGTCAGGGTTTTACATCAGTGCCTATTAGAGCCCTCTCCAAAGCAGTAGGCTGCTTTTCAGGTCTGCTGAGGAGGTTTTGCTTTCTTGTACAAGCGAATGTGGTTCACCTCAAGGGAAAAGAAAACAGATCATTTGATCGTTCACAGTAGGCCTGCACAGCACACTGCTAATCATGAAGGGCTCATGGAAATGCACCAGGTGGAAGGCACCACATCTAATCCAGCAGACCTTTCCCTGCAGCAGGCTCTGGGGACCTAGTCCTTCAGAGAATAATAAAACAGTGAGGGAAAACGCAACAACAAAATGCAGAAAGATTAATTAAATAAAGGGCAGCTTTCCAGAAGACCTGTAACAACTCTGTGAAATGTGTTTTCAACACCACAATACTCATTCTCTGTTTTGTTTCACAGCAAAACCATTACATGTAAGTGTTGCCTTTGAAACTCCAGAGAAAGACACTGATGAATGTTACACAGCAGACCACAGGCTGCCAAAACTAACAGATTTCTGTTTAGAGACCCTAAGAGTGAAATCCCTGTGAAGTAGCAGAGCTTGAATAGTAATTAGACACAACCATAACAAAACAGTTAACTACTCACCACTCAAATCTCTATGACTTCTCTGTTGTCACAACTGACAGTGGTCTCGCAGGTTGCTGAGAAGGAGCTGCCCATGAAAGAAATACTCAGCATAAAACCAGTCAAATTAATAAGATTCTAAAAGGAGACTTAGTTATGATATTGAAAAATTCATAAGCAACATCTAGCCAGTTCCCACTCCTTCAAGATTTGAAGCAAAATTTATCTAAATACAATCATGCTCATTTTGATGGATGGAGACATGATTGTGGATAATCAAGATCTTGGATCAGGGGAGACCTTATTGTTCTCTGTAACTTCCTGAAAGAAGGTTGTGGTGAGGTGGAGATCGGCCTTTTCTCTCAGGTAAAAACAACAGGATGAGAGGGAATGGCCTCAAGTAGCACCAGGGGAGGTTCAGCTTAGATATTATGAAGCATTTCTTCTCAGACAGAGTGATGAGGCATTGGAACGGGCTGCCCAGGGATGTGGAGTCACCATCCCCGGAGGTGTTCGTGAAAAGGATAGATGTGGCACTGAGGGACATGGTGTAGTGGACAATATTGGTGGTAGGTGGATGGTTAGCCTAGATGGTTTAGAGGTCTTTTCCAACCTCAATTGTGCTATGCTTCTAACTACATCCCAGCAAACATTATTTGATCATCAAGGATTACCACAAGTGCTAAATGTTTATTTCCATATTCTTTAGAGCTGGACAAAGGGAAATCTCACATCAATATTTTATATCCTATTTAAGAAAATTTTTCTCCAAGAAAAAGGAACCAAGTTCACATATCAAATGAACTCAGATTTCATTTGCTGTGCTGTCTGCATCTGCTGGGTGCACAATGGCAGAAAGGGTCAGCTCTTGGTTTACAGCAGTGATTCCAGAGTGGTGAAGATCAGTTGTTCTTGTAATAAAGCACCTGAGAAAAATCTCATAAACCTCATCAACCTCATAAAGCCCCAAAAATTCCTTTTTGGTTCTTCAGGGAAGAAGACAAACAGACTGGAATAATATAAAAAGAAACATTTTCATGATAACAACACCATCAATCACTAGACAGTGAGTGATTTTTATTGTTGTTGTTTCTCTGGTTCTGTATCGTTTTATTGATTCTTTAATTTCTTTATAATGTTGTATGTCAACTAACAAGCACCTGTCATTCACTTCCCAAGTAACTGATTGGTCAACAATAATATGAAAACAAGGATTCAATGAATTTGAAGTTGGAATCCTGTAAAAATGTGAATTTTGTTGAAGTAGTCCATGTTAAATATAGTAATAGGGATCAGATGTTTCAACAAAAGCAACCATTATTTTTTCTAACCTTCTGTGAAGCAGAACCTCACAAGAGAACACCTTTAAGTTCTGCAGAAATGAAATGGGAGATTTCCTAATACTTACAGGAGCTCTGTACCTAGGACTTCTAAAGGAGATACCTAAAGAATTATTAAAATGACCAAATCTAGTTAAGCTGTCATGGGTTTTTTGTAGAGACAAAAATCTAGCAGTGGGGTACTATTTTATTGAATTTAGTCGACTTTTATTGTACATATTGCAGCCAGTTGCCATTTTGACTATCCTGGCCACCCTTTAGACAATTCAGTTTTTCTGTAATTTCGACACATCAAGAGAGCAAACTTGGAAAAATGCCTTTCCCACCAAAACTACCCACAAATTGCAGAATCAACACTGAACTATTTTGTAGTGATTATTTGAGCAACAGGATTTGAACTTAACATCCTCTGATCCAGGGGACTGAGATAATTTATTCACTCTTTACAAAAATAAAACCCAGCAACGTCCAAAGGAATTACCCTCTTCTGTAGGCTGAAACAATTATGTAAAATGGTTTCCTTGTCAGCTGCAGGAACAGTAGTCCTTTTGACACCACCATTTTTTCTAATGCTGTCAAACATCAGCTTAAATGGAAATGTTAGTATTCAGCATTGTAGCCTCAGACTTGCAGACTAAGAGGTGTCAGTGTTGCTGTGAGCTTTAGTTACAGCAGCATCTTTCTTCTGACCTGCTGTTCAGTTTTACATAGCGGTATTTGTATACTGTACCCTCCATAATATAATGCATAAAAGTTCAGAAAAGTCATTTTGAGGTGGAAAGAGAACTATGTGCACTAAGCAAGGCTGCACCTCCTGACATCAGCACATGGACTTCCACTTTATTGTAAGATACAAGCTGCCACTCGTGTTTTAGGGCTGATTTTGGCATTCCAAAGATTTACCATTGCAGTTGCTCCTAGAGAGGCCCTTTCTCCCTAAAGCAACATCTGGAGTCTTTAGCATAAAATTGGCAACATGTAGACCCCAAGTTGTCCCATTACCACAGGGTCTATCGGGGGCGATAATTATGGAAATTACTGATCACAGGTGTGCGACCTACACAGCATGATGCTAAAAATATTTCCACCTCCTTCGTGGTAAAGCTCCTGTTATACCATCACAATGACTTTCTATATTACATATTTAATTATCCTTTCGCTTCAGAAAGCCTCTTGCTGAAAACACCATCCATGAACTGGTTCCTAACTGCTGATAATCCCCTTTTCAGCTGCCCTTAATCGGTAGCTTGCTTATCCCATAAATCTTCACTGTGAGTCAGGAGTCATCCAAGCTTCCAGCTTACAGCTCATTTCCTCGGGATCCCAGCAGACCACCAGTCCTTCCAGGAGCTTCTTCCTCTGATTTCTCTGGGTAATTTTTCACAGTAACTGTTTCCTGACATAGCATGCTAGACAGCAAGGAATAGCTCCAGCAGGACTGTAGAGAACAGCAACGGTGATGCTGGGAAGAGATGTGTGACTGGATTATCAGAAAACCTTTCTGAATCTCCATTCAATAAAGATCACTGCAGGCTGGAACAAAGTCTGTTTTTATAGGAAGATGCAATCAGAAACCACACAGTTTAGACCTGATCATCTAGGTTTAGAAAAGGAGTAAAGATGTAATTATTCTTTAAATCTATAGGAGAGATATAGGCACTGGGAAAAGAAATATGCTTGAAGCTGAAGAAAATGTGATAAAAAATAAATGGATATAAATTCTTCATAGAAAAACTTTGGTTTAAAGAAATAGAGGGGAAAAAAAAAGAAAGAAAGAAAAATAAAACTTTAAAAATCTTTGTTGGACTTTAATGCCAAAGTGGGGCAATGTTTAAATGATGGGATAAAAATTATTTCTAGCCACATTCTAATGTTTATAATTTTATCAGCAGTCACTGTGATAGCAGTGGCCTTGACGGTCCCTTCCAGGCTTACTTCTTGCTCCTGCACCCAGACCAAGCACTTTGGTGCCAAGTCACCCAGCTGGCTTCCCCATGAAGCCTAAAAAGGACAAAGATGATGGCATGGAAACTGTCTCACCCTTTTACTTTTTCGTATTCTTTAGCTACCCACTTGTCACATGCCATTGCTGAGTACCTCTTGTCTTTTGATATTATTTCTGGATGTAATATTTTGTTTTCATGCTTTACAGTAAGTGTGTCAACCCCTCTTCTATAGAAAGAGACAAGATTGTCACTGTTCTGCATCACAGCAATTTACCCTCCTTCTGCCGATTTCTATTTCCAGAAAATAGGGAAACAGAGATCACTTTCAAAAGACAACTTTCAACGAGGACTTGCTACATTTTAATTTTGTTAGGTAAGTCATAATATTTCCAAAATCTTTCTGAAATCTTTCCATATTGTAGTTCTCAGTTATCTAGCCAGAGGACACTGGAAAGTGATAACGAGGTGTTAAACACCAGCACTGTTCCCCCAGATAGCCCTCCTGCCAGCCATTTAACACTTACTCAGGTGCTAAAGCTATGAATTATGCGTTTTTCAACAACTTTTAAGTGCTAATAAATTATCAAACAGTTTGAAAGAGGCCATGTCTGCATGGGAGGCTTTAACCACCAAGACAAGGGACGTCCTTCACCTGCAGCAAGGGATCCCTGCCCATGGGTTGGACAGCCTGCTCAATAAGGTTTCTGCATTTCCACAGCAGAAGATGCACCCCTCTTCAGGTCAAGAATGACTGCCCCACCTTTTCATACAGAAACTGACAGCTAATTTATTTGGAGGTGTCTGCCAGGATTAAACACTGAGATCTTCTTCTTGTGCATCCCACACTTTATGCTTCCAGACAGGGCTGCCCCATCCACATCAGTCTAGACAGGTCAGTTCCAGCTGCCCTCTTCTCTTATGATTCAGCACTCCTCAAGCGTGACTTCAATCCTTTCTGTAGCAACTCAGTCAGAACTTGCCAGCCAGCAAAAAGACGTCAAGAGTTATAATTCTTCTGGAATATATATTTTACATTCACACCATTATTTCTCCAATAGAAATAATGTTTATGTGGATTTACAATTTAAATCAAGGCTGCCAAAATTACTCAGCATCTAAACTATCTGGCTGCTAGCATGACATTTGAGAGGTACTAACAGAGTAGGCATAAAGCTGTCATGTCAGCAGCACCCAGATACACCTAGGCTTGGCCAGGGCTGGAAATTACTGCTTCATGCCTCGTTGCCCACATTCCTCATACCCGTATAGAACTTGCTGTGGAAGACTCGTGGCCTCTACAGGTGAACTACACTATGATAGAAACGTTTCTGGCAGGATTAGAAATGGGTTTGGCAGGGCTGGAAAAATGAGTATCAGTGGTTTGGTAGCTTTCTCATTCACCCACCTTCTCATATGTATGCATATATTTTCCCGACAAGTGTTTTGCTATATTTTAAAGCTGTTTTTTGTTTTGTTTTGTTTTGTTTTGTTTTTTCTTGCTTTTCACCCAACCATGGTAGTCAGGAATCATCACAATGCTGCAATATGGTTTCACTGAAGGTAAGAATGATAGTGGACTTGGCAAGGTCCAAAGGCAATACATGGGGAGTGGAGCAGACAACTGACCCCAACTGATCAAAGTGATATTCAATAACCTTATGAAACTGCTCAGTAATAAATGCCTTGGGAAAGGAGAAGGGAGAAGAGGGGTGTGGTTATTGCATCCAATGTCCCAAACAATTATTATGCACGATGAAGTGGCTGGACATCTGCCTGCAGATAGGAAAAATTCCTCTTGATTTGCTTCTGCACTCACTTGCTTTCTCTACTACACTGCTATCTTAATCTGTAGGTATTTTTGCTTTCCTTCTACTTTCTCCCTGTCCCACTGAGGAAGAATGAGCAAATGAGTGGGTGTTTGGCTGTTGAAGGGCAGTCCACCACACCCAGAAACATAAACATAGCAAAAGATACTGTATTTAGGTGTAGGATTTGGTCCCCTACCATTTGCCCTTCAAGGAAGTTATACGTCAAAGCAGTAGCTGTATAAAACCTTAAGGGGAATAGAAGGAAATGGAAATGAAGCACAGCTACAACTTAGCATCTATTCATTATCCACTTTGCATGGTGACTCCCAGTGTGAAGAATGTGATGGGACAAAAGCTTGCACATCTCTTTCATTTATATATTGCATGAATCCAGCCCTGTCTCTGATTTAATTCCTGATGCTGAATTTGCTGTAATCTCTTGACCACTTAGCAGAGTTGGGGGAGGGGGAGGGAAGCTATAAGCAGTTCTTTGCACTCACTGCTATGAACTAGGTGAGGGGAGCTGGTCATGTTCTTTACCATGCTTAGCTGGGGATGCCATTTTAATAACTAACCCAAGGAGCATTGCTCATTTATCTTCTCCTAGAAGAAACTGATCCAAATGCCATGCGGAAGTACATTTGCAATCTATAGCCACATTGTCTGATAATCAAGGTTCACTGCTGGCAACAAAACATCTCACATTCTGCAAGTCTGCTGAGGAGAAATGAAAACAAACAGTTATAGAAAAATCACTTAAGAAAAAATTTCAGGAAAACTGGACCAAGTGGTTTCAGTCTCATCTTTCTTTGTAAATAAAGCAGTGAAGAGAATGAGATGTTTCAGTGAAGTGCTCAGCTCCAGCAAAAGTATAAATAAACGAAACCAATATAAGCACATCTAGAAAATGTTGAGTAGGGCAATTGTCTCACAAATGACTTTTCCCTGTTCTTCTTATCCCCCTTTTACATGCATTCTTCTGGAAAAATTATTTTTTGTTCTGCAAGTATAAGTATCCCTAGATCATTTAACAAAAGGATGTGCTTGAGGTACAAGATAGCTTGTACAGTTGTACTGGAATGGGCCAGTCACTAAGTTCTGTGCAAAAGCAATGAGTGATTCAGGATTTATAGATGCTGACGTTTCCCATCCTCTGTCCATAAAAGCTTTAGAATCCACTGCAGTTTTTCTCATTCATACCATAGGCTATACTATAATATCTGCTATACCAGTGTAAAAATACCTTGAAATAAATATAATGGGTGCCTTGTGGGCTCTTTACATTGCCAGAACATTTCATACATACTTTATAGAATATTTTATAAAATAGAGGCTATGAATCCTCATTGTTGTTAAGTTTTAAGAGAAAGGCTCTTATACAAACAAAGCTGGTTTGGCCTCAGGGAAGAAGGCAAAAGATTATATTTCTCAGCTACAGATTATGGCATCTTGCACTTTTGATACTGAGAAAAAGCAGCAGCTTTACTTTGGTTTACTAGTCATTCTTGCACACATGTTTGGTGCTACTTACAGAGCAAGGATTTCAAGAACCTGGAAAGCATACCTGAATGATATCAGCAACTTTCTGATCTTCATTAAACATCCCTCAGTATTTCTGATCGCTTTGCTCTTAATCAAGTACTATGTGAAGTATTTGCAGATGACTTATGACTTTGATTTTGACTTCATGACTATGATTTTCCATTATCATTTTTCAAAAATGATAAGATGGCTGGAATAAGTAAAACTGTCAGCTCCTAGCTTCCCTGACTCACACTGTGATTTTCTATAATGGCATAACTGTGTCAGTGGATACGGGAAGAGCCACTCATGTCATCTGTCTGGACTTCAGTAAGGTCCCTCACAACATACTTCTCTCTGAATTGGAAAGATGTGGATTTGGTGGGTGGATTGTTTGATTGACAAGGAACTGGTTGTGAGATTGTACCCAGAGAGTAGTAATCAATGACTCAGTGTCTGGATGGAGATCAGTGATAAGTGTTGTCGCTCAGGGGTCAGTTTTGGGACTGATTCATCAGTGACATTGACAGAGGGATCAAGAGCACCCTCAGCAAGTCTGCAGATGACACCAAGCTGTGGGGTGCAGTTAACACACCCAAGGAATAGGATGCCATTCAGAGAGACGTTGACAGGAGATGCAGTGGGCTCAGGAGAATCTCATGAACTTCAACAATAGGGTACAAGGTCTTGAACCTGGTCATGGCAACCCCTCCTATCAGTACAAACTGGGGATGTAAAAATGGAGCAATGTCCTGCTGAAAAAGACCTGGGGATACTGGTTGATGGAAAATTGAACATGAACCAGCAATCTGCCTTTGTAGCCCAGAAAGCCAATTGTATCCTAAGATACGTTAAAAGAAGCATGGCCAGCATCTCAAGGGAAGTGATCCTGCCCATCTACTCTGTGCTGGTGAAACCTCATCTGGAGCACTGCGTCCATATGTGGAGTCCTTAGTATGACAGAAACATTGACCTCTGCACATCCAGAGGAGGGCCACAAAAAATGATCCAAGGAATGAAAAACTTCTCCTTCAAGGACAGGCTGAGAAAGTTGGAGCTGTTGAAGCGAAGGCTCCAGAGGGCCCTGATAGAGCCTTTCAGTATCAGAGGGCGGGGAGCTGTAAGAAGGAAGGGGACAGACTCTTTGTGATAGGATAAGGGCAAATGGTTTCAAACTAAAAGATGGGAGATTTAGATTGAATATAAGCAAAAAGTTTTTTGCAGTAAGGACAGTGAAGCACTGGTACAGATTGTCCAGAGAGGCAGTGGATACTTCGTCCCTGGATGGGACTCTGAGCAACTTGATCAAGCTGCGGGTGTCCCTGTTCATTGCAGAGGAGTTGGACTAGACAGCCTTTAAAGGTCTATTCCAACTCAAATGATACTAAGATTCCATTATTTTGTTAACAATACATGTATAGTAGATTTAAAAAAAGAAGCACAGGTATTTTTGTCTTTTTCTGAGTACAGAAGAGAAGAATTTTATGTTAAAAAAAAAAAAGAGAGAGAGGAGTAGCAAAGTTGCTGATTTACTTGGTTGAAGAAAACAATACCAATTAATCTTGTGCAATGATCTGAACCTTGCACTTTACAACTTTTCCGCACTTTCTACTATTAAAATAGCCTTTAATACTCAGGTTGGAATTGTGTTTGTGAGTTTGAGTTTCAAAGGCATTATTAATTTCAATCATTCAGAAAAAAAAAATCTTTAAGTGAAATCCTGTATCACTTTTTGTGTTAAACTTGAAGTTACAGTTCAGAGGCTAAAAGTAACAATTTTATCCATCAGGCTAAGATTTTAGAATGCAATGCCAATTTATAATAAATGTTGACTAAATGAATTCCATAAATGTCATGTTATATATCCATCTGTGGATGTATTCGTCACTGAGCAATAAAGTCTAGCTTTGGATTCAGAACTGCTCCAGCACATATTGAACCACATGACCTCCTAAATTATTCTGTAATTCTCTGATTGGTAAACTATAATTTATAAGCTGCTGCTACCGATTGAAACTGTAAATGGGAAGAAATTTATGAACTTTGCTTGCACTTTGGCCTGCAAGTTCTTAATCAAAATGTTGTTACTCAGAAGTATTGCACGATTGTTCATATCGGTTGATATCTGGTGGCCAGGATGAATGAGTTGTACTGTGGGGTATCTTTTTCAAAATCTTCTAAGGAGTGAATACCTGTATGACTTATCCACAGAGCACTGTGAAGCCACAAGATGCTCCAGTGCCTGATGCTTATAGTTAGTCAGCAAGTTGAGTCAATGGAAATGCTGCTATTTTCCACGAATGCACTCTTCCCTATTGAAAATATAGCATGATTGGTCTTTAACTGTTCTTCCCGTGATAGCCAGGTTGCACTACCTTGCACTCTCTGTGTGTTAACAGTATGTTCACAGTCAATTGCAGCAGTTCAGATAAACTATACCTCATCAAGGAACATGATGACCTATTTGAGCCTCATTGTGCTTCTTTCTGAATTTTTATTTCTTCAAGAAAGAATGACTGGGTGAGTAATAACTAAAGGGTGATCGACTCTTTAGAGCAGTTCTTCAGAAGATCTAATGAAGTCTGAATATTGAGCAGATATGCAATTTGCCTGCTGGTGGCTGAAGGGTGCAGTCCAGCCCCCTTGAAATCCATGGAAAGACTCTGTGAATTGAATGGTGCCCTACATGAACAAGGTCTGTTCTACAGATTGAGACACTAAGGATTCCCAGAGGTTTTTTTTATTACATTAGAATCAGTTCTTAAATCACTAAATTGTGTGTGGAAATTTCCCATTCCAGAAGTAAGCAAATATTCAAGAGTATATATACTTTACTTAGCAGTCACCACAGAAAAATATACAAAGTGGGAATATGTTAAATGCAAAATCTAACCGGATTGAAAAATGAGTTCCCCTGACAGGCCTCTTTTGTTAATAGGGTTTTGTTAAAGAGAGCACCATTGTTTCACAGAATATTCTGTGGTTCAATATATAAAATATGCAGCCTTTTAATACATCTCAGCTCAATTTTGCATTCTACTTTAATTTTTGGTCAGTGCAAGTTTCTCTCTAGTAATTATCCATAAAAAAAGCTTCACTTTGCTTCAATGCTTGGGAAATACATTATTTGATTGTATTTGTTCCCTGAAAGTTTGTTTGTATTCGTCCAATTCAGACAGATAACATTGAAGTTATACTGAAGTAATTAAGAGTTCAAAACATTTTGAAGGCAGAATTCCTATAAATCAGAAATTTAGCATCACACTAACAGAAATGTTTTCATGAGATAAATCTGAGGGGTATTTTTTGATTTTGTGAAATACCTTAGCTCCTTCAATTTTCACTGTGGACTGGTGAAGATGATAGCAAAACTGCAACAGACTGTGCTACTCTGAAAGGAAAGGATTTCCTTCAAAGCTAAAGGAATAAGATTCATAGAACCCAAGGCTTTTTAGCTTCACATCTACTATATTCATCCAATCCAAAACTTAAGCACAAAGAGGAGCCTGCAGATCTGAACACGTATGATAATATCTGTAGGGAGCTAGGTGAGCATGAAACATTTCCTGGCTTTGTTTAACAGGTGATGCTTTTTTGTCAGACTGAAGAGTCTGATTTTTATACAGTTTACCGTACATAGAAAACTATATATTTAAAATAATTCATAAAATGGAAGTAGATGTCTATGATATGTGTATTAGGCATGTATAATGCAAATCTACAGTTACAGGAAATAGGCAAGTAGAATAGTCCTGGAAGCCAGAAACAGCTTTATTTTGAAATCCTAACTCTTTCATCATTTAAAAGAGGTTTGAGGAAATAACATCAGTCAGCAAGAAGACAGCAATAAAGAGCCTAAGTGCTATGGTTGTTTCTGCAGTTGTCTATGCATGCTATTAGCTAAGCCACTAGCAAAAGGGCATGACAGACTGTGTATAACTGGCACATCTCAGGGATGATGGACGGGACACAACCCTATATGTCTATTTTTTAAATGCTCAATTTCATGTGTTATTTAATTCATTGCGGTGCACACGTGTGCAAGTTGCAAATGTCTCCTTCAGTTCAGTGTAGAAGCAAGACAAGTATCACACACAGACAGAGTAATGCCTGAAATGACTTTTAAAGGAGAGAACTTCCATTAATTGACTGAAGACTGAAGGTCTTTTCAAGACCTTCTCTTAGCTCACATGGGTAACACAGCTGACACAGATCTGACTTGAAGAATTTTTTATAGTGTCTTTTGTAGGATGCCATGCAATGTGAACACAATGTTCTCTTGAGGTCTTACAGAAGCAAGGGAAGAAGATAGACAAAATCTCTTTCAGTATACTCGAGTATGGGACCCTTATGTCATATCTGTTCATTCACAAAATAGCTTAGAAAGTTATCAGAACAATGTGATCATTTCCCCTATGCACTGGTACAAAGTTATCAGATTTGCAAAGTATCAAGCAAAGCTGTCAAATTTAAAAGGATACCAATTTAAATTTAAGTTAGTTTATTTAATAACTTGGAAATATTTCAAAAAATACACCTGCCCCATCGTTTCTCTTTCTCTGTTCTGGGTGTGTAATGCTTGTTTCATTTGACCTTCAGCTTGTCCAAACTGCAATTAACACTAACGGAAGTATGCTAATGTGCTCCAGCTTGGATCTGACTCACAGACAGATTTAGGGATTTTTCACACAACCAGTTTGTTTCCCACACAAACAGAAAAGGCCTGCTGTAGGAGGGGAGAGCAAAGCTGTCATACAGCTTCCACACAGCGCTGTCAGATAAATTCAAGTTCCAGCCACAGAAGGGGAATTTGGTGTGCAGAACTGTAAGGACAACCAGCACCTACTAACGTAGGCTGATCAGGGGTGATGGCTAGGAGCCGTAACCAATTACTGTCCTTACTGGTTCTCCACTGATGCTCTCATACTTCTTAACGGTTATGATATTCTGATCCTCTACTTGCATCAGTTAAGTGGCTCAACTGAAGTCTACATAAATGGATTCCTTTGTGAGGAATTCAGGGTGTAGTTTTCACACCGTAAAGAACGTTATACAGATAGGCTGGCATGCACACAGGCATATAAGTGTTTCAAATCATTCTTCCACACTCTCCTTCCTACATGACAGGGCAATAAGCCAGTATAAGCATATATGTCTGCACAGCCATCCACACTTGTGAGAATGTATGACTTTCATGAGAAGAGAAGACAGTGTAGATCAGCCATGATATAGCTGGCGAGGATGTCAATTTTTCTAGCCAGAGCAGTATTCAGTAACCAAGGCTTTTTCAGTAGTAGTAGTAGCAGCAGAATGTCACAGCCTCTCACATTATGTTATGGAGCACAGTGATGCTTTTGCTTTCCACTTCTACCTTGTCAGGCACTGCTGAACACATAACCAGTGCTTCCATCAGCCCTACAAGTACTTGTACCCTTTTTTAAACACATATAATCACGGCAGCAACAGTTTACATGTACTGAAATCCCATGCCCACTTAGTTCAAATGCTAGTCACAAATTCACAAATGAATTTAATTGAAGAGGATTCAGGTCTATGATGAGCTCTGCCAAACTTCAGAAGTCTTTACAATCCAGACAGTGATTTTCAGGCCCACAACCATGGTATTGCAGTCAACTCCTTTGTGTGAATCTATTCAAAGACTTCTTGTGCAGAAGCAGTAAAACAACTTATTTTGGTGTGCTCCAAATATCTCAACCAGATTCCTTTGGATCTATGAAAGACTTGGTGAAGTACTCTATAATGTTGACAATACACAGCTTTTGTACTACACCATAGCAATAGTAGCATCTGAAGATGCCCATATAATTGTCTCTGAGGCTTACAAATATTGTGGGTTTTCTCCATCACTGAACTTCAAGTTTTGCATAGACAGTCTCTCTAGCATGTAGTTTTGGGTGCTACAATATAAAAAGATGTGAAACTACTATAGAGCATCCAAAGGAAGGCTACAAAGGTGCTACTAAGATACAAAGAAGGGTCTGGAGGGCAAGACATGAGGAGCAGCTGAGGTCCCTGGGACCAGGGGGACCAGGAACCTCAGCTCAGAACAGAAGAGCTCAGCCCAGAGCAGAGGAGCTGAGAGGAGGCCTCATGGCGGCTGCAGCTCCTCACAGGGAGTGGCGGGCAGAGCTGAGCTCTGCTCTGTGTGACAACGACAGGGCCCGAGGGAACGGCGTGGAGCTGTTTCTGGGGAGAGGCAGCTGGGGGTTAGGGAAAGGGTCTGCACCAGAGGGCGGTGGGCATGGAACGCGCTGCCCAGGGTAGCGGTTCATTGAGCGTTTGGACACTGCTCTTACACACAGGGTTTGAATTTTGTGTAGTGTTATGTGGCAGCAGGAGTTGGACTCAATTGTCTGTGTGGATCCCTTCCAACTCAGGATATTCTAATATTCTATAGCTGTATTCTATAATTCTATCAAACCAGCATTACGGTTCCATCAAAACGGACGAATGACACTGTTGGTCTTTCATTTCTATACTTGTTCTAATGATCACGCTTAGAGTAATCATTGCACTGCTGTGAATCTTTCACCTTGAAATGGTATTACATGTGCTACTTAGATCAGTGACTGTTTAAAAGCAAACTCAGCCACAGACAACTTCCAGAGGAAAATTCATTAGTTTTGTCATAGGGAATATCAACTGCCATGTTCTTTTTATACTGATTAATTGAAGATTTGTTTTAAATATCTGCTGAAAAGACAACAGCAGAATTATACTCCTTCCACAAAAATCTAAGCCAGTGGCTAGTTTCCAGCACATGAGTAACGTTTGCTTTGCCTCAGTGAAACCACACCTGTGGAACAAAATCTCATCTGCTGCACTAAGAGGATGTAGTAAGATTTTACCCAGAGAAAGTGGGTTACAGAATCTGATTCCTCATACTGTTCTGAGATACAGTGTGACTCTGAACATGACCACAGAGAGAAGGAACAACAAATTGTCCACCCAGGAGATGTTGGAAAGACCCAACCATTATCTTCAAACACAGTTTGTCTGAAAGTAAACAGTTCTCTGAACAATTTGCTTCTATGCAACATGAGATCTCCTGACTCCATTTGCCTCTCCCACAACTAGACAGGGCCTTTTTGGGGGAAGCATAGCATAGACAGCTATGAAAAGACATACTCCCCAGTAGGGTATCCATCATTTTCACTAAATTCAGCTCCTTCCGGTCACAAACATTGTTTGATGTTTGTCACCACAATATTACTTACTCCTTTCCTAGGCTACTTGTCTTCTTTCAATACATGCCCATCATCTCTAGATGGCTTACTGCTTCCTGTAGCCCAAGTTTAAATGATGGATGGATGCAGCAATAGTTCACTCATAGCTCATCCTTCAAGTCTTAACTATTGACATTCAGAATAAAATAATGGTAACAATCCTTTGTAATTCTGAGTTACTGCCTAATCTGAAATAATAAACGGGTTCCTTGTATGTCAGTGGAAAGAAAGAGACTTTAATACCCAACTGCCAAACGCCTGAGTGAAGACATGAATTCTCCCACAGAACTTAAAAATCTATGTAAAATCCAGACCTCATTGCAGAGGCCAAACTTATATTAACTTCGGCAGTGCCAAGATTTCACCCTCAGTTTTAAGTTCCAACAGGGTAGAAAGCCAAACTCTTTGAGAAAGTCATGGGACCCAAAAAAAAAAAAAGGAATTAGAAAGTTGAGGGTGCAATAAAAATTAAAAATGAATTTCAACTGGGAAAAATTGTCAGTACTGACAGCGACATTTCATCTGGACTGGATCCTTTTATTTCTTTTATTTCATGAACACTTCAGCAGAACAAAAGCAATTCAGCAATGTCTTCTCTGAATGTTATCTCCAAGCTTCAGTCCTTGTACCAAAATGAAAGCTTATTCTTCCTTTTCTTACATGTCTTTTTAACTATTTACCTATTTTCATTATTTGCATTTTAACTCTTTACAAGTTGCTCAGCTTGGTTCTTCACTCTCTCTGTAGCATGAAAGCTTTATTGTTCCTTGTGAATGCTCCATCACATATCCATCCCAGCTCCAAGTTTTGGCACAGTGGCCTCTTTTGAGCTTCTGTGTGAAGAACACCTGCAGCAGACCTTGAAATTACGAACACAGAGGCAGGCTGAGATCAGCTTAAACTTGAGTTTCAAAAGTGCTCTACGACTCTTGCTGTTTCCTACTCCCCAAAACGACTTCATTTCCTACACCACTGCTAAAGCAATAGTTGTGAAAGAGGGAGCAATAATTTACAGTAACTCTTCTTAATACATGAACATTAACTTTATTTATTGTAGTAAGAACCAAATTTACTAGAGACGTAGTCAGTGATTGGCATTTTGAAGGAAATATGGTAAATTACTCAATCTATGGATATAGCTATAGAGATTTATAAAACATTGCTTTCAGTAGTTAGAACATGATACATGACTAGTACTGAACTCATGCCCAATGCTCATTTTACTCATTAACTTTTGCAGGTGGAGTAGAGATAGTTGCCAGTTCCAAAAAAAAAAAAAATGAAAGCTTGGAGTTTTTTACTTTGCTTTTGGGTTTGGTTTTTTGTTTGTTTGGTTTTTGGTAATGAGGGATGCTCCTAAAGTCATGCCTCCTATTTTATTACGTTGGACCATGAAGTCAGAGGAGGATGTTGGTGGCATGGTAGCAGAGGTTGAACCTTCCCACCAATATCCCAGTGCATGTTGTTGCCGTGTGACAGATGGCAGCAGAGGGGCAGTCTGATGGAATAGCATCTGAGTATGAAGCAAAGATGTGTCTGTGAATTCCTCCGTGTTCAAAAAATGGCATCAATGACATTCATCGATGCTTGCTGAACATTTATGGAGATCAAACAGTGGATGTTAACACAGTGAAAGCTGGACTGTGTGGTCTTAGAAAGGATGCCATCATAACAGCTGTGAAATGGGGTCACCTCTGCTGGCGCAGATTTAACAAGCAGACTGCTCATTGTAGGCAAAAATGCACAGCTAGTGGTAGTGACTATGTTGAAAAATAGTGTTTTGTAGCTGATAATTTTCTCTATTAAATAATGTTATTGTGGTGTTTGTATTTGTTGTAGTTTCCATGGAAATAAATAGGAGGCATGTATTGAAAAATAGATTTGCAAAGATAGACTAAATAAAGTATCTCTTAATAGCAAACACATAAACTCAGGATCAATATTTAAGATTCTTTATCCTCAAAAATAAAATAAATATATACTTATTAATGGGGCAATCCTATGAAGACCAAAATTAGGCAAAGGACACAACCTGAATAGCACCATGTCTGGAAGAGGACACCTAAAAGAACTATGTACAATACTGAAGTGTTGTGGCTGGTAATATGTACAGAGTTAATAACTCAATGTTCCAGCTATTCTCATAATCAATAAAGTGTTATATTGAAATCAGTGAAATGGTTGAGGATTAAGAGCAGGGTGACTGACTGCAGAATCATCCCCAATAAGAAAGTTTCCTACAGCTCTGTATGGGGCTCAACAGATAAGAAAAAGCTCCTGATTTCAAACTTCCCAGACACGCAACATCCAGACACACACACAAACCCGTGTGGTGGGAAATTAGCAAGTGGTATCATTTGTTTTAGTGTATGATCACATCTGACAGGCATGATCTTGTGTCCAATGCATTTTCTTGTCATAAAAAAAGTAGAAAAAGGTGAAGCTAGATAGGAATGTTTCTGAATGTGATGCTCTTCTTTTCTCCCCACTTGTTTTTTGGTGTTTTTTTTTTTTTTTCCTCTCAATAAAATCATGGGAGATGTTTAAAATCCCTAAATCATATGAGGCATATTTTTAATATCTTGTACTAGGGATAGCCTTTTTAATAGCACTGGAAATCCCTCTATACCATATCTAGGTGTATCCAGATGGATTGCTTCCATATGAAGACATTTTCTTTTGCCATTTTTCATTCTATTGTAAGTGTCTGTAACGTATGCTTTTTATAATGGAAGGCTACTCTTAATAACCTTGTATTTATTTATTTTTTATTTTTTCTTCAGAAAGAGCAGATGTGATGAAGTGAATGAGAGCTATTGGTTTAATAAAGCACAGTCATCTTCCCTCAGATGTTACAATAAACCAGATTAGATAGAGTTCTAATGGAGAAAGCCCCAATGTTACTTCTGCTGTTGATCAATGGTCTCAAATTTCATTTTCTCTGCTCTGTGTATCTGTGTTTAACTGTTTAGAATCTGGCACTGTAATGATAAGAAAGCAAAGAACCCCAGGACCTCTAAACAACTTATTATACAGTTATCTGTAACTGATAGGGAGGAGTGAAAGGTGATAAATCCTTCCCTCTCAATTAAATTCTTTTCATGAGAGTCTTTAGTACATTTCTGACTATAATATCAGTCAAGCAATAACATAAAACTCAGTGTCATTATGGAAAAAAGCCATTAAAACCTTTTTAAGGGTAGAGAGAGGGGATATGTGAATATACTTCAAAGAGAGGGTCTTGTTTTCCTTTTATTCCCTCAGTATTTCCATGAAACCTAAGGCAATGACATCACAACAAAACAAGGTTGCCAAGATATACTATACAAAAACATGTTTTCACATGGTTACATTTTCTGCAAATTATAGTTCTTGGAGAATAAATCAGAATAATTGTTTAAATCAGAGTGACTGTTGAAACAGATTTACAGAGATCAAATCAAAAATGTAATAATTCTTGTGGTTTCATTAATGCTCAGAGCACCAAATACTTCTGAAAATTTTCGTTGTCAGTTATATATAGTGTTTACATTAACATGCTGCTTGAACAGAGAAAATATATATTTTAAGATGAAAATGTGAATCCAGGGTTACAAGAATGTTTCTGAAACAGCTAAGTCATCTTGTTTCAAGTAAAACCAGATGTTTGCTTAAAGTGAAAGGCAATCATTTCTTTTAATTATGTTCACTGGTTAGGCCACCAGGAATATCCATATGTGCACACAATGATCCGATTAAAATCAAAGACCTTACGATGGAGAAAGCAATCAACAACTGAAAGACCACCAAATGACATGCAACGTGCTGACCTGGATTCATCTCTGCCCATTTGCTCATTTTCACTCAGCAGGTCCACCAGGAGGGACAGTTGGGTTCCCCAAGACCCATGGGTGAGTCACATGTCATGGCCCTCGTGGTGTCTTACGGGCCAGCAGCCTGCTAAACAGTAACTCCAAATGGAAGAACATAAGCTAAACACACTTCCTAACCTTGCACACGATGAAGACCTGCAAATAATGTTCAGTGTGCAGTATGGAAACAGCTGCATTGTTCTCCTTTGGTTGCTTTAGCCTTTAGGAAAGTTATGTGACACTGTGGAGGATTTTCATGACCTCCCGAGATAGTGACTGTAGATGTCTTTTGATCTGAGACCCGATAGCAGCCTTTAGGTATCTAAAGGAGGGCTGGAAGAAAGAACAGACTCTTTAGCAGGGTCTGTTGTGACTAGACAAGGGGAAATGGTTTCAAACTGAAGGAAGGTTGATTTAAATTGGGTATAAACAAAAAGCTTTTACAATAGGACTAATGAAGCATTGGAACAGGTCGTCCAGAAGGGTGGTGAGATGTATAAGATCAGGCAGGATGGGGCTCTGAGCACCTGATAGAGCTGCAGGTGTTCCTGTTCATTGCAGGGGAGTTGGTCTAGATGACCTTTAAGGGTCCCTTTTAACTCAAGAAATTCTGTGATTTTATGGTTCTACAATCTTGCTTAGCAGAGACCCTTAGTACAAAGAGTCAGGATCTGGCTTCTCAAACAATCTGTATTCCAGTGGTTCTGACTGTCTTGGATGCTTCATAGGGACTTATATCTGCCTGAATTTGTATCAACTGATTGCTTTGAAGTGTTACAACACTTTTTGTATCTTTGTACTTTCTTTTTAAGACTGTGTTGGTCATGGAACCAGGGATCTCTGAGATGAAATACCTAAAAGCTCCACCTGTGGGAGGCATGCACTTTCTGTTGGCTTACAGGGCAATAAACCAGTTCCTTTGGGAACCAGTGCCTACCTTTTCATAGGACCTCTTCAACTTCTCCATGATTCTATTCACAGCCCAGTACAGCTCTATAACCACCCATTTCACTGTCAGCAACAACTATGTTTATATCCCCAAACTTACACATATTTGTTTTCCAAATAATGTACAAGTAATATGCACGTAAACACACATATGCACCAGACACATATGCATAAAACTTTATACAGATGCATGTAAAAATTACATCATATTCTCCAAATTTTTATAGTGCTCTTTCTGGAGTTGAGTATTTTCTTCAGAAAATCTTGACTAGTAAATGACTTCTGTCTGTAGTTTTCAACTGGTACTACCTAACCTTAAATGTATAGGACCCTTTATTTCTGAGGCACACATTTTTCCAGTGAGCCCATATTTACCTTTATTCTCTAATATTCTCTGAAGGATGCTCAGGTTTCTCAGGATTGGAGTGATTTTTTTTTTAAATTTTTTTTTTCAAACAGTTTCTTCACTAGCTTATGAAAAGGGAAAAAAAAAAAAAAAAAAGAATAAAAGAAAATAAAGCTTTGCTTCAGTTGCACATATTCTGTGGCCCCATGCATTTATCAGAAAAGCTTGCTTTTTCAGAAGGCCAGACTGAGTGCATGATAAAATAGTTAAAACATATGGGTCCAGTGAAGCCATTAGGAATTTTTACCCTATAATAATTTAATTTCAAAGAGGAGAAACACTCCTTCCTATTTTGGCATGCTGCCTGTCAGAGTTTCTGTGCTGATGGCATTCCCTCTTGTTTGTGCACGATTTGGGTTGAATCCCTCTGTTGCTTTGGCTTTGTTTTCTGGCCCTCTCTTTTCAGCAAAGTCCTCCCTCACTGGTAGAAAGATCCTTTACTTCTGTCCTCACTGCTCTGCAAGACAGGCTTTTCCTCACCCTAGCAGGAACTTTAGAGTTCAGCCCCTGCAGTGTCTTTGGCATACATATATCTGCGCATATACAGAGAGACACCCGTCCCTACAGAATCATAGAATCGTTAAGATTGGAAAAGACCTCTGGGGTCACCTAGTCTAATATCATCAATCTATCAACTTTAGTGATAAGGTCTCCCCTGTGCCTCCTCTTCTTCAGACTAAACAATCCCAACTCCCTCAGCTGCTCCCCCTAAGATTTGTACTCCAACCCCTTCACAGCTTTGTTGCCCTTCTCTGGACACTCTTCAGGGTCTCGATATCGAGGTGAGGCCTCACCAGTGCCAGTCACAGTGAGACAATGACCTCCTATGATAATTTTATTTTGTCCTTTAAGTCTCATGCCTGTGTACAGTCTCCTAAATGTTCCTATTTCACAAGACTTGTCTAACTGCCAGTGCTCTCACGGGGCTGTTAATACAGTGTAGCCCCTCCCTTAGTACTCCTCTTATTGTTTTGACTAATAAGCAGTTATGTGAAAGCACTGGGCTGGGATATTTAGAGGGGAAAAAAATAAGGCAGACCCTGCAAATTTAGCAGCAGACACTTGATCTTTGATTATGAACTTGTAGATGCTTTTGCCAATGACGTCGTCTCCAAAGCATATTCCTGCCATGAAATACCATGACTTCACCAGTTTTAAGAAAAGAAGAACCAAAACTAGTCAGTATTGGATTGGGTGACCTCCAAGCACCACTGGATTTGTGAGATGGAAAGTAGGTGGCATTACTGCTGATACAAAAAAGCAGCCTAATTTGTAGCCCAGCAGGATCCCAAAATATGTTCAAAATATTATTTATGACTAAAAATTATAAATTAGAGTAAAAGCAGATTTTACTGTTTCCTTAGCCAAGTCATAAAATATACAGTCACAGCAAATATATACAACTGCAAAACAAACTGAGCTAAGGCATGCTTTCAGATAGCCTAATCCTCTTAAAACTCCAAATATTATTTCATGACAGATGGCTGCTGGAGTCCACAAAGGGCTACACCAAACTCTCTTCCCCATTCCATAAAGACCACCCCTATTGAGGATGCTTCCATCCAAGTGCATTATCGTATATCCTGTCTTGAAACAGAAGATTTCATTTCCTTGTTACTATTTGGTGAGTCTTGTGCTGAAAAGGGCCTATCACCTACCTACCTTGCTCTGGACCAGCTTTTGCAGATGAGTTAGTCTTTTCCATGGTCTTAGAAGAAGCAGTCAAGATTGCCTCCCTTCCTTACTATGCTGGCCTGGGTGAGTGTCTCTAAGTCTATTTTTTATACCCTTTTCATCACTAAATCCTAAACATTCACTAGTTGTATATTTAGTGATACAAGCAATATATGCTGTATACACTGTAAGTTCCTGCTAGTTCTCATTTCTTCTTTTCCACATTGCTTCAGGATTACATACATCTTTCAATGCATACTTTGCTCCATAGAGCACAAGTAAATCTCATGCTGCTTATGTGAGACTGGCTCAAGAAAAAAAATTACAGAACAGAAATTGCAGAATATTTAGTGTACCTGCATGCCCACACAGGGTCAGTATATTCTCCATGACAGACACATGTATATCTGGTTTTAAAATTCCCCAGTGACATGGATTCTGTAACATTCTGACAATATGTTCCCTTCATTGTGGCTTTCCTTCATAACATATAACAACAACAACAACAACAACAAAATCCCTCACTTCAAGCTAAACCAGGTACTTTTTGTTCTTTGCATTATGCTTTTTTTGAAGAAATTGTTCTACTCTCCTGTATTTTGAAGACTTAAAAATGAAATCTTTCTCTTTGGTGTTCCCCAAGTGCATGAGCTAGATTCATCGTATCTGGAATGACTTGATTAACTGAATTGACGTCATGTCATTTACTTGATCAGTTTGAATTAAATTACCTATTTCAAACTAGACTGATAAAAACATTCCCAGAACTTGCAGACAAATTGTATTTTGGATGGAAATATCACTGTAAAAAATATCAGAATTAATCCATTTTTGCAACTACTTTGTGACCTTGGAAAAAAAGTAAGGCTTAGCTGAGAAAGGTCCAACATTTGTCTTTTCTCCCTCTTCTTATTTCATTTAGCCAGAAAATGAACTCAGTGTTCAACAAAATAATGTTTTATTCCAAATAATATTTAATTACTGCATCTATTAGATAAAGAACAACAATTAAGCAGTCTGAAGTGCAATCACTATTATAGTTTAGAGATAAGGCAAAAGAATTTCAAAAGATCTTAAGTGAACTAGAAAAACATGGGCTAATCTTATGAACAAATGAAAATGCATAATCCTTCTTAGGCTACGGTCTGCTGGTAATGTATTCATAATTAAAGTACTTCATGATTTATGAAAGTCAAAAAGGAAATTACTCAAAAATATCTACACTGGATGCTTATAACCAGCTCCTGATGTCCCAAAGGACCAGACTTTAACCATCATCAAGGCTCAGCTAAGAAGATCTTTGACTTGTTTTGCAAAATGTTTGCTTAACTTCTTCAACCTCATCCATTAAAAGTGCTAAGATCAGTCTGACAACTGGCACACAACGTTATGCAAGACCTGTAATTACAGTACGAATCCTTATATTTTGTAACAGACGAGAAGTCTCTTTTGATTTTCTTATTTGTTGAGGGAAATGTTCAGAAGAGTTAGTTGCCATTAATGTTTGAAACAGCACAACAATAAATATGATTTTCTTACTAAAAATTTAGACTACCTCAAGTCTGTTTTCTACTCATTAAAATACCAATTCAGTTTATGAATATTTGTCTAATATTCACATGAGTATTAGGCAATGGAAAAAAAACACTATTTCATAAGGAAACAAGGTTTCAGAATTGTTTTAATTTTGAAATCATCTTCAAAATAGATCACCTTCAGCACGTTTTTAAAATGCCAACGTTGTTAAAATTTGCCAAAATAAAATAGGCCATTTTGATGTAATACATAGGATATTTAGTAAAGAAATTCATGAGTGAGAATATGAAACCTTAAGTGTGGTTTTCCTGTTCTTCAGTCATGATAACTCAGAAGAAATCTCAGTTGGATAAAATGTAGTAATATAAGATAAAAGTCCATAGCCAAAGATAAGAGAAAAAGAACTTCCAACTGTGAATACAAGTTGCTTTCAACTTGATGATATTGATTTAATTATAAAATTTCTGACAGAAAAGCTGACAATTAATTACTTTGTTCGTGCTGAAGAACAAGATGCCATTCAAGGCTTAGACTGAAGGATAGCCCCTTCACTTTTTGGTCTCACTGCAGAAGAGCTCCTCTGTGTGCAGGTGGAGATGCAGGTAGCAGGGGTGACACACAGCTCTGGCTGCATCAGTCTCAGCCTGAGAGCTGGAACTGATTTATGAGCAAAAATATAACAATAACCTTGGGAAAAAAAGATACAAAGAAAATAATAGGAATCCATGATATTTCCCCAGTTTAAGAAAATGAAGGAGAGAGAAAGTCATTCTCTGCTATATTTTTTTCATATTTACTGTTAAGTGCAAATTCACATTTTAAAGGCTACTGTAACTGGTGGCTGTGATTCATCTGGGAACTGAAGCTTCATTAGTACAGCAAAAATACAGGATCCACAAATTATAGCATTTATGGGTTTTTTGATCTTCCCAATGCTATTGGGAAAATGGAGTGCTAACAAGTAACAAATACATTCAAAAATCAACAAAAAGTTTTGTTTGGTCATAAAAGACTACAATGAATGTGATTCTAGTTCATTTTTCCTTTTAAAGGCTGTTCATGCCAGATTGCTTGCTCTGCTCTGTGATCTGCAGAGGACTTTCATCCATGACCTGGACACAGAGAATGGGCAGTGGGCCACAGAGCTCAGCTGCAGCTGAGAAAGGGCTTCCCATTCTGGTCCTCTCCCAGTGCCAAGGAAGCCAAGAGAAGATGAGACCATACTACTGCAAATGGAAATAAAGAGACCCACAGCTTAATTACTGCTGGTACAACTTCATCAGGTGCAGTCTCATAATTTGTTTTAAGCCAGTTCCACACTGCAGTCAAAAAATTATCACAGTACTGAGTGAACAGACCCAAGAGAACTTGTAGAAAGTACTGATACTGGAGTATCGGAATACCTCAGAGCCAAACATAGGAAAAATCTGATGAATTTCAAGGAGATTCTGATATTTCTCCCTTTAAGAGGTCAAGATTTTGCATGGAGTAGAGGATGTGTGTCTAAAGAAGGTTTTATTTGGCCTGAAGACATGTTATTTTGTCATATATCCCAGCTTACCAATATAATTAGGCCCATTCACCAAATTCAACCACATTTGTTGTCAGCACAGACAATTCATACATACTATGGTACTAACAGATCTGGGAAATACACTACTGGATTAAGACTGCATGTTAACTGTCCAATTGTCAGAAAATCTGCTGTGCCTGCTTGGGGACACTGCTAGACACCAGAGAATCTACTCTGAAAAATCCCCCCTTAAAACAAGGCATATTAAGTTATACAACAAGGCATATATATTTGCATCCAGCTCTGGAGCCCCCAACACAAAAAGGACATGGCCCTCTTAGAGCAGAGGAGGAGAGGCCCTCATAGGAGGGCCATGAAGATGATCAGAGGGCTGGAGCACCTCTCCTACAAGGACAGGCTGTGATATCCAGGGCTCTTCAGCCTGAGGAACAGAAAGCTCTGAGGAGATCTTATAGTGGTCTTCTAGTACTCGAAGGGGCCTACAGGAAAGCTGGGGAGGGACTTTTTATAAGGGCAGGTAGTGACAGGATGAGGGGAAATGGCTTTAAACTGGAAGAGGGAAGTTTTAGACTAAATATCAGGAAGAAATTATCTACTGTGAGGGTAGTGAGACACTGAACAGGTTGCCCAGTGAGGTTGTGAATGCCCTCTCTCTGGAATTATTCAAGGCCAGGCTGGATGGAGCTGTGGACAACCTGGTCTAGAAGGAGGTGTCCCTGCCCATAGCAGGGGGTTGGAACTACGTGATCTTCCAGGTCCCTTTCAACCCAAACCATTCCACAATTCAACGATACTATGATTCTGTGATTCTGGTCGTCATGAGAAGTATTTGCATTTTGTTTTCATTTAGTGGCTGCTTTCTCAGGGTCTTCTGAGGTAGCTGAATGCTTACACTGTTTATTTCTTATGATGAAATACTTATTTCTGAGTAGAAGATGTTGAGGAAATGTCCCAGGTTTTACAGGAAATAATTTTCTGGACATCTATAGAATTGGCACATCCAGTTGGTTGGAATTATTTTGTCACCAGTACACATATACTTTGTCTTCAACAATTCAAATGTTTTGAGCAAATGAGAAACACCTTATTTTAAGGGAAACCAAGGAGAAAGCCCATTTCTCTCCATGAATCATTCTTTCTCTTCCAAGTGCTTATTTCCATTCTTCCTGACATACAGTGTTAGTATTATAACCAATTGATGCACAAAGGAAAAACTTCTAACAGCCTGAAATTAACTTATAAGTTTTCTTCTTTGCAGAGAATATACCAGACTGTGCATTATCTACAAATGGGAACATGGTATTTCTGTATTTCTGTGAAATGACATTGACGACACATTTCCTCTGATTTTGTAACTTTGAAAATTTCTTGGAAAATTAGGAAAAATAAATAATGGTATTGTCTCTCTTTTTTAGGCTCAGGATGTTTCTTCTACATTGCCTTTTGTTGTATTATGCAATTTGTAAAAAGTGCAGCTTGCTGAAAACAATATTCTTTCTCATTTTGCACCAAGCACATACAAGCTGATGTTCACAGTCAAAAGGCAGCAAATGGGGATGGAGTGTCAATGTTTTCCTAATTCTTTTTTTGTCACAATTAGCATTTTTAAGTATTCTTCATATATTCTACTGGTGTCTAGAAAAGAATCATGCAGGCTCCAATTCTTCTATCGTACTAAGAGGTGTTTGTCAGAACCATCTGGGTATTTGTAGGAAAACAACAGACCCTTTGCAAACAGGTCAGTTTTTGTCTCAACCGGAAGAATCACTGCAATTCAAGTAGCTTTTACCTTCCCATGATGCTGCATTATAGGTGCCTGCAAGCCCCAGGCAATTCATACAAGTTTGTCACAAAGATGCAACGTATAAGCATGGCCATGGATAATAACACGATGTGCTTCTATTGCTGCCATAATTCTGGGATCTGGCCATTTCTGAACAACAAATGAAGATGCATTCAACTCTGCATCCACATCACTGACAAAAATGTTGAACAGGACTGGCCCTAGAATTGAGTCCCGGGGAACACTGCTAGTGATCACTGATGTAAATGTATTATCTAGCTTTTTAAAATTCAGAACAAAGTTATTTCTTAAGCACATCTTTTGTTTGTTTGTTTGTTTCCTTTTACGTTGCTATTTACTTTCCTAACAATGGGTCAATAACTCCATTTTATTTCGTTTATTGGATTTCATAGTGTCATGGAGTCACATAACCGTTTAAGTTGGAAGAGCCCTTCAAAAGCCATCTAGTCCAACTCCCCTGCAGTGAATAAGGACACCCGCAGCTCCATCAGTGTTCAGAGCCCTGTCCAGCCTTACCTTGAGTGTCTCCAGGGATGGAGCACCCACTACTTCTTTATACTTCAATGCCGCCTCACCAGATATTTCTTCTTCATGGGTTCGGTTTTCTCCAGCTTCCAATATAAATATATATATACCAATATAAATCATTATTAATAGTTTTCTCACTAAACCTGTTACAGATCTAGCTATTGTTACCGATGCTTTCATTGCTAAGCATTTTGGTTCTTTTAAACAGCTTCCCATTTAGTTCAGATGTGGGATTATTCTGTCTGGGGTTAGAAGTAAACAGCTTTTAATTTTCACTCACATTTTTCTGATTTTTTTTTTCCTCACAGCTGATTTAGTTCATAATCACTTTCAGCTTCATGAAATTGATCCTCTTAAAGCACAAAGGGTCTGTGCACGTGTGCACACATGCAGTTATGAAGACATGCATGTGTATGTGAGCACTTTGGTGTGCGTGCGGCTGTGTTTGCATATGGGCACTGTACAGCCTCACACAGATGGTTGAGATTTTATTATGTTTATACAAGGCTGCTACAATCAAGTCACAAACACTTGAACTGAACCACAAGCACTGGGAAATTCCGGCACTAACTTCATGCTTAGCGCAGAGCTGCCTTGTGCTGTCTGCAATACTTTCTGAATTGGGCAACTGCCATTTCTGATACCCTGCAGGGTTCAGGACATTCAGCACTGAGTGGATACTTCCAGCCAGCATTTCCCAGCCTACTGAAGTCCTCCACAGGAAATGCTCCATCTTCCTCCATGCACTGGAGATGGGTGCTGCTAATTCAGTTTGGCGAGAGTGACCAATAAAACTGCCTCCATTTGTCACATCAATCTATAAGAAGCCAAAAGGATGTCTGCAACCAGCAAGCCAGAAAGAAAGCTATACTGTTTTTCACAATTAATGACATTAACTCCTTTTCTTCCATCCGATTATACTCTGAATAATGTGCTGGTTGCCTAAATTCTTGATCATAGAATAACAGAATCATTTGAGATGGAAAGGACCCTTAAAGGTCGTCTTCTAGTCCAACTCCCCTGCAATGAACAGCAACCATCTGCAATGAATAGGGATGTTGATAACGCTGTGTGGAACAGCTGAAAACTTTCTAAATGACTATTCACTTCATCAGTAGATCTTTTAACCTTACTTAATTACATAGGTCATAATATGTAAATAGTATAAGATAACATTAGAAAGAAATAAAGATCACAGTATAGATAGCATAGCAGAATACAAATGCAAATTAGAGATATTGAAATATACTAAGATGATCAGAAAACATAAGATTCAGAAGTTTAAATAAACAATAATAAGTTGAACAATCAATCTGATCAAACACAATCAAAACTCATACGCTCTATGATCTCAGGTAGAATAATTTTGTATTGGAAATTAGAAATAAATACATCTGCCTTATGCAGATAAAGGTAATTCAGCACTAGATTTTTCTGTGTACAAAGAATATAAATTTCTATCTTTGGTGAACTAGTAGAAGAAGAGTTGAATTCATTGCTACTGTTTAATTTTGCTTCTGTGCCTTTTACTTAAGGGACCCTCAGCAGTTACCCAGGATGTGTTTTGAAACCTGGGGAGAGTTTGCATTGACTGAATAAAAAGATTCAGGCATTTAAGGCCTCCATCTGCCTCTGCAGAAGGAAGCAAACTTTCCACACACCTTGAGACTTTTCTTCTAGGTCCACTCGCACCTTGGATATTTTGAGGCACCTCAAATGCCCCTGGGCATCCACATTCAAGGAACAGAATCCCACTCGTGAACTCCAGTTTTGGGTTGGATAGGCAGGGTTTCTTTTTGGAAGATGATGGCCACTTCCTATGAATTTTCATCTTACTCTCTTTTTCATTTGCATTCACTCTCATCTGTGGCTAAACCAGAATTGTTGGACTTAAGAAAATATTAAACTCAGGAACACTAGACTCTGGAGGCAAGAGAGGGAGTCTGGAGAAAGGACAGCTTCCCCTTGGTCAGGTAGGATCTGGTCAAAGATCCTCTAGGCAAACTCAATGCACACAAATTCATGGGATTTGTCAATGAGATGCACCCATGTGTGCAGATGGCAAAAGTGACTGTTAAACTTCTCTCTATCATCTTTGAAAGATCTTGGAGAATGGAAGAAGAGGTGCCTGAAGACTGGAAAAAGCTAGTGTCACACGAGTCACACTAAAAGGGCAAAAAGGAGGGAACAGGAACCTACAGACCTGTCAGCCTTACCTCCATCCCTGGAAAAGTGATAGAACTTGTTCTGAATGCCATCTCCAGAAAATTGAAAGAAAAAGTTATCAGGAGTAGTGAACATGGATTCACTATGGGGAAATTGAGCTTTACCAGCCTGGTAGTTTTCTATGATGTCATCACTGGCTGGGTAGGTAGATGGAGGAAGAACAGCGGATGTTGCATACCTTGACTTCAGGAAGGAATCTGACACTGTCTCCCACAACATCCTTGTAATTAAGCTGATTAAGTGAGGGACGGTTGAGTGAACCATGAGGTGGATTGAGAACCGTTTGGTTGGTAGAGCTCAGAGGGTTGTCATCAGTGTGGCAGAGTCTGGCTGAAGGCCTGTAACTAGTGGTCTTCCTCAGGAGTTGGTACAGGGTCTGGTCTTGTTCATCATCTTCATCAATGACCTGATGAGAGAGTCCATCCTCAGCAAGTTTGCTGATGATACAAAGCTGGGAAGAGTGACTGACTTGGGAACCTTATCAATGCTAATTAATATCTAAAGGGTAGGAGTCAAGTGAATTGGCCTGAGTTCTTTTCAGTGGTACCCAGCAACATAACAAGGGGCAATGGGCACCAACTGGAACACAGGAAGTTCCATACAAAGACAAGGAAGAAGTCTTTTACTGTGCACGTTACAGCACTGGAACAGGCTGCCAAGAGAGGCTGTGAAGTCTCCTTCTCTGAGATATTCAAGTCCCACCTGGATGTTTTCCTGGGCAACCTACTGTAGGGAACTTGCTTTAGCAGGAGGTTGCATTAGAGGATCTCCAGAGGTCCCATCCAATCCCTACAATTCTGTGATTCTGTGAAAACAGAGATCTTTTCATTTTGTGAGCCAGAAAAAGGAACTGAAGACCACAATTGCTCATCAGAGGAACCACATACATGCCAGATGTGCTTTTAGCCCACTGTGATTTTGAACTAAAATGTCTGTTTAAAGACTATATTTTTATAGATGTTATTGTGCTCAGAGGTAAATGTAGCCACGATAAATGTACATTCCCAGCATAATCTTCTCCATGAGGGGCCAGGTAAAAATTCATAGATACATTTAAATGGGTTGAATTGGGATCACTCAGTGGTCATCAGAGAAAGATGAAGGAATCTCCAAGGAGACGTCTTTCCCCACTTTTCAGGATGGAATTAAACAACTTTCTGACGTATCTATTTCCCTATAGGGAGCAGGTAGCTGTGAATGTCAGACATATACCACTTAGTCGGATGAAGCAGAAAGAATTCCACTCTAAACATTAAAGCAAGGAATCTCCTTCTCTATAAATTACAACAAAGGAAAATTATGTCTAGCCTCTGTCTTTGTTAAGAGCTTGACATACAGCAGCACTTAGGAAACTGATTATACTGACAGGCTAATCAAGCAAAGGTTGTTAACTAAATTTATGGTACACCATATCACATCTCAAGCATTACAAATATGAAAAAGAGTGTGCCTTAATCTTCTATGTAAACATAGTTTTCCCTTGGGCTCTTCTGATGCCCTAATGTTTATAAAACCACGTAATAAATCAGGATGTATTTATCACAACAAACAGTAGTTCACACAGTGGTTAAAATCATTGCTTTCATTAACTATGTCAAAGATCAAAATACTGTATAGAGCATTCAGATACAGTGACAACAGGCACAGTATATGATCTGAAATGAACATGTATTATCATGCACTGCTGTCCTGAACCATAACTACACTTCTGGGGAGTGTTCTGTCAGTACACAAGCAGAGTTTGTCACCATCAGTAGCAATTGTGAGCTGGAACACCTTTAACAGAATCACAGCATGGCTGAGGTTAGCAGGAAATCTTGGGTCCACCTGCTCCAACCCCTGCTCTGGCAGGGACACCCCAAGCAGGGTGCCCAGCATCACATTCAGATGGCTTTTCTTGAAAGTGAAATGCTCTCAGTCCCTGAAGCTGAGCTGTATCAGAACACAATGCATTAAACCAGTAAAAGAAGTTAAATGGTAAAAAAGTTCAAAATCAGTCTTACCTGAAACCCATCATATCCTAATGTGGCAAGTTCTTTTCTCCCATCCAGCTCTCTAACTTCAGCATGTGCCCAGAACCAACCACCTCTACCTGTTATCCCCTGCCTTTCTCTGCCTCATTTCCCATGAATGCCTTAGATGTTATTTCTTGCTGTGTACCAGCTACTGTCTGTATCTCCAAAGTGCTTCTATCTGTAGGATCAAGTACTGAGAGTTACTGTGCTCTACAGTGACACTGCTGCAAGGACTGATTAGAAATTCAAAAAGGCAATAGAAGCACAGTGATTTTGATGAAATTCTAATAAGATCATGAATTTCTGCTTGTTTTGACTATGCTGTTTTCATCTTTAAGGATATTTAAATAGTTACAGAAGTTGATACACTTTTCACTGCTGTATGGTTGCATTCATCATGTTTTTGCCATCCAGCTACCCTGTGGTCTTGTGCAATGCATTTCACACTCTGGATTTGTTTCCAAACTTTTCTTTCTTTCCTATTTTTTCTGCTTATAGAGCAATCTGGCTTTTGATTTATGTTTGAGAAATGCCTGGTACATTTTGGCCTTGAAATTGGATGGGTCTCCTATGAACTGCTGGAATACAGTCACTGTCATCCTCAGCCATGCTGGGTGGTTTCTGATCCAGTGTCCCACAGTACATCTGAAGGTCAACACGAACTCTGAAAGGAGTCAGACACAGCGCTGACATATATGAACAATAGTTGCTCTGAAATCGCCGGGAGTTTTGTGTACATCTGAGGGCAGAGTTCGGGCCATAAAGTTTAAGTACAAGCATCTGGGCACAATTTTCTCCAGTGAACAGGATTCCAAGTTACTGTAACATCTGCTGTGGGAACTATAAGTACTTTATATTAATGTTTTACACTGTGTTAGCTATAATCGCCTTTTTTTATAGGAAAAATTTAGTCATCTCCACCTGGCGATTCCAGTCATGTGGGCACCTGTCTGCTAGGAACTGGGCTGAGACCATAAATGTATTTCACACAAGCAATTGAAGGGCTATGAGACAGTAATGTCTTTAGGTTATAATTTTCAAGTAACCCATGCACACCGTTTGGGTTTTGTTTGGGGCTATTTTTTGTTGTTTATTTGTTCGTTGAATTTTTTTGTGTGTTTGTATTTGCTGTTTTTTCCAGGACAAGATCATTTGGTTAGCTCTATCACTTCACATTTTGGCAAACTGTTTGGCTCGTAGATAATAAATGCACTCACACATGGTAAAGGAAAGAATCCTTGAGCAGTGCTGTTTGTACTTAACCCACACAGAAAGCAAAGCAACACTGCAGAATCTATTTTTGTTCCTTGAATCAATCTCCTACTTATATATGTGAGTATATAGCTAGTATAGATGTTTTCCAACATCAGTAGTTTTTAATGTGTTTTTGTGTGCTTGCTGTCAGTCTCATTTATGTATATGGCCCAGATGAAGGACCTCTTGACAACCTTTCATACCTAAAGCTATTTTTTTCTCCTATATCCAACCAAGAGAATAGAGAATTGAAGCTGAGTCAAACAGCCCATGCTCAGATATATGCTGCCATTTATAGTCTGCTGTTGGTATTTCACTTAGTTAAAAGAAACTGAAATTATGCACTGTTACCTTTTTAATGTAGTTGTGAAATATCACTATAATAAAATATAAGCTTTATTTGAATTATAGATGGAGATATACACAGTTAGGTATATATTTTAACTGCATATATTTTAGCCGGACATACTTTACGTAAAAGTAAATCCTGTGAGAATCTTCTAATTGGAAAAGGAATATTTCACCTCTACTGCTTCGATGCTGACTTTAGTTTGAAAACTACCACAAAGGCATAACATTCCTTTGGATTTTTTATTTAGTTATTACTGTCTGGCCTGTGGAAAATGAGTAAAGGAGAAGTAAAGGTAGTTTATCTTTTCCTGCAATTTTTTTGTGATACACTGCTAACAACCAGCACATCATTCCCTATTAAAAGAAAGAGTATGTTTATGAAAACCGATGAGGCTTCACTCTATTCAGTACAAAATTAAATCAGGCACTAGACTAGTCAATGGAATGTGCTGCACTGATACAGTACCAGTGTCAACAGAAAGGTAAAAAGTATGGACATATATGTATTATGCATATTAACGGAATCTGTAAGGCGGAATGTCTAAATCCCAGCATCTTATTAAAAAGCCATGCAGGAATCTTTATGCCATCAGTAAAGAAGAAACCACTGAGCAACTTTCATCTCCCCTGAATGAACCCCAGTAGGAACCTCCTGGAGATAGGATGAACCTCCTGTAGAAGAATGGTGTGCAAGGCCATGTGCCTGCAGAATCCCAAGGACAAATTACTCTCTGCTTTCAGTCGTAACTCTCAGGTCGTGGTATTTAAATGGCTTGCAGTTTTGCCTTCTTGGATCAACATCAATGCACTATCAGAAGGTTTTAATCATTTGCTATTTGTTTGAAAAGTTGCAAAGCCCAGTGTCAGAAGTGCTTTTAAAATTTGCCTCTGAATCAGGGGTTAGCAGGCAGGATATCAACATAGTTGAAAAAGGGTGGCTTGCTAAAGTGAACCCAGAGCCAATAGGGGGTATAATTTTCCTCTGCTTGTGATTTTCTTCCTGCTGATTCCAGCTCCAGGCACTGAGGTGGACTGATGAATGCATGTTTTTGCTGGATAAGCAGGTAGGGAAGTCACAGACCAAAAATTCCACAGAACCTTTATTTTTACCATACTCACGTTGTTGCTAAGGAATAGGTTTTCTTCCATGAAAACTAAAATGAAATTGAATAGATTCAAATTCTCCAGCTTAAACTGCATGTTATTAACACTGGCTAAGAAAAGCCCTAATTTTCTGGCACCTTCAAGCAATATGCCTTCAAAAGGAAAATTTAATAACTTGCATCTTACCACAAGAATGGACCGTAAGTGGTATTGCCAATCAACAGCCTTAAGCTCTTTGGTTGTTTGGATGTGAATGGCCTACAAGAATCTTTCTGGATTCACCAGCGTTGTGGGAACCTTCCACTTACACTTGGCTTGGGAAGTGTGAATTCTTATTTTGCAAAGAGCCTGGGGATGTTGCCAAAGCTAATATTCTGGGGTCCATATGTGTTAAGTGACCGGCAATTCTGGAATACAGCATCAGGGAGTCAAATGGGGGAAGCCTCTCTGAGGCACTTCAGCCAAGTGAAAGAATTTGATTTTTTTCAAGAATAACGTTAAAGCAGAGGAATGGCCAAGAACAGAATATTTGAATTTTGAAAAAATTTAAGACGAGAACTTTTTTCCAGGCTACGTGCATCACAAATTGTACTGGGGGTTCGCTTTTACAACAGTTATCTGTTCTGTGCTAAATGATCTGCATTTGTTTTAACAATGACTGTATAGTATGAAAAGTCACTGCCCTCGGGACTGTGACCTCCTCTGTGGCCATGAAAAGGCACATTTGCTACTAAACTTTTTCTGCATCCATTGGAATGACTATGTGCCACATAGTGCTAAAATCCCGCCAAACGTTTATAGGTGATAGATGCTCATTCATTGGGTATCAAGGATATAAATCATCATTGTACATATTCCAATGTTTTGCCAGAATCTGGATAACACTAGAAAAAAATAAAAAAATAAAAAAAAATAGATATTAGCTTAGTTTTTTTCTTTCACACTTGTCCACCAAAGCTCTTGAATCCTGTAGCATACAAATAGCAGCTCTGAAGAATATCTTCAAAATGAAATATAAATGATTTCGCCTCCTTTATGTAGCAGTGAATTTAATCACACGTGAATTATTTTCAAGGGAGCTTGATGACAATAACCACTGTAGAGATCATTGTTTTCCTGGTTTCCAGGAACCTACTAATAGTTAGTAATAAACTGTTCTGAGAAAAACAGTAACAAATATTAATACTATGCCCGAGATTATTCCATAATGCTAATAAATGCAGAACAGAGAAAACAAAGAATACACTCAGAGGCAAATACTAGCAATCAGATAAGAAGAAGCACTACTTATAAGAATATTGTACAAACACATTTGAACTGAAGAGCTGTTTGGATTTGAAAGAAATGTTTGTGAATCTTTTTTTTATTGTATCAACAAATCCTGTTTATCTATGTGCTTCCAGGTTATGATCAAAAAAGCTGATGTGCACTTCAAATAATAAACCCAGTAACTGTTGAATAATATTAATGAATATACATTGGGCATGAGTTGTAATTCTGGCCATGTTAAGTAGACAGAAGGGAATCAGAATTTCAAGAACACTTCTGTGTAAGTACTCTTCTAAACATAAATCAGCTGTTTCCTGGCACTACAATTTGACACTGTACAAAAATAGGATATACCCATTCCATTTGTTAAGATAGTATTAAATGTAAATACAAAAGGAGATATATTTTTCAGCATTTTTTTTTCATTATCTAAAAACAATAACCAGAAAAAATAAACAATTTGACTTTGTTCACATTTAATGACCTTCCATTTTACTTTGTAAAAAGTAATCACAAAAGTGATCAAAAAAAAATTGGGAGTGTATAGACCAAGTTAAAATAATGCCATGTGAACTGTCTATTAGGTAATATGGTAAATGTCAGTGCAACAGTCTTATGCTGAGTATTTTGTTCCTTAGGCTCTCATAGTTGAATGACTTTGGCTGCTTTTAATGTGTGATGCTACCTAATGCCAGTAAATATACACTTACAATAAAGTCTACCAAGTCCTAGAAAATGATGTTCTGATTAGTATCACTTATACCTAGGTTCTCAAATAAAAGACAAATTAGCTTTTAATAAAATTGCACCAGAATATGCCAGTTATTTACCTTCTTCTTTGTGGCCCTTATTGTGTTTGGATACTTAGCCTATACTGTTTTATCAGAATAACGTCTGTTCTTCAACAACCCATGTTAAAAATGGCACCTATTATCATCACTTGCTATTCTCTGATAATGCAGCCTTACTGAATAATGCCTGATAATGCTTGATTACTGAAGCTGGCTGCTTGTTTTCCCTGTGTAAGACAAAGTTTTACAGAAGGATTATATATGATCACGCACAGCCTGGCCAGCTCTTTGAAATGAATATTTCCCCTAATGTACAGGAAAAATCGACTTGTCTTTAACTGTCATTAGAAAACAAGTAGGAAGGTATTCCAACATTCCATGGAATGGAACACCTGTCCTATGAAGGCAGGCTGAGAGAGCTGGGGCTATTCAGTCTGGAAAAGAGAAGCCTGCCAGGTGACCTGAAAGCAGCATTTCAATATACAGGAAAGAAGGGGACAAACTCTTTATCAGAGGCTGTGGTTATAGAACAAGGAGAAATGGTGTCAAGCTTAAAGAGGGGAGATTTAGGCTACATGTAAGGAAGAAGCCTTCTACAGTGAGGATGGTGAGTCACTGGAACAGGTTGGCCAGGGATGTGGTGGATGCTCTGTCCCTGGAGACGTTCAGGGTGAGGCTGGATCAGGCCCTGGGCAACTGCATCTAGCTGTGCATTGCCCTGTCCATTGCAGGGGAGTTGGACTAGATGGTATCCAGAGGTCCTTTCCAATTGTAAGGATTCTATGATTCTATACACTTTGATCCCTGTCACCCAACCCCTTTCAATCAACACCTGCTTCCCTACTGCTTGTTTCCTAGCTCTTCCTGCTCTCACAACCCTCTCACTTATATTTTTTTATTCCTCTTTTTAGCTGATATGACTTCTTGCTATTTAGAATCATAGAATTCTAAATAGGGACCTGGCATCCACCACATCTTTGGGTAACCTATCCCAGTGTCTCACCACCCTCACTGCAAAAGAATTTTTCCTTATATCTAACCTAAATCTTCCCTCTTTAAGTTTTTCCATTCCTCATGAAATTAGATCCTGGATGCTTTGCTGTATTTTCTCTTGCATCTTTGAAAATTCCTCCCTTACTATTACCTGGCATTTCTGGTCTCATCCTGCCTCTGACCTCTGCACACAGCTTCTGTTTTCCCATCTTGCTCTTGATTACTTAGCAGCACCTTCATTTAAACTGGCTCAACATCCTAGCTTCCTTTTACAAGCATCTGAGAAAAAGCTGGAGAGCTAATGGGAGGTAACTAGACATTTTCAGCATGGCAGTCGCAAATAATATGGTTTGGGGACTTCTGGGAAGGTCTTGTAGGTGGCTAATGTGCAATACTTGAATTCTCTTCAGTGTTAAGTACTGTCTGAGTTTGAATACACTGGTGTGAAAAGCATTAATGCATTAAAGTTATTTTTCAATCTGCTCTAACACATTACCTGTCTGTTCTTAGTCTGGTTTTCTCAATAAAAGGGAACTATAAGACACTGGAACATCTGATGAACATTATGATTAATTAACTAATCTGTCCTGTTTAACAATATAGGTATAGCTCATAGAATGAACTAAATGAACTTAAACCTCATTTCCTAGGAAAGCTCTCACTGTGGCAAAGATAACAGCTCATCAAAGTATTAGTACAAAAATTCTGGAGTAGTTAGACAAATGATGAAAGAAACTTCATTGCAAACGTAAGATTAAATTAATAAATGCAAGATTGCAAGAACTGCCCTGGAAAAACTTTGTTATTAATTTCTGGCAATAGGATTTCATCCATCTTTAAGTGTTACATGTTTGCACAGCATGATAACTTCAAACATCTTTGGTGCTATGAACAGCGATGACAATGTGTCTAAGAGGGCTCGAGGCACTGTCTGGGTCACATCTCTTCTAAAACTAACAAATGGAATCTCTGGGTTTCTGTTGATCAGTTATGGATTGAATTATTTGTTTGTTACAATGGATTTTTTAATTATTATTATTTTACTGTTTTTTGAGGACCATGATTCACTCCTCCCTGTGGCTGAATGATGTCTGTAAAGAAAGAGGCTTTGGAGCATTCCTGGCAGTGAAATTGTAAGTAAGCTATATTTTCTCTGCATGATTCTTCCATTGCTAGACTCCCTGACAGTGAAACTTCTTTCTCAGTTCTAGTGCTCAACTTTGTCCTATAGGAAAACAGAAAATGTAGAATTATTAAAAAAATAAATAAATTTACCTCTTGGAAGAACTACAGAGTAGTGTGTTTACTATTGTCCTTGTAAGAATCAATGCCTTAAAATTTGGCAACAGGCAGATGGTTGAGATGAATATGTTGGTTGCAGCAGGAAAGCTAGTCATGGATAAATTACTGTGTGAAATACGTGTATAGCAAAAGTGGCAGATCCATATTACTCTATCTTCTTACCTTTGAAAGTGGAGTAGCCACATCCAGTCTACCGAATGTGAATGCTCTCAAAAGACTCTCATAAGTCTCTTGACTTATACAAATACCATAACAGGGCTCTGTGAATCATAGTCTTTAACAAAAAGATAGTCAAAATGAAACTTCCAGGAATGGTCCTTTGTAGAAGAAGGAACCAAACAACAATTCCTGGTATATCTTTAGTTTTGCTCTTACCAAATGAAAAAAGTACTCATCTGAAATGAAGACAGAAGTCCAATAATAATTGTGAGTGCTGTTAAATATCAACTCAGGATGTCCTTTTGGGTTTGTTTTCGATTAGACACTGGCGTTTTTCACTAACTTTGATCCTAACTTTCTGCTGCTATTTGCTATTCCTTAGCATATCTCTGAGCCACCAGCATAGTTTTGGTTAGCATATGACAGTTTAATACATAAAGATACATATCAGACATGCCTAAGGTCCATTGTCTAAAACTCAGATGTATGGTCCCCATCAGTTCCTTATATATTTTGGGTAGCAAAGGTAAAGGTCCAGCATAAAGGTGACAGCATGCATATGGCTCAGGTCAACACGCAGTATAGAAACTGAACAACAAACTAAATCGTGTTGCCCTCCTTAGAAACTCATTCTTCAGAAGTTAAGAATGCTTCTGCAACAGAAATGGTGGGTTTTCAGAGAAGTTGATGTAAACATGCTAACAAGAGGAATGGCCAGCAAGCAGACAGTCTTCTGATTTCTCATTTTAGAGGTACTGTATCAGGTGTTGAAAAAGCCTTCCATCTTTCTGATGCAAAAATGGGAGGAAAAAACAACACACAAAAAAGAGTAGTGGCTGCTTATTCTGTCATCTATCAGTTGGAAGCATTCAGAAAATGCAATTCCTTTCATGGCACTGATTAATATTTCAAATAAATGTGTCCCAGTCAAAGGACATGTGGCTATTCACAGTGGCTATAATTTACTGCAGATCATTCAGGAGAAAAGCCTGGGAAATGAACACCACTTTTCATAAGGGCCAGGATGTCGGCATGAAAATCATTTGTATTTACATTCTATCATTTTCATAACATCAGACCAAGCTGATGTTTCAGAGTAAGTGTTCTAATTTCACTGGATTGCAGCCTTTTGTTTTCCTCGGAGGCCTCCCTGCCACTCACAACAATACAAGTGCATGTACAGAATAACACACACAGCGCTAGGGAAATAAAAAAGCACATTGCATCCAATTGTTAGAGAACATTTAGGATTATCTGTCAAGCATGAATATGTAAATGAAAAAAAAATCAGTTTATTACTTTATTCCTTCTTTATTTATGTTTACTTGAGAAAAAGGAAAACAAAGAGATTGAGAAAAGAAGGAACATGTTCAGAACTATCATTCAGATTTCTCACTTTTTTTTTTTTCAAGTCTAAAAGCCAGCTGAGATTCTAAATCTCTCTTCTGTCCTCTTTCTGCAAAACACTATTTTATAGTCGTAACCCTCCCCTTTCTGAGATCCCACATACACTCATGAGGTCAGCTGGCTGGAGAGAAGACACAGTTCCCTCATTTTATTGACTCCATAAATAGTCAAATAAGAATAATTGTGCTCAAGTCTCAGGGAACATCTAGTTCACACCAGTTTGGCTCAGTGGATTACCATTGTAAATCACATCCTCTACTATTCTTCATCACATTTCTATGGTTAATTTTGAAACTTGAGAATCTATCTACACTAGAAATTAATATCTGAATAGGAAGAATGCATCTAACATTCTAAATGACTCATGCCTCAATTTCATTAGGATATTATATTGATTATAAAACCAACCAACAAACAAAAAATCCTACTGTATACTATGTTTATTCTGATTCTTGGGTTTCACTTCCTTCTGATCATCAGGTTTTCAGATATAAACTCAGTTTGTTTGAAAGACTCTGGTTTTGCACATACCATTTGAAAAATTCATTTTCTATTTTGTGGACAAGTTGATTTATTTGCTGCTTTTGTTAACCTCATTTGAAGTAAATCTGATCAAAGCCTCAATTGAAAGCACCACTTTTTAAAATTATTATTAATTAAGGAATTTAAATTAAATGAATCTAAATTCATCTGAGGTACGTCAAAAATCTTTTCCTATCACTATATTCCTCAGTATTTACTTTACTTCTCTTTACATAGAAAACCCACAAACCAAAACTAAAAATAGCAAAGGAAAAAAAGTCCACACTAGTAACAAAATATATGTACTTCTGCATATAGTAACTACAAGTGCTAATAATCTCTGAGGGGAAAGAGAATGTAAATTTCCATTAGATTTATCTCTTGGCTATGCTCATAGACTAATTTGGGCTGGAACGAACCTTTGGAGATCTCTAATGCAAACCACTACTCATAATATGGTCAATTCAGATATGGCTGCTTAGGGCATTTTCTAGTCAAGCTGTGAATATCTCCATTGACGATGATTCCACAGACTCTGAACAATCTGTAGAAGGGTTTGACCACCCTGGAAAGCTATTTCCCAATACTTAGTTGGAATTTCATGTGGGGTTTTTTTGCCTTAAAATTTAATGCTGAGCATGTCTAAGGAGATTCTAGCTTTGTTTTCAGTATACTAACCCTGGCCTTGAATGCCTCCAGGGATGGGGCATCCGCAACCTCCTCGGGCAGCCTGTTCCAGTGCGTCGCCACCCTCTGAGTGAAAAACTTCCCCCTAATATCTAACCTAAACCTCCCGTCTCAGCTTGACTATTGCCCCTTGCCCTATCACTACCCACTCCACAAACAGCCGTTCCCCCTCCTGCTTATATGCTCCCTTCAAGTACTGGAAGGCCACAATGAGGTCTCCCTGCAGCCTTCTCTCTTCCAAGCTAAACAGTCCCAGTTCCCTCAACCTTTCCTCATAGGAGAGGTGCTCCAGCCCTCTGATCGTCTCAGGGGCCCTCCTCTGGACCCGCTCCAAGAGCTCCACATCCTTCCTGCACTGGGGGCCCCAGGACTGGATGCAGTGCTGCAGATGGGGCCTCACAGAGCTGAGTAGAGGTGGACAATCACCTCCTTCTCCCTGCTGGCCACCCCTTTTTTAATGCAGCCCAGAACACAGCTGGCCTTCCGGGCTTCAAGCACACACTGCTGGCTCATGTTCAGCTTCTCGTCTACCAGGACCCCAAGTCCTTCTTCAAAGTGCTGCTCTTAAGGAGATCTTCCCCCAGTTTGTATAAATACCTGGGATTGCCCCGATCCAAGTGCAGCACCCTGCACTTGGCCTTATTGAACCTCATTTGGTTTTCATGGGCCCACTTCTCCAGCCTGTCCAGATCCCTCTGGATGGCTTCCCTTCCTTCCAGTGTATCAACTGCACTGCTCGGCTTGGTGTCATCCACAAACTTGCTGAGGGTGCATTCAATGCCATTGCCTATGTCACTGATGAGGATGTTGAAGAGCACCGGTCCCAAGACCGACCCCTGAGGGACACCGCTTGTTACCGGCCTCCACCCTGACACAGAATAAATCAATAAAGAAACCAGACAGAATATTCAAAAAATCTACAAATCAGTCTTTTATTGGACAAAGCAGAAAAATGTGTTTCAGTGAGGCAGAGAGTGTATTAGTAACAGGCCTTATCTTCCATCAGAGAACAACTAGTTGGAGTGTCTCTGAAGGAAAGAGAAACATCTATGTGGCGGCCAAAATCCAAAACATTTTCAGATTTACAGGGGGAAAAATGAGAGCATCTTTAACTCCAGACTGGAACTAACCAGTGATCTGTGAAGCTGCATCATCTACCTCCTGCACAATGCAAAACTTACCATAAGAACAGCTGTACTGGGTCATATCAAAGGTCCATCTAGTCAAAAATCTTTTCACTGATAGTGACCAGTAGCAAAACATTAATAAAGAGGAATGCATGAAAATGAAAAACAGAGATGAACAGCCGTGAACTTTGAAATCCAAAAATTATTCAAAACGTTCTGCCCCTAAACCAAGTGTAGTCAATCCCTTTCTGACACTGCAAAGCCCCTCTCTTGTTGGAAGGCTCTACATTCAGAGTGTGTCAGTGTGAGCAAGTGGAAAGAGGCAGGAAGAAAAGAGATGGATTCCACTGCTTAAACTCCATGTTTTGTAACAAACACCGCTTTTAAAACACCCTGAAATTGGCTCAGTAGACTTGAATCTTGTTTCAATAATCTGTAAAAGGCATGTATACATTTGCATTCTCTCTCATTCTCCGTCTTTTCATTTTCTGACCAGCTGAGTAAATGTTGATAACACTGTAAATACTCCTGTTTTTAAAATAGCTCCATACCTCAAGGATGTGCATTTATAGGATTACTGGACTTCTTCATGACATAATATAAAATCTTCAGCCAAAGGATGGACTTTATGTGAAGGCCAAATTTTAACTGGAAACACCCTTGTTTTCTAGCAGCAGAATGCCACACATCGTGTGTGGGAAGACTCTTGTCCAAGTCAGCCTTGCAGGGATTACTGAAATCAGAATGCTGTTCATAAAGAACTGCACCTGAAAATACTTGGATCACTTGCACAGTCGTGGATTAGTTTGGTTAAAAATACATATAAGCATTTATCCTCTGGATAACTGGGGCTGATAGGAAGCTGGAAGTACACAGATTCTTCCAAACTGGAGTTGCTGTTTACATTATAACCACCAATGCAGAGTTTCACTTTCAAAATTCACACCTAGAAAGTGAATCAACATGTGCTCAATTTGCTCACCCCTACTAAAAATGAATCTCAGTGTTAAAACCAAGTACAAACTGTCCTCTCAGAATAAATCAACTAAGCACAAATTTAGCACTTATGCAAGCAAAAATAAAACTTAAGCCCAAGTGTGCAGAGGTGAAAAGATAATTCTTCACACTTCACCCATCACATTGGATACTCCTGTTACTCTTATTCTTACAATAAGAAAAGATCTCTCTTGACAACATCCAGAAGAATTGCATGCACGTAAATTAAATCACTGTTTGGCCAGTTATCTTCCTTTGCAGTTTGAAAGATAACACGGGCCTTATAATCTTGCCTTGAAAGGGAAAGAAAAAGAATTCTTCTATTTCAGACTCAGTTATGGTCACAACGTCTTGCACCTGCAGCAATAAAAGAACCTAAAATCATTTTTGCCTGAGAAAACAGCTCCTACTGCAGCAAAAGAGGAAAGATCTGTTCACATGACCAAGGAGTAGGCAGGCAAGAGCAGGGACAGGACTGACTTTTCCTACCCCAAATGTCCAATACATTGGACAGAAGATCAAAGAGACCTTTTAACAGTGCCATTTTTCACAGGAAGAGATAACACTGCTTCCTTCTGAAATAAGCTTCTTGTGGGACCTAATGGTTCCATACACATACATTGGTGCATGTCTGTGTGCACGTCTGTATTTGTTCACGGTCCAGAGGATGGCTTAGCAATGAATTTCAACTCTTCACTCATCAAAAGACACCTCCCAACAGCTTCCCCTCTCACTATTTCCATTCTCCTACAGATTTCAGATGGGCAACCAGGCATCGGAAAGCATTTCAACAAAATGTTTACTATTGCAAAAAACCTAGCAGGAAGCAGTGCATTTTTATGTCGTGCCCATGAACTCAAATCAATGAAAGTTTCAGTTCCTCTATAAACATTTCAGCCAGCTCTGAGCAATACACAGCTGACACTTCCTTTACTCCAGGAAGCAATGACCAGCAACAAAGGTTCTAGTCCAAACTGCGTGGTTAGCGGAACAACAACAGAGAGTGCTGTGCCATCCAGCTGGTTTCTAAAGGTTCTGAGCACATCTGCCAGGGCAGTCTGAACTGATGCTGATGGTGTTGAACAAGCAGAAATCTCACGAGTCACCAGGGGCTCTGGAGCCACCAGGCAAAAGAAAGGGACTTCTGCTCTACAGGTCCGATGGCTCTGTTCGAGTTTCTAAAAGTTTACGTTTTCTCATACTTTGTAATTTTCAGTAGAAGTTTCAGCCCTATCCTTAACCACTCCATAAAAACAGTGGGAGATCAACTCAGCTTTACATACATGAAGCAAACAGGACTTGCTTTCCAACCTGGCAGTGTATCCTTTGCTTGCTGAAGCCAAGTACGCTGCCAGCAAGCCCCAGGTGTGCACCACATGAGCAGGTGAAGAAAATAAAATACGTTTATGTGCATTGCGATGACAGTTCTGAGTCCATATAAAGCATAATACTTGACAAGAAGTGTGACTATAGATAGCAACATTCCACGTATGCACAAACAGGCAGAAATCCAAAGGCTCTATGCCTTCATCTTCCTGGAAAATTCTTTGGACTGTTGCTCCTTTGCATGGATTTTTATTTATTTTTTTTTTTTAGGTTGATTTGTTTTCTCTGTTAAACTTTTCTTTCTATCCTTTTTTTTTTTTTTTTTTTTTTTTTTTTTTTTTTTTTTTTTTT
>JAPSGF010000024.1:1906878-1920372 GCA_035772895.1 Perdix hodgsoniae | reverse complement strand
TTTTTTTTTTTTTTTTTTTTTTTTTTTTTTTTTTTTTTTTCCCCAGCAACTGCTTTACAGGATGGCAGAATTTCATACTACTTTTACACAACTGCATCAATTTAAGTGGGATCAGAAAGAAGTACAGACAGGTTCTTTCAAAACCACTAATTAAACCACCCTTGGAAACCAAAGTTTTAATTGGAACTGTCCCTGTGATGAAATCCTCAATGGTTACAAAGCTACAACAAGAAAGATCAAATGCACAGCCTTCTTTGAGAGCATGTCTGACAGTCCACCATCCACCAGCCAATAGGAAGTGTTCCAAGCTAACAGCCCATTGATAAAAACCTTACTTAAACCAAAGCCAAATAAACTTTAGTATACATAAGGAACCTTCCTGTCCTATGCTCCCATAATAGGAGAAAATAATTTTACTTTAGATAATAGTTCTGATTCTATTCATGTCCTATGTTGACAAAAGCTCTCAGAATAATGGGAATTTGTACCATACAGGCACTGCACTGTGCCTGTACTTATCTGCTAGTGCACATTCTTGTAAAAAAGTGATTTAAAAAATATATATATAGTAGATATGGTAGTAAACCTTATCCTTCCAGATTTTCTTTGATGCTGACATGACGCTGTGAACAAAGAGAAATAAAGAGATAAAATGCTTTACATGTGGCATGAGAAGATGAGGTCTCATATATTAAACTTGAAGATACAATGATACAATAAACCGCTTCAGTTTGGTACATGCTGAAACTTCCAGTCATGTAAGAAAATCTCAGATATATTATACAGCTCATTCTGATTCTAAAATAAGTTCTTAGTGCTAAAGATAATGCTCGTCGTTAGATACAGCAGTTTTTCTTCTTTCATCTAAAAGATGCTGTGTGAGCATATTGGATTATACTCATACACCTGCTTATTTCAGTGCTTCTTGGCACGGGTGTGTGTGCACGCGTGTGAAAGAAGGCAAGAGAAAGAAAGAACATGTGCATGTGTATGCTTTTCTCCTATGAAACCAGGACATAAACCTTAATTGCAAGACAGGGATTGTACTAGGTTTAAGTTGAACAGTGGGGAGCAACCTGGCCTCCTCAGACTTCATTATAATCTTCACTTTTTTTTTTTCTTTTTTTAAAAAAGGAAGATCTTTTAAATTGTGATCTACAAAGCAAATAAAGTATATCTAGAAGTGTATCTGGTTTAGAAACATGAAACAGTTCTAAGTTCAGACTGGGAGGTAGAGAGCTGATGGCTTGCAAACAAAGGAGTTACCAGCTACATACTGTTTCCTGAACATGCATTGGCTGCTCTGCTCAGTGGATTGTTACCAGCTTCAGCATTTTTTAAATATTTCCCATTAGCCTTTATTTGATATTTTATGCTTCCCCTCATAAAATCTTTAAACAGATTAATTGTGCCTGTGATGTTTGTTTGTAAGTACAGCTGCTCTTCCTTCCAGTTTGTTTTACAATTGTGATGTCTCAAAGATATCCTCATAAAACTGACGGGTGGATCTGCAAACAACCAGAGCTTTATCAGAGAGGAAATCCAGATTAAAGTTATTGGAGAAAACATTTGAATAATGTTCTGTGTTACAAAAAAGAAAAAAAGCAAACCCTCACAAAATAAAAATTTAAATTGAAGATAGCTTCAGCTACATGTTTATTATATATCCATAAGTACTGTTAATCCTGTAGATTATTTTGTTCACAATATGCATATATGCTGTTCTGGTAAAGTAAGATGTCTCAGAACAAATAATAAATCCAATCTCATGAGTCTATGTGTAATACAAATTGGTTTAGGGGCTGTCATGCTGTACCTCCAACAAGTGCTATATTTCAAGATTCTTTTGGTTATTAGTTGGAAAGGATGGGTGAGGTTTCAGACCAAAGCAATTGCTAACTATAAAACCGGATCAAATAAAGGCTTCAGTCTGAAAGAGCACCTTTAAAGTCCATTTGCAAGATACACTGTTCAGCTGTTAAATGTCTTGTAAGTTTTCCAAGAACCTTGGTGAGCTTTCTTCATAAAATCTATATTATTTTCATTGAAGATTAATGATAGGCTTATTAAAAAATCAAAAACTTGGAGAGGCTTTCTGTGATTATGAGCAAGGGTCATCACACTACATTACTTTGGAATGTTTTTATAAGCTCTGTCAGTAGAACCACACTTAAAAAAAAATCGATAGACCAACTTTTTCATGTCTGTTTTTCATTTTCAAAGGATATAATCTATTTTTTCTCTTTCATTTACAAATATGTGCGCAAAAGCAAAATATCCTTCAATGGTACAGCCACGCAGTACCACTGGGTCTAACTTTATTATCTTCTGTAACTGAGCAACCACAGTCAAATCAATATAGATACACAGGTGTAAGATAGGCAGGATTCCGCCTGTGGACTAGCAGAGGGCTGTACAATGCAAATGAACACAGAGTACCTGAAAAAGACCTTAGTCTTGCATTTGGAACTAGACGATCTTTAAGGTCCCTTCCAACCCAGCCATTCTATGATTCTACAATTTGGTGGCAAAGATCTGGGCTACTAACTTGCATTGGTCTGGCACAATGCAGAATAAAGGATGCAGAGTCCCATGAGGCTGCCAGGGTGGATTTGTGTCTCAGAATGGAAACTTTTCAGAAAAACAAAGAAAAAGATCCCTTGGGACTACTACAGGTAGTAAAAAAGGCAACGGGAAGAAACCAGCATGAATCAGTCAGAACACAGAGCTTTAGTGCTGGCTGCTGTAGTTTGCTTTCTTTCTCCACAGATTAAAAAGTACTGTTGACTACTGTCATGTGGTAGAGCCAATCAATAAGACAAACAAATAAAGACGTCTAAGACCGGGGTCTTGTGAGTAACCTGACCTCTCTTTGTTCATTACCTCCATGATGCAGGAGAGGATTACTCTGCCTTTTACTGGGCAGTCGTCTAGAACTGCTGTCTCTGCTTAAAGAGATTCATGATTCAGAAAGTGTTATGGGTAGAAGCGTAAGCCAAGTTTCCCATAATGACCTATGTCCAGTTTGAAATATTCTAAAAGAAGCTGAAAGCAAAGAAAGTCAGCCTTCTCCAAGTCATCAAAAATCAGCACTCAAAATGTAATTAGCAGTCTAAAAGCCTCGGTCACAGTGGTCTGGATTCATGCCACACTGAGGCAGCACATTCATGAATATGATTGTTCTTGCCTTCATCCATCAGTCAGCACAGAGGCAGTTATCTCCAGAAAGAAATTCAGTTCTTGCAGAGCAATCCATGTGCTGAAGAAGGCTGAATTACTGCTGGTGGGGCCTATTTCTCCACTAATAAGAAAGGGAATATACTGCATCTATAAGCATAACTCAGGCATCTCAGTTAGGTTACCTCAATTCAGACCTCTGTTCAAATGTCTTTATTTAAACACAAGTCATTTAAGATATCAGCTGGAATGGTACACATACTTTTAAATGTCTTCTTAAAGCACACAGTCATCAGTGTTTTGTAGAGGACACAACATCCATGTGAGAGAAAGAATGTAATTTAAAACAGCTTTTACCCAGAACAACATTAGGACCAAAATGGCAGAAGCACAAGGATCATTATGGAAAGCTCCTATAAGCAGGGATTGTTCAGCCTGGAGAAGAGAAATCTGTGAGGAAATCTGTGAGGAAATCTGTGAGGAGATCTCATTGCAGCCTTCCAGTATTTAAAATGGGATTATAAATAGGAGGGGAATCAACTTTTTACAAATTGTTGCACTTTATGAAGCATGACTCAAACAATTGACAAAACTTCTTGAAACTCTAAGTAAATTAGAAATAAAGAGGCAGATATTTCCACTTCAGTGGTATTTAAGGAAGATAAGACCTCTTAGCTAAGGTCCCACAGCTTTCCTTGCACTACAAAGTAAGTCTCTGGGGACATACCTGGCACCAGGACTTGACTGTCTGTACTGTCACATCATCAGGTTCTTGATCTAAGCTAATAAAACCCACAACTGTTCTCAACACTCCTTGGGCAACAGCATGGATCAGGGTCTATAGCCTGTGAGTAGTTTTGTGATGATGTCCTGCTTTGGACGGCAGGAGAGTTAAAGAAGGTGGATGTGAACTAGTTCAAGCCATCTGGTCTCAGTGACAGGAAATGGGTGCCTTGTTTTGTTTCCCAGAGGGATAGCCACAAAGAGCCAGTGATAGGCACTGGACTGGAATGACTCCAACCCTCTCTGTACACCTGAAAGATGCAACTGTTTTCCTTTTTCAGCCTAAAATCTACATCAAAACTTCAACATCCTGTTGCTTCCCCAGCTTGAAACAAGAAAATAAACCCAAGAAAAACTCCCACATTATGGCTGGTCTTCTATTTATCTATTAACACTTATGCCACACAGTTGTCCACCAGGAGAACCTATAATGGTATCCCTGTTCTTCAAGACTGAGATTGAGTGATGTTCAATCTGCAGAAGTTTTTCCTATCTCCACCACTGCTGAGTTTGGAGCAAACTCCTGACAGGTTCCTGGAGGAAAAATGAAGGCAATTCTACAGTTCTGTGCAAGAGCTGCTCAGGTCCCAGACCTCTGCAGTCACCTTCACGATCTTCCCTTTGACAGCAGTAATTTCTGCAAAAGTGACAATAGTCTCTGGTCATCATGCCAATTTAATCCATTTGGTGGTGGACTATGAAATCTAGAAGGCAGCAACCTATTATTAACCCTAGTCATATTGTCCAGCAATCATTCTGAGTTACTACCAACCTAAGCCAGATTTGAACTTCTGACCAAGAAGTGAAAGGCTTTGTATCCTATTACCAACATCCTAAATCATCCAGCCTCCACTACAACTATATTTTTTGGATTATTATGTAGGAACAATAATAGAATACCCCATAAACAGGTCCTTTAGATATTCAAACATGTCAGGTTGTACTTTCTACATTTTCAGATAATCGTGGGGTAAATATTTGTTAAATGAAGTATTTTACATCTGTCTTGGACCAAAGCGATCTTTCTGTCAGTAATACCACTGAACACTTGTAAAAGTATGCCGGCCATTACAGAGTTATGCACTCTTGGCAAATACAGTCTTTGAACTCATGTTACTGTGCTGCCAATAAAAAATATGTTCTTTTTTATCAACTGGATGTCTTTCAATTATACAATCACTGTCTGACAGAAAAGCAGTTGAAATAGATTCTAAAATATCCTTTTTTTAAATTTCACACCAGCTGGCAAAAGGTTGACATTTGTTTGCCGAACTCTCCAAAAGACATTTGGTGTAGTTCAGCAGTACAGAGAAAACACTGTATAAAGATCAAAAGGAAAAAAAGCATGTACACTTTCCTGTGAAAGACAACACATGGTACTTGCAGAAGGAAATGCTTCATTTCTTTCCCATACATCAGAGCTAGTCCTCATCATTACGTTCATCTGCAGTTAAAATGAATGGTGCTGGATCGGGAGGCCTGGGCCAACCAATGTTTTCATAACCCATTTTAATCCTACTAGAACACAAAAAGCAAACACTGAAAAAACAACTGTGCTTACTACCCCAGTAAATTAGAATATGATAGATGAATTAATCTCAGTTGCCATGTACACGGACTAATTCAGATTATACTTGAAAATCTCTTCTATCACTGTAATTACTGAAACTCAATGAAGTTACTTTTTTATGAGATAACACTCCTCACACCTCCACAACCCCTATTAAGAATTGTTCATAACAGTGCATATGCACTTTCTGATCCACCACACTGCCATGCTTTACTCATCCCAACACAAATCCCCAGGTACTCAATATCGGATACTTCCTGACAAAATGTACTTCCAATACAAAAGAAATGCCATGTCCCTCCTCCTTAAATATGTGCAACTGCATGATTTTTTACAACCAGTGCTATTTTTTTCAATGTTCACACTTAGTTTCTGCAAGTTACTTTCTTCTACGAAAAAAGGGCACACTTCAGTTTTCATCCATGGAATCACCCTCTCCATCTGCACTTCTTATTTATGCTAGCGATTTCCTTACTTACATGGAATATACTTAGACACCCTTTTGTAAAACTAAGTTGGTTTTAATGAGGGAGTTTGCTTCCTCTTCACGAGTCGTTCCTCTTTGTACTGCCCAGAAGCACCATGAAACTCACATTTTCTGCCACATCTATCATCCCTTTTACCTGCACTCTATCACTTGAAAATTTTCCCTTTCTATTTGCAAGATCCCACTTCATTTTTTCTCCCCAGCCTGTACCACTGCCAATACGTTTTCACTAGCCACCTTCTTCAGTGTTGCTCAGGAGGCTCCTCTTTTCTCCTTGCACCCTCCTCTATACATTTACTATATATTATCTTTCCAATGGTTCCATTAACAGAAGATGTGAAGGTCCATCTGCAAACTGAGCCCATTTGTATAGAAAGATTTTTTGGGCAAATCAGATATTCTTCCCTTGTTTTTGGACTTGCTTTCAAATAGTACACGCGCATTGACAACTCTCCAACGTGGTATCCATATTTCACTTCTCTGCTGAGCTTCTGCAAGTCGTTATTTTTCAGTGTATACAGATAGTTAAAGAGGCTGCAGTGGAAAATGCTAATGGGAAATACTAATTACAGGATACCAAGCAGCTGTCACATTTTAATCCTTGTGAAGAGGAAAGAAGAGAAAGCTTCAATGATGGGCTGCTATTTCTACTCATTTACTTTTCACAGATATAATTCCTGTGTATGCTGTAGTCTTCTGTCTCCTCAGGAGATGATGACATTACAAAGGTAGTAAACATCAGGAGGAAGAGTAAAGAAAGTCTCCAGAAACCCAAGACAACAACCTCTCTTCCTGCCTCTGCTGTGTTGAATGGCAAAACTATACTTTTTTCATCCCACTGTCATTTGCTTATGGTGAAAATCCCTAGAGAAAGAAATGGCAACTTGACCCACCTAGAGGTGTGGGAGAGGAAGGTGATACAATCAAAGTAGATGTAAGTCCGAAGGAAAATGGGTAAACAAAGTAGGATGTGGGATTGCTAGGGGACAAGAGGAAGCTGGGCCGTGAAGTCATCCATGAAGAACAATACCCCATCACCTCTGAATCTGCTGTTTTACTATGATATATAGAAAAAGAATACAAAAAACTAAATTTGTATTTTAAATATTCATTGTAAATTGCCTTATTGACAAGAGAGAGAAACAGACTCTTTTAGAAAATGATTCATTTAATGTAGAGGTCTGTTTTGGCAATCGGTGTCTCTGTTCCTCTCCACTACTGACTATACTAGACATTTTAATGATTTGCTCAGACTTGTCTGCCGTATAGATACATACATTTGGCTATGTGAATGTTGTCCTAATATCTACATTTTTTGACAGGAAGCTTGTGGAATTTAAAAAGCCAGGAGCACATCACTCGATCCTCCTCAAATAACATGCTGCAAGTCTACCTATAAATCTACAGCTATAAAGGGCCCAGCTCCAAACTTTTCCTCATTTATTTAACTTCTCCATAACTAAAAAACTTGTCCATCCTTGTAATTTACTTGTCTTATGAATCACTGAAGATCCTACCTGTCTTTTATTTTTATGGCATTTACTGCAAAGCTGTCTCCTTCCTGCACAGCTCAGTGGTCCCAATGAATGCAGTGGTCACTGAAATTATTAGACCAAACAGCAAATTATTAATTAAGCAAATTTATTCTCCAGTAACTCAGCACAAAAGCTCAAATACAGTGTGGATAGTAGGAAAACTATCAAAGATGTTCTGATCCATTATATCTACTACAGACCCCTGTCCTATCTTACTCCTTAGATATTCAATGCTTTGTTGATAGAAGAAAATATTACAAATACTAATCTTGCCAGGTGCTGAATAGTGTTGAGCATCCAATGAGATTCACAGCTAAGAAAACAGTATAAGTTATGCATCCATCAGGACTATGTTCATAAGAAATGTGCTATTTTTGTATCTGGATAAAACATTAGGATATCAGCTGTCAGGCGATAGAATCCCTTCAAGAAAACGCAAACTAGAGATTCTAATTAAAGTCCTTAATTTCCATCATTTTGAATAATGAACTGACCTGAAGAAATTCAGTGCTAACGAGATACAGTCTGTGGAATGGGGTTTCTTTTCCTTTTCATTATTATTTTATTTATTCTATTTATCATTTGAAAAAGTTTTATTATACTCTAGCTTGCAATGTCAAGCCTCAAATAAAGGTAAAATGTTCTTTTTTTAATGAAAAACATTAAAAATATTATGAGCACATATTCAGGTGGATTTATTCATGTATTTTACCATGTGAAAACAAACAAGAGCAAAAGTCAAGTAAATGGACATTTTTTAACATTGACATGTTTCTGGCTGTTTGCCAACTTTAATAATCTAAACTCTGTTTAAATTGAAATATTGTGTCAGCTTTTAATATAAACCCTACATGAGTTGCAAATTCACTATATGTGTTAAGTCTAAAAAAATCATCATCTATCATTGCACTACTTCAGCAGTGGCAGTTCAGTGTTTTTAAAAGGTTCCTATGAACACAGATCTTAGTTTAAATGTAATATTATGTTATATTACTCACACTTGAACTGACCTTCATAAATATCAAATCCTTACAATTATAAGTCCTGACATTTAATACTTTCCTGCAGACTAAGCGGGACCATGTTACATTATAAGGTCACTTGTCATCTGCAGCTTTGAGAGAAACTTATCATTTTAATGAAGACACTAGCTCAGGCACATACAGTAATGAAATTGTGGACAAACATACTTGAGATTTGCACAAGGGTGTGTCTTCTCACTGTACCACTGTAGCATAGAAAGACTTTGACATTGTCTTGTTAGTTCATTGCTCAACTGCATTAACCAGCAGCATATGCTTTGCATTGTTGCCATAGGAAATGACTTGTTAAGTGGTACTAGTGAACACCCAAGGGTTAACTCTTCCTGCTCTCCTGAGATGAAACATAGGTTTCCCCAAAGATCTGCTCTTCCCCAGTCAATAAGAAAGCTGGTTTTGCTCACTTAAGCATCCAGCAAAGCAATTGGGCCAAATACCTGATTGATCCAAAAATGTGTTATATCCATAAACCTGAATTATGTCACTTAACTTGAGTACTTTACTGAGTCAACAACACCATATTCTCGCTCTAGAGTCAATGACAAGTTGGATGCATCTCTGAGCATCAATTCAACCATCAAAGAGTGGGATACCTCAAATAAATAACAATTTTAGCAAAACCAAGGGCAAAACATAGCTAGCTTTACTTTGATCGCAAACCTGTTGCAATGTCTATTGTACTCAGATATTAATATAAAACAATGCAAGAAAAAGAGGAGATTTTCATTCTCATGTGCTCCACTGCAAAATCAAGTTCCTGCAGATTCCTATGAACTGATCCTATGAATTGATTCTGTATTGTATTTGCTTTTATATTTGTGGAAGCAAACAAGGAATCACCCATAACAAGCACTGATAATGTTATAGGTGTTACAATAGAACCACAGATACCAACTAGAAATGTCATTCCAAGATTACCAATGACTATAGAGTTCTATTTCAAAACAGAGATCATAAACTTTGTGAAACTTTGTACTCTCCACCTGCTTTTTTACAGATTAAATTTCAAATAATATTAATCTTCTCCGCAAAAAAAAAAAGAAGCAAATACAATTAAAAAATATAATAATAAAATATATTCAAAAGCATGCCCAGAACACAGCTGCTAAATATATATTTTGTATAAGCAAAAAGACCTGAAGGAGAGGAAAAAAAGATCACTATTTTTCAAACCATTTTCTTTGCTTTCCAGACTTTCATCTATCACCAATAATGAGAGTGGAATGGATGACAAAATAGAACATAAAGATGTCAGAGATGTGTCCACCACATGAAAGTGATATCATTCTTTTCATATTAACATGGCCTTTATTAATAGGACTTCCAGATGTGCTTGAACTGGTAATAGAAAAGCTCGAATCAGTCCAGAAATGGAGTCATATAAATGTGCAGACATGATCATTCTTTCATATGATGATAAACGTGGTGATCATTTGCATTTGAATAACATGGTGCATCCAGTACAACAGTTTTGGAAAACAGCTTGGACCCATGTATATCCTATTGATCTTATGCACCTCAGAGACTTCCTTAACAAGGATATCAGTGATTCTAGAATTCTAGAATTCTAGAATCACTAAAGACAACAGAGAAAAAGTAGTGCATCTTGCTACTTCTATACATGGAGCGAGGCATAAGCATAGGCACAGTAGTCTCACCATGCAAACTGTCAAACTGGTAGTCCACAGTAATCCACTGATAGTCTGACCCTAATCAACCTGTACTCACCCAAACAATTCCCAGGAGTAATTTGAGAATTACCACAGGCCAACGATCTTTTGCCATGGATGCTTTGGCCAAGGGCATCCTATTTTTGGAAAATAAGATAATTTATTAGTATGGATATTAACAAATAGTGTCAGCTGGCCTAAAGGGCCAAAGAGACAGCTTTGGAATTGTTTACCAATAAACACAGTTCTAGAGGACAGATTATAGAATCATAGATCATAGAATCATAGAACAGCTTACGTTGAAGGGGACCTTAAAGATAATCTAGTTTCAGCCCTCTACCAGGGGCAGGGTTGCCACCCACCTGATCACACTGCCTAGGATCCTCTTCAATCTGGCTTTGATTGCCTCCAGAGATGGGACATCCACAATCTCTTTGGGCAGCCTGTGCCAGTGTTTTACCACTAGAGAGAAAAATGTGTCTTCCTAACATCTAACCTACATCTCCCCTCTTTTAGTTTAAAGCCTTCTCCGCTGCCCTATCACTATCAGACCATGAAAAATTCTGTCCCTCTCTTGCTTGTAAGCTCCCTTCAAGTGCTGGAAGAATGCAATAAGGTCTCCCCAGAACTTTCTCCAAGCTAAACAAGACCAACTCCCTCAACCTCTCTTCGTGGGGGAGGGCTCCACGCTCTGATCATCTTCATGACCCTCCTCAGGATCCACTCCAACTGCTCCACATCCTTCCTATAATGGGGGTCCCCAGGCCTGGACAAAATGTAATCAGTCCAGTGCTTCACGGTAATGTGATTTTATTTCACTGTCATCTGCAGTCATAAGGCTTAGAAACTATCAGCAATGCACAGCAGAATTCCAATTCAGAAAATATTCAGATTTGAAACTTCAGCTTCTGTTTTCTGTGGTTTTAGGAATTTCCTTTTCTTTAAGGAGAAATGTGGGTGTTTCAGGGAAACATAGAAGACAGTAAGGCAGGAAATGCAGGTGGCCTCACTCCTAGGTAGTCAGCTTCATTAATGAATTACTCATAGCTGTAGTGCATTATGTTACATCTCTTACCAAGATCTGGAAAAGGGTTGTTTACTTTGAGAACTGATCAAGGACTAAGTGGTAGCAGTGTTGTATTTTTTGATTGCAGATATAATAGTTGTTGCACCAAAATCAAGGGCTGTGGATGCTCCTGTTCGCTTCAGAGGATTTGGACTAGATGACCTTTAAAGATCCCTTCCAACTCCAATGATTCTACAACTCCGTGACTTTATGACTGTTATGTGCTTGCTTCTCACACTGAAAGCAGCTGTTGAGATGAGCACAAATAAATTTGAGGCATTATCCTGCATACCTTGACATAGTAACACTGCAACGATGCAGCCAGTATTGATGCAACCTGTGTTTGCAGGCTTTGTCAGGATCAAATAAGAAATTTCAGGCCCGATGTATCTTAAAAAAAAGTCCTTCTTTTTGTTCTTCACATCCCTTGCCAAGTTCTATTCCATCTGTGTCTTGACTTTCCTGATCCCATCCCTGCACAGACAGCATCCTTGATCAGCGAAGCCTATATTGATCACTATTTCAAATTAAGGGTTTTGGATAGATAATATCCAAATTGCATCCCAGTCTTGCCAGAAGGACTAGGGAGGTGATCATCCCCCGTACTCAGCCCTGGTGAAGCTGCACCTCAAGTATTGTCTACACTTTTGATTTCCTCACTAAAATAAAGACATCAAGGCCCTGGAGCGTGTTCAGAGTAGGGCAATGAAGCTGTGAAAGATCTGGAGCACAAGACTTACAAGATTTATGAGGAGCAGCTGAGAAAATGGGGATTGTTCATTCTGGAGAACAGGAGGCTCAGGGAAGAAGGGGAGACCTTATTACTCTGTACACCAATGTGAAAAGAGGTTGTAGCAAGGAGTGAGATTGGCTTATTCTCCCAGATAACAGCGATAGGAAAGGAAATAATGGCCTCAAGTTATGCCCGGGGAGGTTCAAGTTGGATATTAGGAAAAATTTATTCTCTGAAATAGTGTTGATACATTGGAAGAGTCAGTCTAGGGAGGTGGTGGAGTCACCATCCCTGGAAGTCTTCAAGAAACATGGAGATGTTGCACTTAGTGACATGATTTGTGCACACGGTGAGAATGAATTGATGGTCAGACTTGATGATCCTAGAGATCTTTTACAATCTTAATGAATTTATAATTCCAAGTTACAAAACTAGGAAGAGTGGCTGATACCCTAGAGTGCTGTACTGCCATTCAGAAGAATCTTTACAGAGAGAAGGGCAGAGAAAATCTTTGTGAAATTCAACAAAGGTGAGTGCTGAGTTCTGCACTTGGGAAGGAATAACCCCATGAAAATGTGAGCTTTGTGCTAATGAGGTAATTCAGTGTTTATATAATTAAAGTCAGCCACACTTTACAATCAGTAATTCCAAGTATCTATTCATTGTCTTAGACATGAAATCTGAATTATGCCCAAATGAGATGCTGTTTTCTCTATGCTAAAATATGACTTATTATGTTGTTTCAGTGAAAAAACACAGATAGATTGAAGAAGAACAAAGAACTCTAGGAAAATGTGATAGACTTATTAAAAAAAAAAAACCACAAGAATACTGAACAGAGAAATCAGAAAATGAAGAAGAGGAAGCAGAGTAGTTGTGATAAAACATAACATAAATGCAATTACTATGAATTTCAGCAGTAATACTAGTCATTCTATTATTTTTTTTTCCTTTTTTTTTTTTTTTACCATTAGACAAGAGTAACAATGAGTACTTAAAGATTCAGATTCCTTCAGCTTTTACATGGCAAATACTCTAAGTCTGCTACTGCTAATAGTAATTGCACATCATCACCCTCTGAAGATGAACAAAATTTCTTCTTTTGACTTCAATCAAATACATGTATAACCAGACATAGCCCACTGACAGCCTTACTTAAAATAAGAATGATCAATCAAAAAGGATTTCCAGTGTTTTCCTCCCTCAGAATATCTCAGAATGATCATCATCAACAAGGCACTTTGACTGGCAGTCATAACCTTGAGTTACCCAAAAAATTGTCATCAGGATAACAAAATCCTGTGTATGTTCAAGCATAACTTTTTCTGGATCACTGTGTGGAAATGCAAAACGAGATTTAAGAGTGCTTAACTTTGTGTAACCTATTCTTCTCTTCTCTTCTCTTCTCTTCTCTTCTCTTCTCTTCTCTTCTC
>JAPSGF010000024.1:1829809-1906868 GCA_035772895.1 Perdix hodgsoniae | reverse complement strand
TCTCTTCTCTTCTCTTCTCTTCTCTTCTCTTCTCTTCTCTTCTCTTCCCCTGCTACGTGGTGATTCTGTGAAATGGCGTGAGATTCTGCTTTTCTATTCACAGCAGAGACCTCAAAGGAGTGCTTTGACCTGTAACTCTTATCCTCACCACACATCCTTGCTTAGGAGCATGATCCCTCTGGACAGCCTGCTGTGCCCTACATCAGGTTTTACAGTAGCACAAAATAAATATTATCCATTCCAGTGTATGCCTAGAGATCTCAAACAAGCAAAGATGGAGATGTTTCCTTCTCAGCTCCAAATCTGAGAATAAACAAAAAGGAACTTTATATATATATACAAATATATATATATATATATATATATACACACTGTGTTGTAGATCATGGTCTACACTGGTGGCAGTGTTTTCTGTTTCTAATCGCCGTGGCCTTTATGATACTGTACTTAATGAATTATGCTCCTCAGGAGGAGGTCAGTGAAAGAATTAAGCTAAAAACCCCTAACAGTGTCGTTGGCCAGGGGCCAGCTCTTTCCAGGCTGTGTTTCTGCATGAGGTCTGCCACAGCTGGAGCGAAACGACTTGCAGGTGGCTCAGTGGGCAACAGATCACACAGTACTGCTCTGTCCGCCCCTCGACAGCAAGGAGGGAGTCACCTATGCCTGCTGTTGGTGGCTGAAAATGAGCAGGAAATGTCTGACAATCTTGATTAAGAACTCCCAAGCATTGAACTTTCCATAAGGAAAAGGTACACTCAGATCTCTCTGCTTTGACGGTTTAGCTTCCAATTTAAATACTGCTTGGGGTACAGAAGAAACTGCTAGCATTTCCTTATGCTGTTAGCCCGTGGATGCCTTAATTAATATGATAGGCATGGCTAAATCAGCACAACAAAGCCCAGGTAATGAAGTAGGTATGCATGCGTTTTCCCCAAGTTTAGATCATGGAGAATTTATAGGCTTTATTTAAGAAGTAGTTGAAATACGCTAAGTAATTTTCTGGAGTATTTTCAAACTAATAATTTCTAAACTGCATGAACAGATGCATAAGCACAGTGGAAAAGAGCATCAAATGGCTTGGGGGAATGGCAGAGCACTAAGTCTGGGCCAAGTAAGTTAGGTTCTACTGAGAGCCTGCTTAGACAACCCCTTTCATCTCCCTGGGAATCCCAGCACTTGTCTGCTCAGCTTCATTTTCTTGCAGATAAATCATATGTGCATTTAAAAATATATAAATCATAAATATCTACAGAAACTGAGGAACAAAAGGCTTTTCTGCATCTCAGTACAGGACAAAAGCTACTGTTCACTTGCTGCAGGACTCGTTTGAGGCCATTAAGCAAAATAAGCCCAAATCCTGGAGTTGCAGCACCCAAAGACAAAGGGCTGGAGAAGCATTTCTATTAGTGGGCTGGGAGTCTTTCACCAGTGGGAAAAGAGAAAGATATCTTCATGCTTTATTTTCCTGAGAGAGACAGCAACCACAAAACAACAGAATGATGGAGGTCAGACAGGACTTCTAGGTCCATCTGATCCAACTCATGCTCAAGCAGGGATGCCTACAGCAGGATGCCCAGGCCCATGCCCAGATGGCAATGATGTGCTGACCTGCCGACATCCTTACCAGCTACCCATTTGCTTGTTCTCCAGGCTTGAAGTGGCTTTCTTGCTCCTGGCAAAGCCTGCAAACACAGGTTACATCAATACTGGCTGCATCACTGCAGTATTACTATATCAGGTTATGCAGGAGTATGCCTCAAATTTATTTGTGGTCATCTCAACAGCTGCTTTCAGTGTGAGGAGCAAGCATATTGAATTTGATGATAACAGTCATAAAGTCATGGAGTTGTAGAAACACTGGAGTTGGAATGGATCTTTAAAGGTCATCTAGTCCAAATCCTCTGAAGCGAACAGGAGCATCCACAGCCCTTGATTTTGGTGTGACAACTTTTACATCTGCAATCAAAATACACTGGCAAAATGTTTTGCTGAGCGTATCCAACTTTGTGGTCCAGTTACAGTGACAGAGGTCAACACCAATATCATGGCCCAGAAAAGGAAAGGCCTTGATTTCTATTGTATTTTTCTAATTCTTAGAGCAACTCCTATACCTCCTGCAAAAGTGGAAAATGAATGGTTTGGTCTGTGGCTTTTTGTTCTTTACCAGGTCTCCCCACTAATTACTTTTATCAAATCAGAAATAAGAAACAACGGTGTGCAAGAAAGTTGACCACAAGATAGTAAATACATAAATAAATAAATGCACACAAGAAATGAATAGAGATCACATGTAACTGTATGAGTTAACATTTCTTCACTGAATGACTACAGCTCCCAAAGAAATGCACAGATAACAAAGTCTGTATGCAAAGACTGAGATAAAAATCTACATAAAATTATGTCTTTGGCAAAACCTTACTGAGCACCCTGCTCTGCTAAGTCCCACAGATTCTTCAATGTAGTCTCTTCTCTGTTTCCTCCAAACAAAGCCGTGTAAATTCACAGGGACCCAACCCAAAATCCCACACATCCAGGAATTTATGGTGAGGACGTGGCCACACAGTCTGGAAAGCAAGTCACACAGAGACAGAAGAAGCTAACAGCAATAGGTATATTCTCACTCATCTTCACATTGGTCTCATACTGCAGTATGCACAGTACAGGGCTCAGGGTTTGGCGACAAGAAAGAATTGATGGCACAGTGTGTACAGCGAGCCCTCAGATCTTCCCATCTGGTCTCTAATCCTCATTCCTGCACCCTTGATCATTAACTCTTAATTTATTGCAGTAGAAACAAAAATATATATATAATGAGTAACATACAAGCTCATGTTCCTAGTAGCTCTCATTCCTTATAAATTCCCACTACACCTAGGAAACTGTGGTTTGATTTTCTGTGTTGCTAATTGGTGAGTGCAGCCAAAGAAATTGCTAGCAGGTTTTCATCTCTTGAATTTATTTACCACCATGGAAGGGGAAAGGGGCCATTCCTCTGGGAAGGGGAGAGAAACTGGAAGGATTACATTATTTTGACCTTACAATTGAGCTGACATCTAGTGCAGCACTAAATCAATGCTTTGGCTCAGGAGACTGGATTAGTGCGAGTGGGTTGCAGGCGGTCTGCAGAACTGCAGCTGTCCTGGAGCTACCAGTGGATGTCAGCAGAGGCTCCGCTTGCAAAAGATCCAAATAGAAAGAGACAAAAGAAAGAAAACCCTCTAGGTTCTTTCACTGTAGACATTGCAAAATATACAAAGTGCTCCAAAATGGTTAGTCTCTCCCAGCTAATGATTTAGGACTACTAACAAGCAGTAGTACCTTAAAGGACAGGGTAAAGCTGATCAGGCTGCTTGTAATTCTTTATGCTTTAACCTTTCAAGAGCACTATTTTTTTCAGTTAATTTAAAAACAATGAACAAAGTCAGGAGGCCCACTGTTAGAATAGTAGTGACACTGAATGACAGATTCAAAAGAAGCAAAATGTACACAATCTGCTCCCTCTCCTCCAGCAGAGCAGCCACTGCTCCAAGAACACTTAAATTCAGCAGTAAAAAGCAAAGCTCTCTAATCGTTGTTTTGCAGGGGTTGGACTGCAACCTTTTAGTAAAGTAAACAATCTAAACATGCTAAGAGCAAGATTTGAGCTAAACTCTTAGCAATTTTATCTAGAACAAACAAACAAACAGCACATAAGTGGAAATTGCTTCCTTCGCTGAATTATAGCTCATCCCATTGTGGGACTCTTGGGAGCATTCCTGGTGGTGAGTTTGCTGCTATGAGTGATTGACTCACCATGCAGGGACAAGTTTTGATGCCATCACTTATGCTGAAAATACTAAACTTAAGGGGAATGAAGTGCTATTGCACAAGGGAATGAGCGTGTCCATTCCCTTGAAAATATCACTGTAAGACTTTTCCTGAAAGAAAGCATGGACTTCTCAGACTTTCTGATTCTGAAGTAATGCAAAATAAGTTATTTTATCAGGTAGGATCCTGGACCTATAAAATTGCTTGTGAATGAAAGTTTTCCAAGTCCCTAGCTGGGACAAAGAACTTTCCTGTGATTTAAGGATTGATAATTCCTCTAAGTTATTCCAGCTTGGGTGGATGCTGTTTGGTTTAACATTTTCTGCTATTCTAGTCTGCCTGGACTGTAAATATAAGTTATTATAAGTCATGTGGTCACTAGAGATGGTCAAGTGTTTCAAAAAATATTTTTTTAATCGGAATAATGCCAATCCTATAAACTGACATGTTTCTTGGGAACATACAAATTCAAGAGACTTTCAACAGGAGAAGTTTTTTATGTCCAGAATGGAAATTTTGGTCAAAACCACAAAGAGAGAGAGAGAGAAAGACCTACCTCATACCACAGTGATCCTCTTTCCTCATAAATCAATTCTTTGAAGCATCTGTTTTTCAGCCTAGTTTCCTACACAAACGAAAGTTAAATAATTACAAAAGTGTTTATCTTGCAGCTCTCCTTTAAAAACATTTGAGCCCCTCAGCCAAATTCAGTGTTTGCAGTGGACATTGCGCTGTGGGGTAGTTTTGGAAAAGCAAGGGACTGAGCAGAGCAAAACAATCCAGCCCACCATAGCAAAGGGCCCACCATGAGAAAGACTTGGTGTTTCCTTCCTATCTTAGGAGAGAGTCCAGCTGACAGAGAGTGGGAGATATTCCAATGATATTGAGGTGGAGGTGATCACAGAAATGAAAGAAGAACTGGAAAAACTACAGTGGATGGGTGTGGGTGATGAGAATAGTCACACAATGCATCCATAGGAAACCAGAATGCTCAAGTAGTTTTTACAGTTTGCATTATTTCTGACCCAGCTGTCAGTATTTTATTGACAATGCTCTTTTCAGAACTGAGTAGCATGGAAGAGAAGACATAAAACTACACAAAGTAGATACACTACCGCTTTCTTTTCTAAGTCCAAAAATAATTTTCTGTGTCATTCAGCACTGCATCTTGAAAGGAATGTCCATCTGCCTCAAATACTTTTTAATTTAACTTTCCCCTTGTCTTTTAGCTTGATATTTTAGTATTGGTATTCAGGACAATATCTTAGGTACTCTAAAAACATCAGTTTCTGCTTTTTCCATTCGTTTGAGTCCTTCCAGTAAGAGAGGGATCCCACACCTAGCACGAGTAAGGAAGCTTCCGTGGAAGAATCATATAATCATAGAATCACCAAGACTGGAAAAGACCCACAAGATCACCCAGTCCTACCATCCACACATCACCAATAGTTCTCACTAAACCACATCCCTCAAATAAGATTGATTAAGAATACTGGAGAAAGTAATTAGAACAAGCAGGGACATTGCTGTGACTCAAACTGTTCTGGTACCAGTTTAGCAGAAGAGGGAGTTCAGCTTGAGTTAACTCTCCAAGCATGTACAGGCTCAGAACAGATTTTGCACACCGGGCTGAGCTTCATGAGATACATTCTCATCAGGGCCCGAGTGAGCTTATTTAAAAGTGTGATTGACGTGTTGGCATCATCAGAGAAACAAATAATATATACCCAGAGCCCACACCCTGGTTCATCTGAAAATATTTTATGATTGGAACAGGCTTCTTCTTGTTGCCCTCAGCACTAGAGTGAGTGCATTGTCTCTCTTAACTAAACTACATTTATCAAAGGGATGTGCAAACCCAAAATAACAAGAAGAGAAAACTCGCATTGTTCATAATGAGTTATTTTATTAGGGTGTTTCCCCTCTTTAGCTTCTCTGTTCTGGTAACTTAGCACATGAAATAATAGTAGTTAGCAACTTTGGCTTTGACTGTTGTTATTTTATGCCTTATGAGAAGTTAATTGCATCTTCAACAGAGTAAAAAAATATATAAATCCCTAAGATATGGAGCAGAGTTCTTTATATTGCTGCTTTCTATTCATTCAGCACCAATCCATGCTAGACCAAGCAGAACAGAAAATGAGGGGGAAAAAAAAAAAGAAAAAAAAAAAAAAAAGACACAGCAGGTGTAACAGAGCTCAGAGTACAAAAGGGTGCTATCATTTTATAACATGAGCTAGCCCTCCATAGCGACCTGCAAAGAATGTGGCCTTTGAAATAGCTCCACTAGAATTAGTAGCCTTTCAGGAAATATTACTATTGTTCTGAATTCCACTTGAAAATTTAATTTGCCCCCTGTTATTTTCAGGCAAATTCCAGCAGAGCTTTATTCTATAAAATCTGCGTAGGTGCATAAGGAACATTGCCTCGGCTCAGGAAATTCATATTCCTTTGTATACAGAAAGATCTACTTTGTATGTGTTTATTTATCTGCCCATGAAGAGCTTTTGCAAATATAATTCACTTTTATGTGTGAATGTTACACACTGAAATCATATGCATTCACTAAATCCATAACACAACATGCCTAACTAACTAGGAAGTATTTAAATGTTAGCTTGTAAGTATTGAAACACAAGATTTCAAAGTTAGAACATGGAAATACCAAACTGCAGTACAGAAAAACACAACATGATGCAGCTTTCACACAGGAAAGCAAATGCCTTCTGAGAAGTCAGACTTCAATTTTGACCACTCTTGCGTGGAGGAGTGTAAATCATAGAATCACAGAATCATAGAATCACAGAATGGTTTTAGTTGGGAAGAACCTCAAAAATCCCCAATGCCATGGTACTCAGAACTCCTTGTCAGCACTTGATGTCCTCCCTCTCGTGGGGCATCACCTGCTCAATGCGAAATCACCCTGGTAACCTCCTAACTCCAGTAAAGGCACAGCCTGTGTTCCAAAGCCAGATGCTGCAACTGATTTAAATGAGAAAGGTGCACGTGTAATTGCACATTTCTAATCTGCAGTAGCTCCCACTGCAGAAGCCCTATTACTTCATTCAGGACTTCCCCGTGTTTATAGGGAGAAACAATAAAACCAGACTTGTGATCCACCAACAAGCATCTGTTAAAACTAGTTTATAGAGCTAACCTTACTTAATAATACAAAAAATATGAAATGTAGGATACAATTTGGGAAACTGCCCTTTTTCTGCACTGAAGGATGCCAATGTTTAGATAGATATGTCAATAGGAATGAAGTCTATCTGTTTGGATCATCTATGCCATTCTGAAACTTACTACTTTACAAATAAAACCGATTTTGCTTGGATTTGGAGAATCTTAACATTTCTCTCTCTCCCTCTGTCTAAACATAAAGGTTTAAAGATTATATATTGTACATTGTTTTTAGAGAAAACAGAGCATCATATGGTAATTAAGTTTGGAAAAGACCTCTAAGAACATCCAGTCCAACCACCCACCTACCACCAATATTACACACTAACCATGCCCCTAAGTACCACATGTCCATGTCTCTTGAACACTTCCAGGGACAGTGACTCCATCACCTCCCTGGGCAGCCTGTGCCAACACCTCACCCCTCTTTCTGAGAATAATTTTTTTCCTAATATCCAAACTGAGCAACATTCAGTAAATATCAGTCTTAAAGGTATCGTGTAATAAGATGATTACATTTTTGTTTTTGTGTCATGCTAACTTATTTTTTGTGCTATCTGAAGTGATCTTCCAAAGGAATTGTAAATGTCTGCCCTTCCCAGCTGTACAACTTTCCAAGTTATGATTGGCTAACCAGCAGTCACACTGCATGATTTCATACTGCTACATCTGATGAGGTGTAACCAAACACAACAGAGCACATTATATGCCACAACCTCAACTCAGGGGCTGGAACACACATTTCTGAAAATAAGGAAAGAAATAAAATAAAAAACAGCAAAGGTGTGACCAACTAGTTCACTTGGAAAGGAACGTGTGCCACTTCTTTCCCTCTCCATACAGTGGGTTAGGGGGATCTGTCAGCAGAGGAAGGAAACATGCAACCACAGGCAAGAAAGTCCACAAGAGCTGCTTAATTGGCCTTCACTTTGTTTTGTTTTACCTTTCTTTTTTTTAGTTCTGGTAGACAATTCAATAGATTATGGTATTTTTCCTTTTCTGTAGTAAATGTAGGTCTGGGGAGACTGAACATTTATGACTTCTAATCAATTCCAACTAGTTGTTCACTAACAAGAAAAAAAAGAACAGGAAAACAATCCAGAAGTTGAAAGATTTCTGGTTTCCAAATTGATGTGACTTTTAGCTTTGAAATGCATTTCAAATGCATTTTTTCAAATGTCAAAAATTAAAATGTCTAAGAAATCCAAATAACTCATTTCAAGTGCAACACAGCATTTTTGACTGGGAATACTTTCCATTTTGTTCTGTTCGAATAAGAAGCAGAATAATTTAAACTACTTTGACTCAGAATTAATGCTGTGTTTTCTGATCTGCCACCTTAAACAAAATCCATTATTTTCACTGTAATGTACTAAAACATGTAATACACTTTTTAGCTGTTTTGTTGGATGTCTGTCAGGAAAAGCTGGTGGAAATTCAAACTGAGTCTGTAAGGGAAAAAAAAACAACAAGATGGAAGTTGACCAGTGATCTGTGAAAGATGTGTACCTGTACTTCAGGAAGCACAGCTTGGAAAACAGCTTTTTCACTAAAGAGCTTGTTAGAATTTTTGATAACAGTGATATATAAAAAGCAAAGCACTTACAAACTTTTCCTGCTTTGATCAGAATTAAAACAAAATGACAATCATCATATATCACAGAATCATAGAATGGCCAGGGTTGGAAGGGACCTCAAGGATCATGCATCTCCAACCCCCCTGCCACATGCAGGGCCACCAACCTTTCCATTTAATACCAGCCCAGGCTGCCCAGGGCCCCATCCAATCTAGTCTTGAACACCTCCAGGGACGGGGCAGCCACAACCTCTCTGGGCAGCCTGTTCCAGCACCTCACCTCTCTTAAGTAAAGAACTTAATCCATGTACCTTTATCCAGGTACTCCCAGCCCTGCATGAGAAACCATGACCATGCTGCATGAGAGCATGGCTCATGCCAAGGCAGCTGCAGGATCTCTTCAGATGTACCCATGACAAACACAGCTGGCTGATGCACTTACCAAAACAACATCCTCATCTGAAGGTGCATGACCATCATATATGGGAAGGAGAGGGTTATCTTGCAATACTGATCTTATTCAGCAGCTTCCAAGATGACTGGGTATGATACAAGGGTAAAAAACCTCAGCTGTAACCACTAAGTGCTCAGGACAGCTGACAGGGAAACCCTGTAAGAATAGTTGTGCATTTCAGATCCTCAGACCGCGGGCCCCAGCGCTCATACTCACAGCCTGTATTCAAAGCAGCCTCTGACTGCTTCATGCTCCAATCATGTGTTTCTCATACTTGTATCCTCTGATCTTCATGGGCTGCCTGTTTCACAGTCCCGTCAGAATTCGAGGTGTTGAATTTAACCTAGAGATGCTTTTGTGGTTTGACATTTGCCTGGTAGAGATGGCACCACCTCTCCCTTCTTCTTCAAAACTGTGAGCAGAACAATAATTGCTTGGGGGTCAGCTTTTGCCTTATTTTCCTTTTATGTCCACTCAAAAAATATTGGCCATTGTACCTTTGGAAAAGACTCAACCTATGGTTGTCATCCATCCATGTCCAATGGACCAAGTCAACCCATTCCAGTGTTTGCATGCCCACATGCTACCCAATTCACCAACCTTTCAGGGCACAATATAATATAATATAATATAATATAATATAATATAATATAATATAATATAATATAATATAATATAATATAATATAATATAATATACATATTTGTATTTTGATTACACTTCAGTTTTATCTTTTGCTGTAACGTTTTGCTGTAGCTCAAGCAAAAGGCATATTTCCAGCCACCTGGGAAGCCATGCTCAGCTCTACTCTGTTTCTCTTTGTCACTAAATAATATTGCTATAACTCCAATAGAGCTTGTCACTATCAAGAGAGACCAAAACAAACAAACAAAAAATCAGAAAAAAAAAAGAAAAAAATCAGAGGGCAATTCTTAATAACTGAAATTGCCTTCTTATTTTCTTCACTGGGTAATTTACAACTTAGCAATGGTTAAATCTCCTGCTCTTAAAATTGTTTTGTGGAAGCCTAGCAAGACAACTTTTAATAGCGGAACTAACTCTAAGTTGTGACAGTTATGTACTTCTAATCAAATTTCATTCTGAGATACATAGCAGAACAGATATGGTATGCATACATAAGCCACAGCTATAATGACTTTGATGACATGTGTTCCAACTAAGTTTGCAGGTCTACTTTGCAATCCATGCTAACCTTAGAACATGTCTTCCTTGTGCACTAGACTGCAAGACAAATTTCCTAGATTTTGTGAGACCCAGAACCAGCAGTAATACAGCAACACTGAGATACAGCACAGTACAAGATGAGCTCAGCTTCTCAGCAGCAGAGACAGGTGTGACTCTAAAGTGACTTCCCTGTTTTTAGAACTGATCTCCTCCTTAGGTTGGATGTCAGGGGGAAGCTCTTTACAGAGAGAGTGGTGAGGTGCTGGAGCAGCTGCCCAGAGAGGTTGTGGAGGCCCTGTCCCTGGAGGTGTTCAAGGCCAGGTTGGATGGGGCCCTGGGCAGCCTGGTCGGGTATTAAATATAGAGGTTGGTGGCCCTGCATGTGCCAGGGGGTTGGATATCATGATCCTTGGGGTCCCTTCCAACCCAGGCCATTCTATGATTCTGTGTGATTCTGCTCCTACACACGGTGCCAGGCTGTAGGATGTGTATTACCAGATGATGTAGTTCCTAGCATAGCTGTCTCTAGACATCACCTTTACACATGTTCTGCATGGGACACACCTCCAGTTCTTGCATCTGATCTCCCTCTTCCTCTATGCTTTGCTCCTGATTTAATCTCTGCTGATACACAACCAAGTACTAGCCTTCAGAAATGTCCCTTGACATTGATTAATGTACTAGCATGAGCACAGCCACAGAATTCAACTTGCTGTGCCACTGCAGTACTTACGCAGCTATCTAATCCTTAAGATAAATGTGAGGTCAATTTGTATATCTGCAGTGGCCGTTTGCTCAGGATATCTGAGCACAAGGCAGCCTCACTAGAGCTAAGGCAGCTTCTCCAAGAAGCCTGCCAATTGTCTGGAATTCCTACACTAACAGCCAAAAAGCAGCAGGACTGTAGATGATGTATAAAGATCTGCTGCCAAATATGGTGGAGTTGGCACCTGTGACTTTGGCACAGTACTGCAGTTCACACTGTGAAGATCAGTGATTATTGCTTCAATAAGCAGTTCTTAAGTGAGGTACCTGATATCTGTTGTTGCAAGAGCTGGAGTGCCAAAGGAACAAAAGATGGGGAAGTTTTAAAAAAATCTAATAATTGGGGCTTGCTATTCAACTTATCTTGGGTTTTAATATCATTTGGAAAAAATCTTCAAGTTATTTCACCAAAAAACTGCACAGAGATTTCTCAGTGGGTTGCATGTTGGGTTAAATTTTACAAGTTGCCAAGAATGCCCAGATTCCTGAGTCTCATTTTACAAGAATCAAAACTGCAGAAGATCTGCAAAACTTGATGCTAATCTGTCCACAACAGCCCAATGCTCTTAACCAAAGAAAGAGCCCACTGTAGGGATCGTTCTTAACTCACTGATGCCACCAAAATGTTTCTTAATTAAAATCTTCCATTAGGACCACTGTCTCTTTTAACTTCAGAAGCGAACACACATTTAGGTAAACATATTTATGTAAACACATTAGAGATAGGTCAATTCTGTCAACAGCACACATGGTTCTTCAAAGTTATGTGAAAAGAAGGGTTGAGAAGGCAATGTGATGTTCAGAAACAGGACATTTGTTTCACAATTAGCACATTAGCTGTTCAGCCCACGACTCAGCAGTAAATATTCCATGAGCAATCCAAGAATCTTTTGTCCTTGAATCTGCATGCTGCTCTTTCACACAAATGTAAATTAGTGAGCTACTTTACATAAGATTTGTAGGTCACAGTCGGTCACGTATTTTTCAGTTAATATAAATTCAATTAGTATAACTGGAATATCAAGTTTGGAGAATTGGGCAAGTCACTGTTTTAAAAATCCAGTTCTTAGGACTAGAAACTGGATCTCTTAAGACCATCCTATTACTATTACTATTACTCCCTAGTCCTACACAAAAGTCTCTAGAGAAGACTGCTATTACTAAATGGTGAGCAGCTTACAGAGGTAGGTTTGTCACAAGCTTACCAGCAGATGGAGTTGGAAACAGGGTCTCGATATGCATGATCATTAACTCTCATCAGGTTCTTTTCTGGAATAGAAGCTCATAGCAGGTGTACAAGTGGTAACTCAATTTATAATAGAACATGCGAAGTATAAGTGGAGAGAGATTTTTATTCCAGTGTAAGGGAGAAAAACTGTATAAATTTAGTATCTATGCTGAAAAGGTTAGCACAATTTGGAAAACAGAAGAAAAAGGATAAATAACAGTTTTTTCCATTCATAAGCAACTGACCATTTCATGAATGTGATGTGTAAGGCTTTAAACTCTTTTCAGAGAAAGTAAGATCATAACAAAAAAAGTACAGTGCCAAGGCATACATTGTCACAGTTCCTCTACATACAGTTAGTTATTACAATAAAATTATCTGACTTATCTGTATTAATAAATTCAATGGTAATGATATTACTTGGAAAGTTTGAAACTGAAAACTTTAAGAATTCATTTAATGAAATCAAGAAGTTAAGAAGATTTGAAAAAAAAAAATCCTTACACTTCCCTTTCTGTCTTAGTTCATGCTGGTTCAGTTGTAGGCATAGATGCTTTTCACCTAAAAAAAATAACAGAACAAAGAGGCTAATTGCTTCCACTTTCATGAAACATATGAAACAAGAATCACTTCTGACTATTGTATTTTGGTATGAAGACATTCCATAAGTCTTTACATTGGAAGAAGCTGTTCTGATTGCAGACCACAAACCTCTTGTTAAAATTCTTGGAGCAGAAACTGATTATCTGGCTGATACGTTGCAGAAGTGGACATTAAGGCAAACTTCTTATCATTATGATATCATGGCTAAGATATCTGAGAAACAAAGTAAAGCTGCACTTTTCCTGTTGACTGTTGGAAATGAAAAGCTTGCCTCAAAGAATCCTTTCCACATACCTCTCTCTCCTCCCTCCCTTTCTGGGGAAGTGGGACCATGTACCTTTGAATGAGTCTCTGAAGAAATGGAAAAAGTCCATCAGCACAATTTTCTGCTGCCCTGCAGCTTGTGCAGGCTTTAAAACCTAGGCAAAGTAGGTGAGAAGTGTTGCCATCTGGACTGGCAGCTTTTTACAGTCACTTTGTACAGGTGCAAATGGTTACAAGGTGCTGGGCAGTGAAGGAGCAAGAGCATTAGCTTTGCAAAGATTGGAGAATTTGTGGACATGTCAGTCAAGCCATCCTTCTCACTGTCAGCCCCCAGATAATCTCAAACAAGTCATTGCTGCACCATCTCCCTCCAGATCTCATGAACACATAGCTGCTAGTATCCCACCTGGGTACCAATTTTGATGTCAAGGTGATGCTGCTATGAAGATACAGAGTCCTTTCTTTTGAACATTAAGAGGCTAAACAGCATCTGGATGGAAACCTGTGTGGCCACCTACAACCTCCTGAACATCCTGCTCCCAGATGCTTTGACTGGCTGCAGGGAATGCATCTAAGAGCATGCCATTATTGGGCAGAAGAGTGCACTCTAGTTAAGTGGGTTGTGGCAAAATCTGTGTAAAGACAAGTCAGCTTGTTATTTACCAGGAAGTTATCTAGGTATCTTCAAGATTAGGATGGAGTCAAGACTTTAACAAGCCTGTGAAATCATTTGAAAACAACATGCCTCTTTGTTTTCATTTCCAACCTACTTCAGATATGCTCAGTCATGGTCCCTTGTAGCACAAGAAAAAGTGCATCTCTACTCAGAGCACTCAGACTCTTCCTCCAGCCTACAGTATTCAAGAGCCCAGGCTCCTTCAAGCACAGCAGAACAGTGACATTCTTATGTCAGGCCGAATCTTCTATGGTATCTGGCCTTTCCTGCAGATTCTTTCTGTAAGATGCCTTACAACTCCACATATTCTTATCTTTCTTAAAAAAATGGCAATTCTATTTCTTTTCTTGTTCATCTGGTGAAACCCCAGTGAAGCTGGTGAACCAAAAGCACACCTTAAAAATAGGACAAATCAAGCTCTTCGTTTGCACATTACAATTCTCGTAGGTGACAAATGATTCTGGGGACCCTGTTTTGAAAGTAGCTCACTTGAAACAGCTTTTCAAATGGAACCACTTAATACTCTGTCTAAAGATCAGTCTTCTGTAGGGCACCCATAACTCAGGTTCCAGCACTGCAAGTCCCTCTGAAAAATCTTGGCCATTTTTTCAAAGGATGTGTCAGTGTCTCCAACAGATGCAAAAGCAACGGCCACTCAAATAGTTTGGTGTTTACAGGTTCATCAATCAAAAAGAAACACTTTGATCACCTGACATTATTCAAACAACATACTTGATATCTGATACCAGACCAAGATCATACAGATCTAATAAACTTTTGGCTCCTGCAAATTTCTTTTAAAAAGTATAAAAGAGGATCAGTTATAGAGAAGTTGATTAATATGCACTCTACTCAAACAGTCTTGAACATCTGTGTATTAAATTCATTTATTAAATTATACCAATCTGTATTTTAATGAGTAAAAGATACTTATTCTGCCATCCATCAAAATAAACTCAGGAAATACTTAACATTATAATCATTTTTCTTGTTTGAACACGAGTTATGAAATATGAATCCCACACTAAGAATGCTGTACTTGCCATTATGATCAAATATGTTTTTACAGGTGCACCAAATATTCTGTTTTCATTTCATTTTCAAACTGTTGAAAATATAAACCATGTTTTATATTTCTTTGGTAGGTAATATTGCCTTTTTCCCCCCACATGGCACCCATTATTAGTGAGTTATTACCGTGCCTTTTTTCAGACACACGCTACATATCCTAAAGTTGCTTAGTAATGAAAATACAGATTTATGTAACATCTAGTATCAAGTAACATTTAGGATACACTTTGGTATTGAAAGGTTTGAGGCACTAATAACTTTCAAGTGCATGTTAATATTGCTAGATAAGGTGTATACAATCTGTCAGGTCAAGTTCAGACTTTTACCATTCCACTTTTTTTGCCTGACGAGAGTTAACTTTTAGGTACAACAGGACTTAATACATGCATGCATTGAATTCTTGCTTTTTATAGCTCCGGTAACTGTGATTTTTATTTCCATGTGACTATTTTTATTTAAAATTAAAAAAAAAAAAAAAAAGAAAAGGAGAAAAATCTGGCAGATGGACAGCAAATCCAGCTGGGATGGCAGGTGAACTACACTGCAGACTTCTTCCCAGTATCAGTTTGACACCATAACAAACACTAACTACAACCATTAAAGCAATTCCTTCCTTCTATTTGTGCAGAGTGAGTAGCTGTTAAAGACAGAGTTTAGTGCTGGAAAACATATTCTCAAAGAAAACAATATCTGGGAAAGTGCAGTGAAAAAAGGCAAGATATGACTGCAAGGCACAGAGATTCTCAGGCGGTATTCAATCCCTCGGCCTCTGGTGGCTTCAGCAGAGCTACAAGTCCAATACAGAGGTTTGGCACAGGATTGTAATAAACAGTACAACTACTCATATTAGCAAGTGAGACTACAATACTATTTTCAATAAAGAAATAGGAACTTCTCCGTTGATTCCAGTGCGCAGCGTCTGATGCACGGACTCAGATGTGAATGATCCCAATTGTTTATTACAAGTTCTCGCATCACTTATATACCTTCACAAGTTTTCTTGTTCTAGCTTTCCCATCCACCCCTACATGTCAACAGAGCTTTCTACAAAACACTTTCAACCATTCACACAGGCACTTATCCAATCAGAGCCGTGAGACGTTCTTCCTTCTTCTAGAGGTGTCCTTGGTTCTCATGCTGTTTATCTTGCTCCACAGCTTCCGCTCTGAACAGCTTTTTCTTGTATTCCCACACCAGTGGAGTATTCCCACACCAGTGGAGTAGGTTCAAACAATAAAAGAACATATCAACAGTAGAGCCAGAACGCTGTAAAAAAGCAGTCTCATTTTGGACAGCAAATGCAACCACACATGAATCCATTTTTTGTAAAACACATCAAGAGGGTAGGAAATTGGCAAAGGGGGAAAACCCTTCAACAAAGTCATCACTTCATTCAGGTATGACCACAATATAGGTTACCACCACACCAAATTACAGCTGAGGCAATGCCAGTCCTTTTTCATGGGGACGCGGTAAACTGATATGAGGAAAAAGGAAAATTGTATAGAGGAAAATTTGTAAACCAAAGTTATGTGGTAAGTGAAAGAGAGAAGTGCCATAGCTGATTATGTCCAAACATGGCACTGGGAAAGCAAAAATTTACCATTTCTAACTTAAAGATACTATGCAGGCAACTAAGTTTCTTACAAAATTCCTCATTAATGCCATTGTATTTAAGATATTTGCTCACTATTTTTTCTAATTAATCTATATGACATATGACATTGTATTTAATTTCTTGTTGCAAAATAAAACAAATAACATGAAACATATTTGTCTTACGACAACAATTTCTATACGTGTAGAAAGTGAAGAATGAAAAAGAATTCCCAAAATGTAGGGATTGACCAATAATGAGTATATCATATTGTTTAACGTTTGCCTTGAACTTACAGTCCTTAGGACATTTTGAAAAGTCTTGAAAAGATTTTTAGTGATGATAAGAAGGTATCACGACCCAGCCTGAGTTATTCCAAATATTATGTGCATTGAATGATTTTCCACCTTATTTTTAAGCATGATTAACCTAGTATTGCATTCTGAATACTGAAATCCAATGAAAACACTTGCCAGTCTTCAAGGATCAGCAGAAAAAAACGACATCTGGCAGAGGAATATAGCCACCACCCAGTCCAGCAGAAGCAGGTGGAAATCTAGGAAGTTGCTATCTATTGCACATCTCCTTAAAATAAAAAGTGGACAAACTCTTCCAGCTGGCAAAATCTACATCCTTTATTGACTTTTCTGTACTATTAAGAATAAAATATGTGCATATATACTCGTATAAAAAAATGGAAGCAAGAGTTTATTTAACTGGCATTTTTCCTGGCAGTCCTGTACTTAACTTTATTACTTGAAAAGCACTCTTCGGACCCACACTCTTCAGATAGGTTGGAAATATTTTAATTGTCACATTTATTGACTAGTTGTGATGATCAACGCAGACATGAATAAATGCAGATAAATTATTCACATAATCTTCTTGCCTTTGTACTATGTTTAATCAATACATCAAAAGGAAATATTTCAGTATGAGCTGGTGGATTGGAGATGAGTTGATTCCTGAATCTCAGTGTTTCTAAAGGATTTCAGGAGGAATCCCTAACAATATAGAAATCCACACTTACAAAATATTAGCAGGGATTTAACACTCAAGATTCTTACAAACACCAAAACAACAGATTCATACAGAAAAATAAATCAGTATTAAATAGCAACCCAAAAGCTGGGTAAAGACTGTCCAAAGACCTTGAACAGTAATTAACTAAATGCTGAATAAGGTTTTGTCACAAATACTGAGGAAGTTTTAAGTTTATTACAGAAGTAATTGAATTCTTTTGTAGAATGGTAATCTCTCAGTGTTCAGTTTCAGCTTTGATGTTTTTTTTGTTAGGTTTGCAACATATATGAAAACTTAGCAATTATCTTACAAGAAAGCAGGAACCTCACTCTCTTCTAGAAGTTTGTGAGACCTGGAATAATTTGGTAACTTCTCAGCCTTCACACTGAAACCACCTGGCATATACCAACATACTGCTTCAGACTAAACTGGTAACAAAGTGAGCGAGCCAGTCCTGAATTATTTCTTACCCAGTCCAAATCTGGAAGCTAAATTCTCTGCCCTTTATAGAGATTGCTCAACCTTTTGCTATCACAATGACACTCAAGAAGAGAAAATTTAGAAATCTTAGTGTGGGTAGCTATGCTACTCATGTGAAAAACTGGCAGAAAGAATTTTCTTTCTTTTACTCAGTAGGATGCCAGATGGCTGCAAAAGATTCTTCATGGGAAGGATTTGTTAATTTCATTAATTTTTAATACAGTAAAATAGAAGAAGGAAATAGCAGCATGTTTAAGTGTTCCACAGAAGTAGCAACATTTACAAGCAGAAGAATGCCATCAGTATATAACTTTTGGTGAGCATACAAATAAAACTTCCTAAGCATTTCATTATTTAACATTTATTAAGATCCTTGAACATAAGTAATTAACACAAAGGTATTGCGGAAAGTAAAAATCAAGCTAAAATATGTTGGTGTCATTTCACGTGAAAAAAAACTTTTAAATCTGAGACACTCATGTCACACTGAGGAACATCTCCAGCAAGTAGTGATACTGTAAAGACTTTGGTATGAAAGTCAAACACATAGTCAATGCAAGTTTTCGAATGTGTATGTCTAAAACGGAAACATATGTAATTCTGAACTACAAATATATGTATGGAAGAAGGAATGTTCCTTTTTCTTTTATATCCTGGAGTTTCCCATGCTTCTAGCTTGGTCACTGGAAGTTATTGACAAATTGGAAGGAATTCATGAAAAAGTATGTAAAGTATACAGGGTTTTATAATAGTTGATTTAAAATGCATAGCAGAAGGTTAAGCACTTAGCAAAGAGAGACCATAGTAACAGTAAACAATATTTGAAATCTCAAACACAGCTGCAACATTATTATTCAGGAAGATCTGAAAAACTTGAATGGAGGATTAGGATGACAACAGCAAAGTAAGCATTAAGGCAACACTGAGATTCAGTTAACCATTGAACAGAGAGAGAAAAGGAAGCTTCAAGACTGAATATTTAAACAATTGGGCAACCTAATCTATTCAAAGTTATTCTTCAGATAATAATTTGATTTTTGCAAAAGAATAAACAAGATGACTGATGTCTAACCATTATGGCCATGTAAGTCACATATTTTATCAATAGTTGAATACACATATGCTGTACATTAAAAGATTTATTTCATAGAATCATAGAATTGTAGAATCACCAAGGTTGGAAAAGGCTTCCAAGATCATCGGTCCAGCCATCCACCTATCACAAATATTTCTCCACTATGCATTACACGTGTTCAATCTTTATATTTGTACGGGTGCAGAGCTCCCAGAAATCTGCAGAGGTGCTGTAAACCATCTGAACTGTACATAGGTTACTTCTGTATACCTGAAACCCAAATTACTGCTGGTCTTGGAACCTGTACACTCATTATATGTACATTACACAGGTACAATCAGAAATCTCTGGGAAGTGCTAGTTGTCTATCAAGGATGTTGTCTAAGAATGAGCTACTTCTGCTGTTGACAGTTGGGCAAACTACTCCTGGCTGCCTTTTTCTTCCAAAGGCAGCTTGGGAGTATGTATGTTTTATGTATGTATGTTCTCAGCTGCTTCCTAGCCAACACCTTTCAAGAAACACCTTTAATTAAACTATACTTTATATCACTAGAAATATTTGTTTTAATGTCTATGAGATTTACATATATATCTCAGAAGCCATACATTGTAATATTTGTCTTCTAATGAGACCATTATCTTTTATTTTTCCGCATGCTGACTTTTTCATTTACCAAACAGAGAAAAGCAATTGGGGAAGGGCAGACAGAGGAAAGATAATGCAACAGTGGAGAAGACAGTTGTAATTGATAGATATTATTTACCAATTTACCATAAAAATCTTTTAAGTGAAATATCAACTGAAATCCTGTCTTGGCGATAGATAAAAATACTCCTTTAAGGCAAAAGAGTAAGAGGTTGTTTATAAGAACTAGTTCTCAGCAGAGGTTTTGGGAAGGAAATAAGCATTCTTCACCAGTTGCACATTATATTGCCTTAGGCAGAGAACATTGATACTAAAACAGTTTGTCTTATTATTCATCTCTGTTCACTTCTGCAGTTGGTTTTGGTGTTGACATGAAAATAAATGAATAACAGAGTATCTAAACAAATGTTTTGTCTAATGGATAACTTAAAAATGACAAGCTAGTTACATAAAATACCAGATTCTCCTCTGTCGCTGTGTTTTGCATCAAAACAAACCACGTGATTTATGAGGAAAACAATTAAATAAAACTCAAAGAGCATGGAAAGACTCTCCCTCAATTCCACAGGACTTCAGAATGCTTTTTTTTTTTTTTTTTTTTTTTTGAGAAGAAATAAAAGCTACTGACATAAAAATTTTAACCTCGGAAGACATGGGGACTAAGCAACTTAGCTACTCTAAAAAGAAAGGCCTACTGGAAGCTCCACAAACACCAAAATAAGACAGAGTAAATGTTCTTCAGTGATGTAACCCACTAACATTTTGCAGACAGTACCCCAAATATACAATTATAGGTGTGTAATGTTTCAAAGCAACCAGCATCTCTGTCGTCTAACTTACAGATTTCTCATGCTATCAGCATAAGGGAAGAGAAAGCGCTGCAAAGAGTGATTTATAGCACCTAAGTTAGGTTTCTCTCTAGATTATTTAATGGAGTCTAGAGGAGGACTTGGAGGACCATGGATTTGCAAACAGTAGACACGTATCTCCCCTTCTTGCTACAGATAGTGAAGCAGACATCCATGTCGTCTCATATAGAATTATAAACATCTTGTGGGTTGCTTTTAACTGTAAACTTTCATTAGGCTAGAAGTGGAATGCCTAAAATTCCCTCACCATGTCTTGTTGACTGCTGTTCCCAGGTCTTCATTTATGAGTGGTCTCAGTTCTCATCGCTGAGCATGATTACATTTACTCACAGAATCCTACTCCACTGTGCCTGCCCATGGTGCAACTCATCCACTGACTGATCTATAAATTACTGTTTCAGAATATGTTTGTAACTGCTCCTCTTCCAGAGATTTAGGCCTATCCAGACATGACTTCGCTGAACAATGAAGGTGTTACATAAAATGCCATGAAACTTGGTTCCTATAGGTAGGTGGCCTGTATTCCAACTGCAAGAACACAAAAGAAATCTTTCTGTTTAAAGAACTAGAACACTGCCAGTTCCATTTCATTTGTGCCAATCGGTGCAAAGCATTTTATTCTGATCAGTTCCCCTCAACTTTTTAAAAGGAAGAGGTCAAATAGGCCACTAGATAGAAAACACCCGATGACTTTCCAAAACCTCTGAAAACATTATGAATCAAGTCAGTAAGTGAGGTCAGGTAGCTGGATGCTGAGAACTTTTGTAAGGATAAATCAAAGACTGTTGATCAATACTTTTGCTGAGGCACATATCTTAGGTTGAAATGTGACTCTATGTTAGACACTGGATATTAGAACCATTGAATCATCTAATTTGGAAACCACTTTCAAGACAATCAAGTCCAATCAGCAACCTGATCTGTAAGTTCCATTACTAACCCATGTCCTTTAGTGTCATGTCCACATGTCTCTTAAATATCTGCAGGGATGGAGACTCCACTATTCCCCTGGGCAGTGCATTCCAATGCTGGACCACCCTCTCCACAAAGAAGTTCTAAACTCCTGGCTCCTAAGTAGCACAGTATTATATAGAAGACTCCCCAGGAAGTCGGGTAGAGTTTGTATACCTCTGTTCTATGAAAGTTTAATTTGTTTATTCTAAGACAGATCCTATTCAGAGCTGAATTTAGAATTAACTTGTATATAACGTTAATTTAATAAGCCGAACAACTGGAGAAAAATGAGTACAGGGAATATTTTACACATTCTAAATAACAGTTTTAACTTAAAACCATGTCTGCATTCAAAAAGACATGACAAGAGTTGCATCACAAAAAATAAAGCAGAACCCCCCACATACTTGTAGTGTCATCTGAAACTAACCACTTCTCAAAGAAGAAAAAAGGATCTTGACTTAAGATGGGAATGAATTCTAAACTAATGTATTTCCAGTTGTTTTAAAATTTGATCAAATAAAGAAAGAGCTATATCAAAATAAGCCAAGCACAAATTGCTAACTGATATAACTCTGTTACCAGTGAGTTAACACAAGGCAAAACAAATTTTTTAAAATAATGATTTAAAGCAATTCTAATGAAAAATGCATAATACTGATTTCTTTTACAGGAGACATTGATATATTATACATATATATAGTATATTCTACAGTAACCACTCAACAGTAATGCTTTGGGGTTTTTGTTGTTTAAAATGTCATGATTTTATTTTCAAGAAGATTCATTTATTCGCTAAAGAACTTAATTATTACTGAACAACTACACAAGAACACTTAATACCAAATAACTGTGTTGTATATACCAATAACTAGGTCTTAGAATAAGTATGGGCTATTTCATCTACAGGGAAAAAAAAAATCATGGCTATACATTCTTACAACTTAAGAATGTATATTTGAACTGGTTTTAGTAGTTTAAATTTCTAATGTTTAATCATGAGATTTCCCTTTCATTCAACTATTATGGGATCATTCACAGTCCCATAAATTCCAGACATCTTAAAACCTTGCTGGTAACCTGAGTAAAAATCTTGATGGTAGAAGCTAGATTTCAAGTTTTATTTTAACATCAGAATTACTATTTTGCAATTCTATAAAATTAGGAAAATATACCATTGAACCCCATTGTCTTAAGTAATTTGATTTACAAAGAGATCTGATATAAACTAAAAATATCATCTTTATTTTACTTAGTATTCCTTTTATTTATTTTTACACTCTGCTTTGAATTCCAAATTTCTTAAGTTGCAAAGTAAGTAAAAATTCATGTAATTCAACAGAAACATGTTATGGATAATTACCTAATTAAAATTCTTAAAGCAGTGTGGGTGTTTTGTTCTGCATTTACCTTAATATTCACCCCCTGCATGTGTTCATTAATCTTTTATTTGATTCTGTATTTTTTCTCTTGTCATGAGTTATATGTTACAAAAACAATATTTCTAGTGCTCATTTACATAATCAAAAAATACTGTATTCCCACGATGTGTGCACTTCTCTTCTCTAGCATGATGACCTTATTACAATTATAGGCCAGAACATGGCATGATGTTTGATAGAGTGTTCTGAAAGAGTAGTGCTAGCAAGAACTGAAATTGCCCTTTGTTTCAAAACATTCCAGAGAATGATTGCCCACTGAGATAATGTAAGTTAAGTACAAAAAACTTGAAACACTGTTTAATGATGAAGTTGTATCATGTGTGCTGAAGAGAAATTTGATGTATTTAATATAGTGCCCTGTGCTGCAGTGTAATACTAGTCTCTTTAAAAAGCTTTCTCTTCCTATTTTTTAACAGTACCATAAAAAGTCATTGTTACAATTCATCATTCAAAACAGTTAAAGTATTTTATAAACGCACAAATAATTATAAGAAAAGGATATGTTATAGAAATAATAAAGCCTAAGTAAAAATGTCAAGCTGTATGAACTAAAATCCTTTTATTAAAGAGCCTGTAGTTCTGACCTAAACACTTCCAAAGTCATTATGATCACTCCTACTGCTGTTAAAATTTAATCATTGTGTATAGAAATACCTTTTAATATCTTCAGTATAACTTTTACTTAGACTGAACTCTCAAAAGATCAAATCATAACAACACTTCTAGAATGTCAATGTATCTCACTTTATTTTACTCTTCTTTGTGTTTTTGGTCATTTACTTTAGAGAAGGATTAAGGGTAACATTTAGTTAGTCTCAGTCGAAAAATTATTGAAACAAATTCATATATACTGTTGTCAGAGCAACTTGAAGCTCCAAGTTTGTCAGAATGAAGATTATAAAATAATGAAAAAACAACAGTATCTGTACCAGAGTACTCATTCTCAGGTGGCAGATGATAAACTAATGAGCCTAGGAGACAGAGAGCATAAAGTAGCAATGAAAGAATTATGGACAGCAATTCCTCAGTGAACTTCCTCATAACTGATCTGCAAAGCAGCGTGTAACTAAAAAAAAGAGGATACAGATGTGTATCTGATGAGAACAAAAATAAACAACACACTCTGACTACAAAAAACAACTCATTGAGAGCTCATCATAATATGATCTGCGTGATCTTTCCACCTTCCGTTGTCAACTCACCAACTTACGTAGGTAAATTATTAGTTTGCTTGACAGTAAAAGGCAAGGGAAGGCAAGATTTTCAGCGTTAGTTGTAAAATCTAAGACATTTGTAAGAGAAAACTGTCATTCAAACATGATAGCTGATGTTGACTAAATGAGACAAGTACATGAATGAGTGTCTATCTGTGAACTTACTACTTTTATGCTAAGGCCTTAGAAAAGTGCCACTATTTATAAAGTCTGCTGAACTTCACTGAAATGCATGCTGTTTTGTAATGGCTGTGGAAAAATGTAAGAATATTATTTTTTTGAACATTGCTCACATGGTTCAGCAGTTGATGAGAATAAGAATTCCATTTCCCACTAGAAAGAATTACAAATAATTATGTGAAGTACACTTTTCAACTGCAAATGTTAAGCATTTAAATGATGAAGAATTAAAGTCTATCCATGTTCTCTTATGGACCTCCCAGAACATCCTTCCATCTTCTCCACTTTCCTTCATCCAGTTCATCTTTCCATTCCACTGACAACAGCCTTTTCCAATATAACTATGGTTTTTTTTCTATTTCTCTATCATTTTTCTCCTACCATTCACAGTACTCATTAACAGGTGAGCTTTTATTTTTTTAATCAAACATGCAAGTATAAAAAAATAACATTAAAAAATTTATGAAGTCTTATTTAACCAAGTGAGAGCCTGCCAGAAATAACTTTACTCGTACAACCTCAGCACTGAGCAGATACAGGTTGTAATTAAACAGTCACAATTTTTTTTTTCACCCCAGCCATTCCATCGTCCAGATTGGATGATGCTCACTGAATGAACAGCTGTTCAATATTCAGTTCGTTGTTCATTACATGGTCCCATTGTTCAATTCATGGCCTCATGCCATCTTTGTTGCACACAATTCAAACCCTTCTCTAAAGACAATTATTAACTTCCTCGTGAGTTCTCTGTTATGATGCTTGTCAGTGTAGTTGTGAAAGCTTTACAAATACTAATTATGCCCGAACATCCTTGTGAGATAATGGGTTTTATACCCATCCTACTAAAACCGAACTGAAGTTGAGAGATTATGGTTAATAATAACCATGAATTTTGAGCACTGAGTTTGAAAGGCTTTGATTTATAGCTCCTATTGACCTAAACTGCAGCTGGGAGTCTTCAGCACTTCTTCAAATTTGTTTCCACACTCTCAACCCAGATACCAAAAAAAAATGAAGCATATTCAGTTAGCAGTAATCTAAAAAATTTTAAGTACCTTCCACAGTTATCACATATTTATGGCTGAGAAGGCAAGGGAATTCAATTGGACTAGCATTCACACCTTCCTTATGAGTCTCTTCCTTTTTCTTACTGAAATCTCTTGCTTCAGCTTTACGTTCCTTCCACTTCTGCAAGAAATGGGTGACAAAGACAAACGTATCTGTGATGCAAACTTTAGAGAGAGAGAATCTCTGCACTCTGAATGGGACCGGGATTCCAGAGGAGAAAAATCTGCAGATCTTGAACTAAGTTATCCCATGATACACAGGCAAACTTTTAAAGTAAATTTTTCTTTTTCATGACCTGAATTTTCAGCCCTAATAAAGTTTCACTTCCCATTTTCAATCTTCCCTATTACTCCTAGTCCTAGACTCCTTGCCCAGGCAGTCTTAACTCCTGCCTTCAGTTTTCCATTTTCTTTTATTTTTCCTTTACATCCCTTGCTTCTCTAGATATATTGTTTCAGCTCAGCCCTTTTCTTTCTCAAATTCGTATTTCCTCTTTATTGCATCTGAACATGAAGTTCTTTCATTGTTTTGTGCTAGAAGGAAATATAATGCTCTCATCTGAGTGCCTATGTTAGTCCTGCCTGTCACTGTGAGCTCCTGGTGGGGGGCAATGCCTGTAGAATAAAAGAATATTAGGAACACTGATACTCTTAAGCATGTTCTGAAATTTTCAATTGATTAAACTCAAGAGTTTTACCTGCGTCTTCACTGAAGTAGCAGTAAAATCCTCAGTAGAGCATACGTTTTCATCCCTGCAGGCATTCAAGGCCAGGCTGGATGTGGGTCTGGGCAGCCTGGTCTGGTGGTTGGCAAGCCTGCACATAGCATGGGGGTTGAAACTAGATGATCATTGTGGTCGTTTTCAACCCAGGCCATTCTATGTTTCTATGATTCTATGCCTAAACAACTTCCAAACATTTTCACTTCTATTTCCCAAGGTTTTGATGCACTGACACATTTCAAAGCAAGGATTTCGAAAACTTCACTGACATGGGCAAAAATACATATTTTTTCCTTGCATCATTCCTAGAAGTGGCTGAGTTGTTTTGGCTGGAGCTTTCCAGAAAAGTACAGCCTCAGACAGCTACTTGGCATGGAGAACTTCAGTCAAAACAGTTACAGTTTGGCAGTATTATAAGGAGATGAAATCAAGGTTTCATAATAGGAAGCATTAGGTAATTTTAATAATAGGCAGCTCTATCACCTATAAAACCTCTAAACATAACAAAATACTATGTGCACAAATATTAACAGAAGTCTTATTAAAAAGTGTCCCAGTGAAATAAAAACGACAAAAAAAAACCAAACATGCAAAAATAAGAAATATCACATCCTGACCCTGAAGAATAAAGACACTGGTGCTTCTCCGCTCCTTAACACAGCAAATGTCTTGAGCTTTTTCCACTTCATTCCAAAAAGTGAAGAAAGCAAAACATAACTTTAATCTGCCAGGAAAAATAAAAAAGTAAATAGTAAGATAGTATCCTTAAGCTTCCTTGATCTTCTTTGTTTCCCAGTGTTAAAGTGTGGCTATAGTCTAAGCCTAAACTTTGACATTCATCTGGCTGCTTCAATGTACTATAATGAACTTCCAGATAAACTATTTTCCTTTTGGTGCAACATAAAATCTGGTGAAGCCTCCTCTTCATCTCTCCCTCTCCTGCTCCCATTCTGTCAATATGCAAAATATTAAAGAACATTTGATTCCCCTGGATTCCAATCTCATGGGCCAGCACTTACTTCAAAACTTTAAAACGTCTTTTACTGACTTTTTATCAATTTTATTATGAAACATTGGCCTGGAATGAAATACAGTAGTGCAATTCAAGCAATATCATGGTCTCTCTGGAGTGCTTAAGATAGTTAAAAATTCCATTTATTCTATATTTCCTACTTTTTAAAGACAAAGAGGGTTTTATGACTGATTATTATGACTTGCATAACAGACTTTAAACTTCCCCCAACCACTTCTGCATTACTCACATAATTGTCTTATTTGCTACAGAACATGATTCAGAATCATACTGACTCTGGATTTAAAATCTTCACGTATTATCAAATATGCCATGTCCTTGGAGTGGTGGATTTAAGCATGAAAATCAGGCAATACATATAGGAATATATATAGGAAAATAGCCCTACACTGACAGAAAACCCACGAAGTCAGTTCTGATGTACTGAGTGCAGCAAAGCATTGACTTTAATAAAACCGATCACAGAATATGCAGATAGTTCAGAATTTTTACACACCAGCAGAAAATCCCTAGGATGAAGAGAAGGCTACCTAAATTAAAGGTTTATATACGCAATACAATATAACTTGTAAATACTGTTTCTATTGTTTACCATAATCCCAGGCAGAGAACTCACAGGACCTTGCTGGTTTAAATAAAATGCAAAAAGGAATTGACTGAAGGATACATTTTAATAGCCATCTGTCAGAGAGAGTTAACACACTCGCACCTCTAACAACAGCATTTTTATTAAATCTTTATTATGTTGTATTAAAAAAAGTCCCCTTAGCCCTCAGGTAGTTGGTTGATACTGAGTTTTCAAATGAAATATTTATGAAGTTCTTTGTTTAGAAGTTTAATTGTATCTCTAAATGACTTTCATATGTTTATATGCTTTACCCTCCAATATAAATGCCATACGATTCTCTATCATACTGTCCAGAATAGTTATTATGCATTTCACCATCACAACTGTTACATAACAATAAGCAGAAAAAAAGGACAAAAGGATAACTAAGTTAAACCAGATCCTATACATACTTATTTTGTTGGTAACACAGATCATATCTCCAGCAAAATGTGCTTCTAATCATGTAACATAGCATAGCGCTATAATACTTTCCATATTTAAACTCTCAGTCAATGCATAATACTATAAAAGATACTAATGTACTCTGCAATGACCTTTCTGTTTCTCTGAAATTGGGAGATGGAGAGGGAGAAGACTTTTTGGATGAAGAACAGGGGTTGAACTGGGAAACCTAAGATCTATGCTTTAAATGAAATTCAGTTTTACTTTTATAATGGCTGAAGAGATCCATCACTCTCAGGGCACAACATTCAAAGGAAAAGAATCATTTAGATGATTTATTATCTTTCCAAGTGATAGATGACAACTTTGAAATCGCTTTCTGGATTTAGGAGATAAAGGGACATCTTCTAAAGTGAAAGCACATTAGAGATCCATGTACCTTCATGTGAAAGTTGTGCTGCATTAACTCCGACCTGCTGCTTAGTGCAAGGCCTTCAGTTGCTTCCTGTAGAGCGTCTGCTCTGTGGTCAGTCTTCAAGGGTTTAAGCCATCTAGATACCACAACAGGAGATGTCAAATACAGTTGTCCACAGTTTTGCACATAATGACACTCATTCAACCACTGCAGAGCTTTTCAAACCCACAACCAGGGAGGAGCGTTGTGAAAACATCCCAATTTTGTTGTGAAATGTGACACTCTTCTCCATGCATGGGGTGGGCTGCTGAACCATCAGAGGCAGAGAGGAGAAAAAAAAACATGAAGGCCAGCATGAAGGAACGAAGAAAACTGTGGGTTTATATGTATGAAAGGTGAGACATATGTTTTGGTAATTGCCAGAGGGGATGCTGAAGGTTATGATTTCTGTAGGTTATATTAACCGTGTATTACTATTATACACGTATTGATATTAATACAATATATTGCTGTTTAAGCACCACATTAAAACTTTTCAAAGGGAATATCAGTTCAAAACTCATGAAGGCCATTAGTTTTGCAGAGCTCACGTAAAAAATGAGCCTTCATCAAGAGGACAGACTGTCAGAGTGTGTCTGGGAATAACATTCTGCCTCTCTAAAATAGCAAGTACTGTCTTGCTAAATTTGTTCTCTTGAAGACAATTTTTACTGTCACGACTGGCCACTAAAAATCTGTCTTTCCCATGTAAGGAATCCACCCACTCCAGTTATACTAACAGTCAACAACATCTGAGAAAATATCTTATTCGTAATTTAAGGTAGAAAACCCCATTTCCTCTAAAATACAAGAAAATAAAGTCTACGTGAAATAGGGAAAGCTATGGAGTATATTATGAGGACCATTAGTTTCAGAACTTGAATTAAGAAGAGTTGTTATTTTTTAAAGTTGTTGTGAGCCAATCACAAACCCCTGCAAAAACTGACAGTTTTGCATGTTTTAATACAGTTTCCCCATCAACATGCATGTGACTTTGAATTCCCGCATATTAATTTCATTAGCTGAAAATGAATGCAACTTTTCTCATCAACATTTCTACTTTAGAAAGCTGGATTTTTATCAAGACACGTTCAAATCTGGTAACCTTCTATGTCTCGCCAAGTAAATAAATGGTGTCTTTTTCAATATTTTTATATTGTAAACTAGGTTTTTCTATTATATACAAAAGTATTTCATCAGTTTCAGTAACTGGGTGGTTAAATAAATTCACAGAAAAGAGAGCTTATTTTCACTATTTTAATTGTCATACAAAGGCTGGATTTTGTTCTGTCTCATTGGTATAATTCTATTTATTTCAGTCATTACTTATTAACACCAATGGGATGAGAAACTAAATCATGAAATCAGTTTCCTCTCTTCTCCCTGATGCAACCTGAAGCTCTTTGGTTTATGATGGAATGGTAGCATGATGAGAGAGACAGATTTTCTTGTGTTTTTAATAATGTGTTCTCTTCAGAGAGAGTCAATATTTGCCCTTTCCATTTGGCTGGCCTCACTTCAAAAATCAGTATTTCTGGCTAAGGAAAATTGGAGATATTATGGAACACATTCATTAGGACACTGCTGCCATTGGGAACATGTGACTGAACGGAATGCCCACTTTTGTCAGAGGGAATTATATTATGCAATTTCTTTCGTGAAGCGAGCAAGGTCTATCCAAACTCTATCCTACGTAAAACACTTGGCAACTACCAGAATGTCATCCAAGAACACGGTGCTTATAACCCTTGCAAATCGCTACATCAGCTTTCATGACCAGTTCATGTCAATTTGTTCTTGTGCCAACACTGTTCCTTGTGTGCATTCATCCCTCTCTGATAAACTCCCAGACCGTAAGTGTGTGCTGCTTGCTTCTGATTTCTGCACTGGGTAAGCTTGGTGCTTCCACTTCATCTGATAAGAACACAATTCCCCTTGGTGATTTCTCTGCTTCTTTGAAAATGCTTACCAGAACAGTACATGCTATTCCAGATAATGTCTTATCAGAGAGCTGTATCAGGACAAATAGCCTATCTTTATGGAAGAACTGTTTTGGAAGTATTTCAATTGAAATTTAACGACAATGCCATTAAGTTTTGTTTGCCTTTGTAATAGGTGATACAAAATACTCTGAATCAGAGCAGCTGAAAAAACACAGTCATCAGTGATGCTCACTGAGAAAAAAAAGAAAAAAAAAGCTCTTTCGAGAAGACTTGGGTAATAATTTTGCTTATTTGTGACTAAAAAAAAAAAGAAAGAAAAGAAAAGAAAAGAAAAGAAAAGAAAAGAAAAGAAAAGAAAAGAAAAGAAAAGAAAAGAAAAGAAAAGAAAAGAAAAGAGCACTGTCATTGCTCATTATGTACTCATCACATAAGTCACAGCTCTTCTCTGCTTATTATGCTTCTCCCAGACATTCTTTTGTGTTCAAGGCTTCTGAAAAAGTCTTAAGGAAAACTGATGCTACCTGAGTTGCTGTAAGCCCTTCGGCTCAACTGCTTTTTACCAACCATAGTATCCAAGCCAACTGGGGACTTGTATTTCATGCAATGATTGAAACAAAAGAACTTGATTAGTCATGCATCACATGGATGTCTCTCAATTTTTATTATGAAGCAAACAAACAAAACTAAATAATAATTTGTATTTTGTTGTAATAGCTCATTGTGCTCAGGCAGGAGTCTTTGCTGCTGATTGAGCTCTCTTCTGTGCAGCCTTCTGTTAGTGAAATATTATACATGGCATGATTGGGTAAGCAGAAGTAACACTTGAGAATGAGAAGAATTGCTTTCCCTTTTCATTTTTTAAATTCTTTTTCTCCTTTTAGCATTTGCCAGTGCAATGTGTAGGTCTGTCCCAAAGATTCAGGTGTGTCATGTTGGTCTTAGCACAGGAGACCAAGGCTAATAACCCAGAAATCCTTGGAAGCCATCTGGAGGGAGTCAGGAAAGACAGGATGGAACAGCCCATGAGAACTTCTTAAAACAGGGATCAGGCAGAGAAAGTGTTTGCAGCTGTAGAACAGTGAGGTACTTTTGTTATTGCTCTGATTCTTCCATTTTTCTTTCTTTTTTTTCTATTTGGCTAACCTATGTTAGACTTCTGGTTCCTCTTCGAATATTACGTTGGAGCTCCCTGCCCAAAATAAGGCTTTGATTTCCAAGAAACCTAAGGTATGTAGACAGCCAGAATTCAATTAAAAACTGAGATATTTTATGTCAGCATTTTTGAGTACTTTCCACAGTTGTGCAGAATAAACAGAGCCCACATTTGCAGTGAGACATATGCAAAAATTATACTACATTCCCTTTCCTCTGGGCATCCTCTTCTTTATGCTGCAGAGAACATAAGGAAACAACCACACTGTATTGTATAAGACATTTCTCTTCACTGACTTCCTGCTCTCTCCTTTTCTCCTGTATTTTCACCATTCCTAGCCAGCCTTCACAGTCCTTCTATAAGAATTTCTCTTGCATGTTGGCCCACAGATGGCACATCAGGTCCCCACAGGTACTGACACCTCAGATACAGCTAGCAGTGGCTGCTCAGTTTCCAACTTCTTAACAAAAAAGGCAGTGATCTTTCCTACTTAAACTTTTTCCCTCATTTTTTTTTTAAGCCCCAACCTCCCCCTGCACCCAAAGCCCTAATCTTTTTTATCTGGGAAAAGAAAGAGAAATAGAGAGGAAGAATATTTTCCTGATAGGCTTGTACAGTTAGAAATCATAAACAGTAAAGAAATCTACATGCTGAGGTTCCAACAGAAACAGAGACTTGGCTGACTTCTGTAATCTGAACTTTGCATTAATTAAGTGTTTTGAATTTGATTAGAATAAATTAGCCATCTGTTTGGTCCAGCATTTGCCCCTTTCCAGCCATTTTAGAAAGCATATCCAAGATGAGACTCCACTTTCCTAACGAAGAATGAGAGATGAGAGAGGAGGACGGGGACCCAAGAACGGAAAGAGAAATGGACCAAACAGAAAAAACAGATGCTATCTGCCTACTTTCTACACTTGGCCTGTCTGCCATATTCCATATCTATCTTACATTGTGGGAGTTATCCTGATGACACTGCCATCTTAATCCTAAATTCGCATATTTTACACATTTATTTTTTCATTGGAACATAATTATTTTATGAAACCAAGAAACATCAAATAAACATGGTAACAATTATCAGTGCTTTGTTCCTGCTTTTGTTGGATCTCTGAGAGTCACTTGACAACCCAGACAAGGGCTTCTCCTGCAATGTTTGAAGAACCAGTTCAGCCGTGGGTTGATGTCAGCCATGGGTTGATGTCAGCCACGCTAATCAAAGCTCTTTCACTTGATAACTGTGTTCATATGTTGCACTGCACCACTGAGACATGCGTGGCAAGCTCCACAGGACACATAGCCCGTTTGACATCAGCTTTATTTTTCTAGACAATTAATTTGAAGCTATTAACTCAAGCTCTGATGTCACTCTGACTTCTCAAAATCAGATTCACTCATTCATAAACCCAGATTCACCCCTTCCTCATATGAGGCAGAGCAGCACACTGCTTTGCTCATTTTGGAGCAGACAATCTTGAAGTGAATTTTCATCATGCTGTTCAGTTTCACATCACTTTAGCCTCATAAAGGAGAGCACAGAAGCAGGATGAACACACCTTCATCATGCTTCAGTTAACAAGAGCCTGAATCCTCTTGAACCCCAGCCCTCTGACCAGCAGGCTGTGCACTGTGATGTGTGTAAGTGTGCATGCACAGGGAGGGGAGGAGAAGGTGTTGAAATCTGCTCCGAGCCGAAGCCAGGAATCCAGGATTCATAGGGCCAGGCAGACACTAACCCAAGTTGGTTGTGTAATCTGCTGGGCAACCCACAGCCCTATGAAGCAGAGGTCACTGAAATGAGTTCCCCATCTTCTCCTCAGCTTTGTGTTTCAAATGGAGCTGAAGCTGCCATGCTCCATACTGGTTTTCTTATTGCCTAAGAATCAGGCAGCTCGGGCACCACAAGCTGTTAATTTGTGTAAAAGCGGTACAGCCTTCTGGGATCGTGATTTCAAAATATCCAGCTGCAGCAAAATGTGCCTTAAATCACATGCTGTAGCAGAACCTTAGACACTTAAAGCTTTTACTAGCATATTTAAGGCCCTATAACAGTCTGGGTTATTACTCTTGGACATAGATGTTGCATATCTGTCGTGTTGTGGACAACTTTGTGTTATTTTGGGTCTCATCTTAGGCACCTATAACTAATCAGACCTCTAGCTCCTGCTGGTAACTCCTGCAGTACCCTGGCACTTGAGGTTTTCTACTGAGTTGTGCAGAGATGTCTGAAATGAGTCCAAGAGTTTCAGTACTGTGACACTTAGGATGTATGTGTTCCTGCTCAGGAATTTTAAACACCATAAGAAAAATTGGACTGAAATATTTTACTCATCTTTTTCTCGTCTAGGATATTTTTTCAAATGATATATGTACCTTGAAAAATAATTTTAAGCTTTTTAAGTGCAGGAGTGAAATACAGATCATGCAAACAGTTTTCCTTTCCAAAAAATGGTCAGAAAACTAGTATTCAGTGTCATTAGGATCTCGGTCCCGTGTTGTTTTAGCCCTCTGAAGACCTATCTCATGAGAAGCAGAAGAGCCATGTTAGCAGGGGCAATAGGATTTGCTGAGCAGAAACTGGCAATACCATGCCAGTTATCTGGCAGTGTGAATTGCTGCTTGGCTCCTTCAGTTCTGTTGTGATGGTGGCAGAAGAAAGAAGCCTCGCTCTCCAGGCTTCTGCCTCAGCCATGTCACTTTCCTCTCTGCATGAGGAGACTGAAGCCTGCATCCATGGTTGCAGGCATTTCAGAGAGCCCAGTTCAGAATATATGAAGTTTACTTTCTATAAAAATATCTAGAGCTACTGTTTCATATGGTGAAATGCAATTATTTTTATAATAGCATGCCTATGTCATGACCTGGTCTTAATTACAGTCCCTGCCACAATGCTTATATATCAGCAAAGCTACATTTTGCTCAGTAACTCTTATTCTGGTATACCTCGCTTGGAATTTTGTTTGCAAGACAAAGCTCAACCCCAGTGCTCTAGTTATTGGTATTAAGTTACTCATCCCATTGCTACACAATGAGGAAACATGGTATCAGACCATTTTACATGGATTGCTCTACAATGGTAACAGACCACAGAAGATTTCTGAACTCTCTGTTTATAATAACAAACAGGAGTTTCATTTCCACCCAGCATTTTCCATGATGTCTGCAAAACACTTAACGCTGGTGAGAATGCTAGAGTGCTGAGATCACTATTTGTCATGATGACCAACATGATTTTATAGTTTCCCTGCTCTCCTCTATAGCTATCTGTTGTCTCATCTCATAACCAGATTTCAAATTCTTTCAGGAAGCTTTTTCTTTGTTTTTACCGCACTTATCATGACAGGACCCCAAGGATCTCAGACATTTCAATAATACTGAAACTAGTAATGAAATCTTTCGTGTTCAGTCCAGTGTGTTTTACTACAAATCTGTAAAGACGGGGAAAGAAAAGGTTTATCTTTACAGCTCATCTTCTCTACCTCCTTTCAGCACTATTCACACAGTTCCTATTACTAGGGTTGGATTGAGTGTGTGGTCAGTCCAACACAACAGATTTCTCCAGCTGAGCTCTCTGCCTGCTACACACAGCTGAACTCAGTGGAAATTATTATTATGGATAATACATTCTAGAATCACAGAATCATAGACTATCCTGAGTTGGAAGGGACCCAAAACGAGCATGGAGTCCAACTCCTGGCTGCACACAGGAACACCCAAAAAATCTGAGAGCAGTGTCCAAATGCTCGGGGTCGTGCCCACAGCCCCGGGCAGCCCGTTCCATGCCCACTGCCTTTTGGTGCAGAACCTTTCCCTAACCCCCACCTGCCCCTTCCCTGACATATCTCCATGCCATTCCCTTAGGCCCTCACAGGAGCTGCAGCAGCCATGCGGCCTCCCCTCAGCCTTTTCTGCTCTGAGCTGAACAAACAAGGGACCTCAGCTGCTCCTAATTCAGCTTGCCCTCCAGACCCTCCATCACCACCACAGCCGTGCTATGGATGCTCTCTAATAGTTTTATATTTTATTATATCATGATATCTCTGCCTCTAGTTAAGTTCATAACTTTTCTTTACTTACTTCATTGAGGATGCCCACACCTAATAGATAAGCTCAAGTCATTCCTGTGTTACATGTGTGCAATTACACACCTGACTACAGAATATCCAATAATTAAAGGGGATGTCCACACAGAGTTGTCCCATAAGATGTTAAATGGCCCCTCTCTTCCACTAGGAAGAAAACTTCTCACTTCTGAGACATCAAACAGCCAATAGTTCAGAACAGTGAATCAAAATAAGTCTGAGGTTAGACCCAAGGAGAAGCAAAAGACCCAAAAAGCATTTGTGAGGTATTAACTGTGCTGCTTCCACACTCCCACTGTCCATGTTCATAGACAAAAGATACTGTAACATGCATCTGAGGTGGCTGCTGTGAGGGAAAGAGTTAGAAAGCAGAACTGAAGTAGATTTTGTAATAGGACGAGGAGATAGGAGTGATTTCTCACAAAGGAGAAAGTAATGACAGTACTCAGAACAGAAAAAATACCATCCATCACATGAAGATGGGCAGCAGTGAGCAGGTGCTATCAAAGACGTGGGCAGGTGGGAAGGAAAGCAATTTATGCTGTGGCTGATTCTGCTGTGAGGATGAAATGTTTTGCCATATGATGAAAAAACCAAGGTGGGGAGATGGCCAGGCAAGGAGGCTGCCAGCAGGGAATGGGAAAGGGACGCAGGGACAAGGAGAAGGGGGAAATGCAGAAAGCATGGAGATATCATCAGTGCACTGATTAGGAACGTCAGAGGCCTTGGGAGCTTAGTATTAAAAATACCTCCTGCAGATGGAAAGAACTGAAGAAAAAGCTCAGCAAGCATCTCATTTTAGGATTACTTCCCTATTTTTATGTTCAGATTTTGTTCCATATTTTTTCCATATGTCCAAAGTGAGTTTCTTAAATTACTGTTTAGAAATAAACACATGGAAACAATAAACATCTAGAACATTAGCTTGCATATTTCCTTAATGTATGCATATTTCTCTCCAATTTTCCACATGAAATGAGCCTAATTCACTCAAATTTCTTGGGCTCCACCCTTTGTCAAAGTTTCCACGATTTCAGAGTTAGCTCAGTAGTTAATTAATACCTTTGAGAGGTAATGTGTAGAGTTGGGACTTAAAAATCTGAAGTCAGCGGCACAGCTTGTGTATAGCAGAACAGTTACACTGAATTTGAGTGACCTCTGTCAATTTTCACAGGCAAGAAATGACTATTATTTCTTTTTCTTATCATGAAGAAATAAGGAGAATATTATGTATATATAAGTTAAGTTACTCATTTTCTCTTCAAAGTTTTGTGGGTTTTTTTCCACTTTGGGATATTTTGTGTCACAGTTATTATATATTCCTTGAAATTTCAATGTGTTAATTTATATTCTGCAGTCATCTATGAATGTAAAATTAGCTCACCTCTGCCAATACTGATGGTTTCCTCTAGATGTATACTGAGAGCTGAATTTTGTTCAATATGAGTGTTCCCTCACTGTTTCTCTCTTGCATTCTTGGAGCGAAGGACTTGTCCTGAGATTACCTAACCCAGTATTCTGTCTCCCAAGGTGGCAAAAGGAGATGCATACGAAGGACTTCCATTGTAGCACATTCCCTTCAAAAACTCCCACAGCCATTACATGAAGGATGCCAGTGAGCATAAACCTCTACAGTCCTTCCAATATCTGTTAAGGGCCTGCTGTCCATTAATTCAATTATTCCTTTTCTAAACCTGCTGACACTGCCTCCACAAAATCCTGGGGCAGCACATTTCAGAATTTTATTACCTCCTCTATAAAGAACAACTTATCTGGTTTGTCGTCTCTTTTTTTCATTATTATGACTTGTGACATGACAGTTCGGATTCTGTATAGGTGACTCACAGCAAATTCCCACCAACTACTATTCTGCATTACCAGATGAAATTCAACCTAGAAGGTCTAGGACCAGCTTTGTTTTTAATGTTTTACTACCATCAGTTACCCTGGCTGGAAGGAGATCCTGGCTAGATTTGAAGGAAGAGGTAAAAGGCAGAGAACGCAAGAATAGCAGCACACATTCTAGGTACCATCAACTACAAGTGCCAGGCATGGGCAGTTGAGGAAATCTCTTGATATATGAAAATATTCTGTAGGACTAGTTCAACATATGGTTGAGGTAAAGCAAATACAAAAACAAAAACAAAAAACCCACAAAGCCTAGCATCCAAAGTTTGAGAGTCTTTCCCCCATCACATATTTTCATAGAGTTTTGATGCCGTAGATAAAGACGTTATGATTCAGTGGTCCTCAGCCATTATCAGTCCATATGAACAATACTGATTAGAAAGAAACTGTGTGTAAACTGTGTGTAAACACTGTTTTGGACTTTTTCTCTGATTTCAAATGTCTTAATGTAATCACATGAATAAGACCAGAAGACAAAGAGTCCATCATCTTCCAAAGCATAGTATTAAGATTTCAGCAGTTGAATGGCACTGGCTATTCAGGAATAGCAAGTTAACCAAGCCTCAAAGTTAAGCAACAGACAGCTTAAATTTACCTGATAGAAAGACTATCTTTTTTTTTTTTTTTCCTTTACATTATGTCAAATCCATCACAGCCCTCACTGTGCAGTGCTCACTGAGAATTGCATGACTGTGAATATCAAGCAGCATTTCTTCCATTTTTTTCCTAAACTTCAAATTCAGTGGTGGTCTATCCTTTCAAGCCTTGCTTTGCTACACTAAAGAATGGTGGAATAATAAATATTTTGCTGTGTGTACACACAGATGGGTTTCAAGAAATCTATCGATTTGGTTTATATACCACTGAACTCCCATATGTTTTGTTTTCCAAATTGTGATCTGTTCTTTTGGTTCGCGATTACATGTTTTAGCTTTACAAAATATGGACGCAGGGAATGGACGGAACGTGCCAGAAGGGGCTACATTAAAGGCAGAAGCTACACATGCAATGCAAGACAAATCCTGTCCTTCTGACCCATGTCAGTCTCCATGTCACCAATAGAATGCCACCATGTCCCAACTCCACACCTCAGTCATTGCTGGGATGTCTTACTGCTTGTTGCCACAGCTTCATCATCATGTATACAATTACTTTAGCAGTGATTTTCCATGTAGGAGATTCCCATTGATGTTTATTTTTAGGCATTTCGTTTATTTTCTTATCCTCAGTTTAAACCAGCATTTTCTTCACATGATTTCTTCTTTTTCTGTGATCAACTGCCAGTGGTCCTCCCATAGAATCTTATCTCTCCACTCCACCATACCCTTAAAGGTTGTTTCATGTAAAGGCTATAAAAATGTCAACATGGATTAGCCACATTCATATTTTTAATTATCCAATCACTTGTGAAGGACCTGCTTTCAGCTGAATGGCTCTACAATTGCTTCATCTCTTTCACTCATTTCTTTTATTAAAAACGGCAACCTGCACAGTCTGACAGCCACATGGGAATCACATAAACAGAAGACAAGGAGCTGGCAGAGTTTCACCCAGGTGTTTTGACATTACCCCATCATATGCACGTGCACAGTTATGACTTTCAGGCCTACTGCATGATAATCAGCTCTGTCAGATCGTGCTCTTTTCCCTGCTGCCACTCATACACTCACAAATGGAAAAGAGATTTGCTCTACTTCAGATTTCCTTAGTGAATTTTAATTGGGGTAGATAATAATTTGCTATAACTGGGCTATAGCTGAACTTATGAGAATGATCCCACTCTCTTTTTATGAGTTTTGTAACTTCTATAAGCTTTATTTTGCTAAATATCAGTATTCATGACCCAAAAGTTAATAATTCAAGAGTTAGCAAATACCAAGGCCAAAAGCGAACCTCTGGAACACCAAGCTCTTGGTTGACAACATATCTACCTACAAACAGCTGCAATATTAAGTCAGAAAATTCAGCTTTGGAAAAAGTACTCTTTTTTTACCAGAATTCATGAGCAGAAATTACACACCAAGGGGTGTCTTTTTTATTGCTTAATATCTTCATATCAAGACTCTAATCTCAACAGTAGATTAACCAACCACAAGGTATCATGCTCAGGAAGGAGTAAGAGTATATTCAGTATATATATAGCACATAATAAAATTATATTTAATATTATAACTTTACTCTGGCCATGAACTCCGTGAACTTTGTAAGATGTATTTGCCGCAGTTCATGATAGTATCAACTCATTTATTTTAAAATTCACATGTCATTCTGATACAGTAAAATATATTTCAGAAATGCAAGCACAGAAAAGTCTGCACTTCCAAATTTCTGGAAAAAAAAAAAATCCCGCACAAAGAACTTGAATTTCTTGATACGAGTCAGCAATTTTCTGCCAAGATGTTAAGGTAAAAAAAAATCCATCCAAGCAGAGTCATGTGAAACATTTTCAGGAGAAAACCTGCTTCTATGACAGTGAAGAAATTCATCAGTTCCACATCTAAATTTTTCTATAAAAATAGAAGTTGTCTAGTGTTTCTCTAAACTTCCTAAAATGAATTGAAAATGGATTTTTTCCCCAGTCACATTTGCCTACCTCTCCATTTTGGATATATATTATATAATATTCCTCTGCTCTGATTGTTTAATTATTGACTGTTCCCATGAGAAGCAAGAATGAGAGAGTTCCATCTTCCCTGTGTATTCTGGTCATGATTTGATGGATAAGACATAGATGGATGACAAAGGTTTTACTGAGTGTGCAGATGGAAATGAGGACTTTTTACTCACGCGGCATTCATTTTCCTCCTGTTTGCAGGAATATGCTGTTTGGACTCTGCAGGTGTGGTGACAGGGAAATAGAAATCCCCTTCTGACCTATTAGTGAAGAAGCATGTTCCCAACTTTCATCACATTTTAAGCTCTGTGGCCTCCAGGCTACAGTAAGGCCACTACTAAGTAAGAGATTCCTTGCAATTGCTCTTCTTTGAGCTTTGGTCTCTTTTGTGAGATGGGACATTTATTTTGTGGATGACAAGAAACTGGCAGGGATGTGAGTTCACAGGAACTTGCTCTAAGATACACAAGTTGAGGGAGAAGAGAAGGCTGGAGGCAGTAAGGGCTGCATTCTTGTGTATGTCTCAAGGGAACTGCAAACAATACTTACAAAGGTCTGAGAAATCTCAATGAGCAGAGGATCCAGGGAACAGACAATGAATGATTCCTTTACCACCTTCCTACAAATATAAGTATGTCCTATTGGCCAGTGACAAACCCAAAACCAGGCCAAAGCAGTGGTTTTGAGGAGCGTGCAGTGAGACTCAGTCAGCTCCTTCTGTGTGAAAAGTGCATGGGATGTGCATGCTGCTGTCTTCCCTTCTCACTTCTCGCTGAATGTCATCACATCATGTTTTGCCTTGCTTCTCTTTTGACTACTTTTATAGGGAAAATATTTATACATTTCTGAATATGGAAGCTGAAAATCAACTGCAGATACCGTGAGGTCAGGCCTTTTTAGCACATAGCCCTCTCAGCCCCTTCACAGGCTCAGAGTGAATGTTGGGAGCTGGAGTTGGAGTGGAATTCTTTAGTCCCACAGGTTCAATGCAAAACAGATTTTATTCTACAGTTTGTATTTTTGCTGGTGATGTATATTAAGATACTTGATATCTTAATGTGTTGCCATTTCCCAGGCACAGAATCAGGAACAATAGATTTCAGATGGATGTGAGGCATTCAGTAAGCATCTAGAAATGTAGTAGCTGTTCAGACTCTGTTTTGCCTCTCAAAGAAGCAAACACACTACTAGATCATTCAGGGTCTCTCTGAGGCAGCGTATCCCTCAGGAACTTCAGTTCTCTGCAGACAAACTGTATAGGCCTGTGCTAGCCCTGGCTATTTAGGATTGAGACAAGGCATGTAGGTCTACCTATTCCATATCAAAGTGTTGGTAGCCATGAAAGCACTGGCCTGGGAAACCTTCAGAGGAACTTATGGGTCCCTCGAAGCCTCCAAATAGAAATAATGAAATGAACACATCAGAAATCTCTAGGATGATGCTCACAGATCAGAATGAATGGCCTCGGCAGATGTGCTTCCAGTAGTTCTTGTTGTTATAAACTCAGAGGAGCAGTACTGGTCAAACTAACAGACCATCCATCCAGTCTGCTGTAGAGAAAAGAATCTCAAATGTCTTTTGTCCTTGGCAGCAATTCGTCCATAGTAATGAAATGCAGTTGAATGGGTGCTATCCAGATTCAGTCTATGCTATTCTTACAAGCCTGGAAAGCTTTCATTTATCTGAGCACAGTGTTTGTTTTTTAATTGGACATTATGGAAACTCTGACAGTAACGTAAAAGATGATTAACAATAAAACAAAATATAAACCAATGGCTTCTAAATTTAATAATAGGCTAAACGTCTACATTCAGACATGGTTAATCAAAACCAGTTTGTAAACTTCATTTTATTCAGGTCAACCAGTCAACAGTACATGTAATGCATACTATAAAACTGATTTAGAGCTTTTGGACACCCAAGCATCTACATAAACCAAGCAAGGATTAACTAGGTCTGTCTACTCATAAATTACAGCACATTGTTTTTAAGTGAACAGGATAAAAAGCAACATGCCGTGAACCATCTACATCATGCTTTTTTCTCCTTTGACCAATTTCCCAGTTACTCTCTCAAATTATCACTCCAGTTCCTTCTTTGTTCATCCCTGTATTGTTTCCATATAACTGTCCAAATCCGCCTGCAAGGCAACTAATCAAAAAAGGCTGAAGCAGAAGAACACTGACCACTTGATAGTTTGCCTAGATTATTAAAAATATGAGTTTGACATCCTGCAGCATGTTTTAACAATTGGTTCGCAAATTACAGCATGGCTAAATACAATTAAATTCATTCCATTGTACACAATAACTATTTAACATATGCTGTGAATCTCTTACACAGATCAGGACTCCGCAGTGTTTTTCTACAGCTGTTAGTCAAATCTTGTTGCCTTGTGCTCCGGTCCCATCAGATCTCGTAACATAAACAGGCTTGGGTTGGGTCAGAGACTTTAGAAAACAAAACGGAAACAAACAAACAAAAACCTCAAAAAATCTATTCTCATGGGTTTTGGAAGTGGTGATGGCCTTCCATAAGCAATGTTTTTCACTTCTGCACATGCAGTGAAAAACTGCGCTGTGTTTAGTCATTCTGCCTTGCAGAGGTGAGCCATGTCTATCACCCAGACCAGAGCTTTGACTCCTTGCCTCAACCACCTGAATGCATGCTTAAACACACCCAAAGAGCTGTAAAAACTTACAGCTTAACCCAATTGCAGATCTTGCATAATTTTATAGTCATTATTCCTCCCCTTTCATATAGGCTGAACCTGTGCAGTCCATATTTTATCCAGTGCAATGTATGTGACAATACTTTGGCCTGCATGAACTTACGTGATATAGTATCTGTCCCCCAGATATGACATGGCACTCCACATGCCCTCTATCTGAGAGGCACGTGAGACACAGCTCCCAGGGGATATGAAACACATGTGGGTCTGATTTGCCACTTTGTTATTCCAACTGTACACCACTGCAGCTCTAATGAAGTTACACCAGTGTAAAACTGTTGGACTGAAGTGGAGGATTAAACCCATATGCTTTTATATACAAGCTAAATTTGTGGGACAAAGTTATTCAAATAAATTCAGTAAACATTCAGACCGCTTCAGAGCCCGATACCCGTATAATTCACAGGCAGCAGTGCTCCTGCTTCAGGAAAAGCTTTACCTTAAAGACAGCAACTGTTATTTGTTTAAAGTATGTTGGTAACAATCTGGATTATTAAATAGAAAAGTAAAAAGATCAAGTCGATTTGTGATCTACATAACATCTAAAACAAGATGGCATTTCCTCAGACTCATCCAGCCAAGACTGAAATCCCTTTTGCCTGTTCATAGGCATGCTTCTTTGTATAATTAAAAACACAGCCCATCATCATTTACAAATTCATTTAGAATACAGTGATTTCACTGTGCAAGTTCTGAATATTTTTCCTGGCTTCTCTCCAGACTGCACACCTGCATAGTATTTTAGCAATATTTTACTGCAATTGAAAATTAACTAATTCTGTTTGAATTGGGTTTGTGTAGAATTCTGAAAACTTGTAACCTATAGGTTTATACACTAAGGTCAGTTACTTTTATCCACCAACAGATAAAAAGAAATATATTAAAAAAAAAATCAGACTAATTACTGTAATGCGTCAGTTAGAAATGAGGATCTGTGCAGGCAATTTGAGGGTATGTGATTAATTTAGTTCAGTGGACAACCCAAAAAATAAAGATTGGCTCCACATGTACCTCTTCAGCACGCTGCACTGTATATTCAAAAAGTTAAAATTTCTTTCTGGTTGAAGAAAAATGATTCAGTCAGTGCAAAGAATGAGTCTTCATTTTGTTTTACAGAGCTGATTGCTGCTTTTAATGTCATAAAAAAATGCTGACATCAGTGTAGGAATAATATTTTCTTTATAAGAATGGCAACATTTATTACTTTAAAAATTTTTCCACAATTCACCAAAAATGCACTTTCAAGAAGTTTCAATCACTTATATTCTAATATATAGAAAGAGATTTTCTAAAACAGAAAAAAAAAATTCCAGCTTCAGCCCCATGATGTTCAATTCCAATGCTACTGAACACCATTTGATTAGCTGACGAGTAACTTCTATTTGTTGTGCATGTGGTGACTGCAGGATGAATTTTATATATCATCTTCTGGAAAGTGTCACTATCAAAAATGTTAAGTGATACTACTTCAGTGCCAAACGAAATCATCCTAAAATAATATGATGAAAAAAGCTCCTTATGTATTTTCATTTAAAACAATTAAAGCCCAAATCTGAATATATGCTACAAATTATTTTTCCCAAATCTGACTACATGCTATAAATTATTTTTCTCCTGGAAATGTTTTTAATAAGGCATCAGTTTATTTGCATTTTGAACTGCTTAAAAACTACATTCTATACCTCCATACTTGCAATGCATGATTAATTATGGTGGTGAGTAAATAAACTCTCCTTCCACTTTTCTGCCATTATATTTATTAACGTGCTACCCAAAAAACAGTAGTGACTTCATTGACTGAGGACCAAAAATATCTCCTAGAAAGATATTTTATGAAGCTAGAACTAGAAGGGAATATCTAAATACTAATTTTTCTGTGACATAAATGTAATCACAGAATGTCTTGAATTGGAAGGGGCCTTGAAGATCTTCCAGTTCCATTCCCTTTGTTTTGGGCAGGGACATCATCTACCAAATCAGGATGCCCAGGGCCCCAGTCAACCTGGCCTTGAGCACCTCCAGGGATGAAACATCCACAACCTCTCTGGGCAGCCAGTGCTTCATCACCTTCATAGTAAATAATTTCTTCCTAATATCTAATCTAAATCTTCCCTCTTTTAGTTTAAACCCATTAACCCCTGCTATACCACTACACTCTCTGACTCTGACTGGAGTCCCTCTCACATTTTCTTTTAGCCCCCTTTAGACACTGGAAGACTGTAATATCTTTTTCTTTTTAAATAATTATGTAAAAATGCATTTAGGGTGAGATTCCTCTCATCTACTTTTAATACTCTGAATGCCAGGCAGCTAGTCCCTTAAATTTATGTGTGCTATACTTAGGTCAAGATGCTGGACCCACAAAGCTGGCAGCAATTATGTACCACATAGTCTTCTGTGGCAGCAGCTGAAGGCCAAACAGGAAAGTTACATTCTTGCTATAATCAGTGGATTGCATTATAATCTGAATCTCCAGTACAGTCAGTGAAATTTAGGTAGCACAGCCAGTGGCACTGAAAGAAAAATTCAACATACCTGATACATCCAGGGCAGGACTCAGTTAAATATAAGCATCCTGCTGACACTGGGATTTGGGAGTATCCTCTGAAAGTACTGTGCATTCATCCCATCCTAAGTAGAGTTGTGTTGAATAGCACAGGTGAAGTAAGCAAACACGTTCATAAGGCAGACTTAGATGTTGAGACCTAAGACTTTGTTCATTTGCCTACTGTCCATCGTCACTTTTCATTCTCTGTTGTGTCTGAAATGATGACAAGATGATGGAAAGTTTAAGATTTAGGGGAGGTGGGAAAGACCTTGGCCTTCTGTAATGGCAGCTAGGCTGCAAATGGACCAAGATCATCTCATGTTCTTGGCACTAGGAGCCATCTTTGGTGCCATATTAGATATCTGAAACTTCTGTATGGAGCTGACAGGCATTAAGCAGAACCTATGGAAAATAAGATCTTTCAGCAACTGAAGGCCAGGTGGGATATCACATCTAATATCTCATGAATTCCATCCATATAGCCTAATGCCATCCCCACTTGGGATCAGATCTGAAGTCCATCAACTGGTAGAAGCACTTGGACTGTTTGTAGGAGCTCTGTGGTATGGAAGTTTTTCTTTGAATAATTGAACACCAAATCCATTTCACCTTCTTGCTAATGTTTTTCCCGCAACTCTCTGGAGGATGATTTCTCAATTCAGACATGATGCTGCTTCCCAGAATATCTGCCTCACGAGATGATATTTTATGGTTTTGTGTTCTAACAAATAACATTCTACCATAAATCTGCTAGAAATACGAAACTTCTGTGTAGTTTCATGTCTAAGTCCTATAAGCAATGAATCCAGAATTTGGAGGCTTCTAAATTTCTATATAAAATGGTTAAGCACAATCAGAAGTATCCCAAGCCTAAAATGTTACGGAAGTATGTAACCATGGGAAATATTTGGGCTTTGCCCAGCAAGGACAATACACGGAAGTATAAAGATAAATTTCATATATATCTCAATATATATCTGACAACTGAATTTAAATACTTTCTACTTGAAGGAGATTTATGTTACAGGTACCTTTAATAATACTGATTACAGCATGAGACACCACAAAATACAAAAGTCTTCCTGCTGTTTTGGAAAAGCAATGAGAATTTAAACGAGATAAAAACCAGACATCTTTTAGTCCTTCTTCAGGCCTCATCCCTTCTTTCTTCTTGTTCACAACATGACTCAGAGGGGCTGATTTTCACCTGATATAAAACAGTCTAGTTTTATCAAAGTCAAAGGAGCCACACTTACACCAAAGGAAAATCTGGCACAGTATATCTAAACAGATAGAACATTAACTGTGACTAATTGTGAATGTTGTAGATGTTTCCTTCCTACGCAGTTATGTCTTTACCTGAATATCTTTCTGCTTTTTATTATTAGGCTCAAATGGGACATCAAAGGTTATTTCTTTTTAAATCTGCATGGAAAAATGGCTCTCATTTCCATATGACTCTCTAAACTTCTTACTTTAATTTGCTTCTGAAGACTTCAAAACATCTCATTGTCCGAAACAGAAGAAACATCTGTTGAAGTCATACATAGTTTATTGGCTGGAATCAGTGATAAAAGACAGCGTAGACACTCACCAAAACATTTCATTGCTATCAACTTAAAACAAAATATTACAGAAGGAAAGCTTTGGGGTTTTTTGTGTCCTTTTTTTTTTTTTTTTAAATAAATGAAACATGGGGAAAACTTTGTAAGCCAAATACACAAGAAAAACTGACTTTAATTCATCAAGCCACACTTGACTGGATTTTGTATTCCAGCTGGCTAAGGCCTAACTGCGCTACAAAAAAATGTTTTTTAATTAGCTCAGACGGACAAACAATTAATGAACTTATCTCCACAGGATTTCCTATTTAGAAGAATTACTTTTCCTCCTATAACTGATTTTTGATCTTTCTACCTACTGATCCTTTTTATCATTCACCCAATGCTACCTAAGATTAACTGATAACTTATTTTATTTTATTTTATTTAGCAGAAAAAAAAAATTAAGAAAGGCCTTCAACATCACATTTTAGGTCTCATCTCATTCTCATCTCCCTTATTAATAGGAAATCAATGAGAAACTGTACACAATAAGTGCAGCCACTGGCATATTTTTCCCCTTTTTATTAGTCTTCTCCAAAGTAGTTTCTCTCTGCATTAGGCACAGTGAATATGAGAAGGAAAAATAATTGGCAGGCTTGCTTAAACCTTATTATCTAACTGAAAGAACAATACAAAGGCAAATGATTTGGATAAAGTCACTAGTAATAAGGAAGAACTGCAAGGTGGCACTTCTGAAACTTCAGTTTCTAAGTTACACTTCGTAGTTAGGAGCCAAGATGACCGCATCAATAGGAAGGACTGACATGTAGCAAGCATGGCCCCATTCACATATTTTGGCAGTTTGGACTGTTTGTCTATTCAGTTTACATCTGCTGATGGTCCTTCATGCATGTTCTAGTTCAAGAACTTTTGATCAATTATTCTCTATTCTTTTGTATTCAGATATTCCATTTCATTCAATGGTACTATACCTACCTCTTGCTGTATGTGCTCCTTCTCTACACCTCAGAACACTAAAGCTTGCCCATTTTCTCATTATTTATTTTCCTCTTTCCCTTTTGATTTCCTTTTGATTTAAGCAAGCACATTTTATTCATACGGCATAACTATTAACTATGGATGAACAGATAGGTTCTGCCTTTTTGTGCCAGATTTCCTAATTCCAAGGTTCAGAGGTTTATGACTTGTTTCTTGCAGTTCCAGATTTGAGGTCACGATGCCCTAGCAATCAGTTGAAAGGATCTGTGGCTTCCTTAAACATTTTTGTATTTTGCCATTTCAGATAACTCTGTAACATCTATGTCAAAGATGGACATTTTAATAAACTCACGGTAGCCATGAAGATCTGCTTCAGAACCTTTTTTCTGAAGCACATAAGAATTTTGCCTCCTTCAAGGGAACTGCAGAACATCAGAAGAATATTAAATATATTAGGATAAGGCAATGATCCAGAACGTAGTGTTCACAAAATATAGCTTAACATGGTAAGAAGTAATATATAACAGGCAATTGCAAAGTAAAAAGAATACTCTGTAGCAAACAGTCATTACAATTTGCCCCTACTCTGAAAAAAACGTATACAAGCATAACAAGGTTATGTTCCTCTGCAAAGATTCACGTTTTAGTTTGTGGATTTGGGGTTTTAACATGCTTAAGGATACATAGGAATTATTTTATGAGAAGAAGACAAAGAGATGCTATCTATATTAGTGGAGCTAGAAAATGAGATTTTAAACATTGAATTATTGTTCCTTCTTTTTTAGAAAACCAGGGAATACTTTTCATAAGCAGTATGAAAGCCATATTTAACATCTCATTGAATTTGTATTGATGAACTACATAGAGGTGACTAAACTGAATGGCACACAATCTTGCTTCTAGAAATTTTATCATAGAATCATAGGATTGATTCTACGGGTTGAAAAGGACCACAGTGATCATCTGGTTTCAACCCCCTGCTGTGTGCAGGGTCACCAACCAGCAGGCCAGGCTGCCCAGAGCCACATCCAGCCTGGCCTTGAATGCCTCCAGGGATGGGGCATCCACAGCCTCCTTGGGCAACCTGTTCCAGTGCCTCACCACCCCATGAGTGAAAAACTTCCTTCTAATATCTAACTTAAACCTCCCCTGTCTTAGTTTAAAACTGTTTCCCTTTGTCCTATTCAGGTCTTGAGTATTAATGATCCTGTAGAATGCAGATCTACTGTGTTTTTGTCCTTTATTGTTATTACTGTGTATAAAGGATATAGGAACAGGAGATAAACAGTATCAGCAAGTTCCACACATTTGCTGCTGCAACAGAAATGTGCATTTTTGCTGAAGGAGACAAATCCTGAAGGCATTGTATAAATATAAAAGCAATAGAAGTTGTTATAAAATATCAATACACAATTGTCACATTCTTGAAAGAAAACAGCCTATAACAACTGCTAGAATGACTGCTATAACAGCATCTTTTGTGCTAAATAATGCTTTCATAGCAACTAAGAGTGTAACTTGTCTCGACTAGCTCTATACCTCAATTCAGTACCTCATACAAAGGAGTTCCATAATATGTAAAATGTCTCGTGATACCCTGTCTGATTTCCAGATGGATCTATTGAACACTGTACACTGCTCCACGCAGGTATCTCAGGCATAGACATCATGCTCACATGACTGAATAGCTACCTACATCTTCACTAATTGCCAGGGAAGGTCATATGCACATGTGTAAATACTGACAGATGTTTAGCTTAGGCTCTGAATCTGACATATGATTCTGAATTAAAAGCTGAACTCTAATCTCCACGTTAAGGAGGATTAATTTATCCTTCATGTTATTCTCCAGTATTTACACTGCACAGAAAAAATGCTGTTTTGCAGTGCTAGAACTTCAGCTATTGCCACGTCAGGTAACAGTTTGCAGGCTCTTAGGGTTCAATTGTGTTCCCTAAACTTACATACCAGAGATGGCCACATGGCACTGCAGGAGCTAAAGGAGCTCTATGCCCATCTGAAGTGTCAATTTAAGGGCATGCAGACAGCTGAAATAGCCCTACATGTTGAGCTGAACTGTGTCACAGGAGATTAGCTCACTCCTGGAAGTCAGTCTTCAAGAGCAGAGATAAGGCACAGTAATAAGGTGATGCTCCATGATGTTTATGATGCTTTCACTGAATAAAAAGACAACATCAACATTTCTGTTGTGTACAAGGTTGTTCTTTCATATTTTTTCCCTAAATCACTGTCAGTAGATTTGGTCAAAAAGTTATTTTCAAAGTAAGTGAAGCTGACCTTCAGTATCTTTAGAGCTAGTAGCCTCCACTAGTTCTGTCAACTATCATTAAAAGGCATATTCTTTTTATTACAGAATTATGGAAGTGAACTCTCATGGAAGTTTCAGTGGGATATACTGCCAACAACACTACAAAGAAAGTAAGATAAAGCTTCCAGAATTTTTGAACCATTCATCTAACAAGCTCCATACATATGCCAAACTATGATAAGATTGGCAGACCAAAACATGGCAAGGCAATGTTATGTTCAGTTCTATCACAAAATCCTAGTCCAAAGAATTAACAGTAAGAGTTGTGCCTGAGCCAGAGTTGATTGCCAAAAGGAAGATTTGCTCGTGTTTCTCTGAAACTAAACTCTCACCATATTTAAATTATTTATGTTTATAAATCACTGATTTCACTGAGGTCAGAATCGTGTCTTTGTTCATGAAGTTTTACTATCAATGTTTTCTTGATTACCAGTGGTTGCCTACAACAACTGAACAGTCACAGCTAGATAACCTATTTCTGTTTTTAAACAAGTTAATAATTTCAGACCCTTCTATAATCCTGTACAAAAAATCACTAATATTTGGCTTTTCTAGTAATCAATGAAGTCATTGAAGGTATGGATTATAGACTTTTCCATTATTTTTGACTTCTCAGTGGAAATTTTCTTCAAACTTATATAGATTACCCTAATAGGTGATTAGCTATCTGCATGTATTGATATTCATTATCTTGACAAGTAATCACTGCAATATTCAGAGCTGAGTACATGCATTGTAACACAGGTTACAATACACTTCACTTCTACCATCTCTACTTTGGTAAGTCTGGATCAGCTTTAAAGATTAGAGCAGACTGTTCATGCCATCAGGATTATTTGCTTTCTGATAATATCAAAGTATACCTGAATACCTCAATGTGTGGACCAAAACCCCATGATAGCAGACACTCTGCCTCCTTTCCTTTAATAGCTGATTTTTCTAACAGTATTACCAGACTTCAAAGGCAAGATCATCTCTCTCTTTTTGAAAAATAGGCCGAAGCCTATCCAGAGAGTGCAGAAATGTGTAAAATTGGATACAAACTGACAAGGTCTTCAGATATACCAACAGGTAGTGAAAGAACTCTGAAAACATGAAATATGTGACTGAGTCTGGTGCCTAAAATTGCTGTGATTTTGCCAACACAACTTTCTCCTACAGAGCTGGAAACATGCAAGAGATTTAAACATTATAGAATAAAGGAATGATAAAATGAATCAAGAAATGTAAGATTTTATGCACTTCATAGTAAATTATATTTTTTAGAAATAATCCAAGAGATAAATTTCCAAGATTGCACAATAGAACGGTTCTTACCTAATTTGAGCACTTAATTAGCCAGTGCAGTGGGCTGACCAGCAGCCAAACACCCATCCTCTCGCTCCCTCTCCTCTCCCGTGCAATGAGGAGAGAGCAGAAGGAGGGTGAGAAGACCTGTGGACTGTGATAATAACAGTTTAATAGGGAAAGCAAAAGATGCACCGACAAGCAACTCAAAATATGAAATTCACTCATTGCTTCCCATGTGCAGGCAGACGTCCAGCCACTTCCCAGGAAGCTTCAGCATATGTAATGATTACCTGGGGAGACAAACACTATAACTCCAAATCTCCCTGCTTCCTATTTCTTTCTCCAAGCTTCTACTGCTGAGCACATCATGTGTCACTGCACATCCCTTTGGCCAGTTGAGGTCAGGTATCCTAGCACTATCTCCCCAGCTTTCTGGGACACGTGTGTAGGGGAGAAAGCTTTAAGCTGTACAAGTCCTCTTCAGCAACAGCCATAATATTAGTGTGTTATCAACAGAGTTTCAGCCACAACACACAGCACCATATGGGCTGCTACGGAGAAAGTTTACTCCAGCCCAGCCAGCCAAACCAACCAGAAGGATACCTAAGTATCTATATCAGTCAATATTCTTGACTAATTCAAGCATAACTGGTGGATGATGAATAGTGGAAGTAGGAAGGGTCTAGAAGTGTCACTAATTACCAATATATTAGGACTTAACTGAGGATCTCATTGTACAACAAGCCGCGGGGACTTCAGTGACCTCAGAAAAATGGGAGGGGAGCAGAAAGTAAAGAGTTTTTAAGGTAAAGGATATCATATATATAAGAAAACCGAACTGGCAATTTTCCCACTCTGTGGGAAGAAGGGAAGGAGGACATAATGCAGAAACTGTAATCTGACAATCATTTTCATGAAAACACTGCAATATGAATAATATATACAGATTCCTTCTTAGGAAGAGGTATTACGAAGATAGCGAGTCAGCCAACTTATTACAGTGTTCTTCCTATTCTGAGCTGTTTCCATACATCTAGAGTTATTTCTATGTATCTCACTGCTTTCTGCACTGTTATAGGAGAGGAAGAGGTGATTTTCTTTTTGTTACTATTTCCCAGAGACTCAACCACAAGTGCGCTCACTCATGCAAATAGAGATGGGATTTCAAGACCGGGAGTGCTTTTTATGCAAAAAAAAAAAAAAAGTTGCAGCATCCTCCTTTTGTCTGAAATCCACTCAAGTGTCACAAAGAACCAACACGTTGCCATTAAAAAAGCACCACCACCAACAACAACAAACAGGACAAAATCCATCTTTTCTTTGAGGCTCTGTATCTCAAATCATTCTCTTCAAGAACTTGGCTTGCCCTACTGTTAATGCAGATTAAGACTGGTCACTGTTTTGGATTTCTTGTTACCCACAAGAAGTTTTCTTGCTATTTTTCTGTATACTCTTCCAAGAATTAATCTGGCAGAGCACTGACCAGCCTGGCCAGATCCAGAAAAACACTTAAGCCTGTCTTTAAGCACCAGAGAAGTTCTAACCAGACTGAGCTCATAATACTATTGTTTTACAAGATGGTGAAATATCTGTTTACTCATTAAAGTCTGAATATTAAGATTTGAGATTGCTTGTTATATCCATTACAGATGTTTTCTCCTCATAAATGACAATCAAAGTTTCATTTGTTTGATGTTTATATCTTTGTTCAGTTCTCTACTCTATTGGACAATTCACAGTGAAAAATTCCAGGCTCTTCTTGAACAATTTATTGTTCTCCTTCTTCATTATTATTAATGGGAAATTCCAAACTTTGCAGATAAGATTTATATAGTCTTTCAAATGGGTCAGAACAAGAGAATATCAGAAATGTTCAAAAAGCCTGTTTTGCAATTTATGACTTTATTAAAAAACCCAAAAGCCTGAATTGCTTAAAAAAAAAGTACAAAATTGCCAAAACCTCTGAGACTGATGTACCACAGAGGAATCTGTCCTGCAAACATTTATGTGACCAATTAATCCCAAGCACGTGAGTAGCACCGGAGTGTATATTTTCATTAATGATCTAGATAAAAGAAGACAGAATACAGCTATTATTTTTTTAGATGACACCATGAGAGGATGAGAAATAAAAAAGTCATGCTGTAAACAAAAGTTTGCTGCATAACAACAGATTTATTTTAGTTGAAATTTATTTTTCTACTTTTAAACTAAATGTAATTAAATTAGGGACTATAATGATCTTTCAACATACAAAACTTCAGGGTGAATACTTTTGAAGAGATCAACACTGCATTTTGGCAGAAATTTATTCATCTGAAAAATCCAGTCTAGATTTAACCTTCAGTAATTATCACTTCTTGCAGGAAAGCAGTTATCATTGCATCCTTCGTTCTTTTGGGATCAGTCTGTAGGATCTTGACAGATAACAGACATTCAAGGGATGGTAGCAATAAAGTTTTTGTGCCTTTTGCAAGACTTTTCTGACATTTTCTTTGAATTCAGGATTATTCATCATCATTCATAGCTTATCCTTTAATTATCAAATAGCCATTTATTACCAAATTATACAAAAGGATTTCAAGTTCTATTAACAAAACAATACTGCAGATCACTTCGTGAACTTATATTACACTTTTTGAAACTTCAGGGCTAAAAGGACAACCTGTTCAACCCCATCCAGCTACTTGCTGCTAAAAGATGTACATCATAAATTACTTCCATAAGCTTTCTAAAATCCATATTAGAAAGATTTATTTGCCCCAACTACTTGCAAAGTTGGAGACTGCTCTGTATTCCTAACTCTTGCAAAGGCCATGATTCTATTTCTAATGCCTAACCTAAGTTTAGTTGTGACTTGTATAAATCTAGTTGTCCTTCAGTTTAATTAGCTCTCAGTTTAATTAGATCCTCTCTCGGTTTAATTAGATCCTTGCTGATCACTCTCATGATACAGTTATAAAATCGAAGCAGGTTTAACAAGGGACTGATAGGAAACTCAGTACAGCAAGAAAAGAGTGCCCAGATGCAATGTTAGTCACTGACCCTAGGATTGCCCATGTTTTCCATTAGACAGGCATCAGATAACACAAAACCAGTTCCTGTATTCCTTTGCAGAAAATACTGAGTGAACCACGAAGTCAAGCTTCCTCGTGCCTCCTCTCCTCCCTGCTTTTCGTTCGCATGTGTACAGACTTAGCTTCACTGGAAGAGGTAAAGTGTGAACCATCTCATTTTTTCCTTCTCCCTTAAACTGCTAGAGAACTTGATGGTAACATACTTTCTTAGGCCAAGAGACAAATTTCCAGTCCTGTCAGTTCTATTTCTTTAGCACATAACTGTGAAATGAAAGTACCAATTCTCCATTGGTTGATGTGTGGTGCCTTAATATATTAAAATCCAAGTGAGTGCTGACAAAGGAAGTCTGAATTCAACCACAACTAGGTTTTAATATCATAGCTAAGCACTCTTGGGTTTTGTTCTGGTTGATAAACACTTATAAATCAGGTACGTTTTTAAAGTTACTCTTTACTAAATGTATATACTGCAGCAAAGAAACATAAAGTTCAAGTATCAGTCATAAGTAAACAGTAAAGGAAATAATGTGTATATATAATTACAGACTGTGTCTTGAAAAGATAAATCTTTGAACAGTGAAAATGAACATGGACTCAAAACCACAAAAAATGTGGAAAAACAGACAGAGAGGATGAGATAACAAGAAAGATTAAGGTAATGTACACTATATGAGACTGTTATCTGATACCCAACCTGAGAGTGTGCTCTGGAACGCTGTGACTTAACAGATGCAATTGGAATAAATGGGTCAAACAGTCACTTTGAGACAACCAGAAAGTGCAGCCACCACTGGTCTGACATGTTCAACTGACTGAGCAGGTCATCTTCTGAGGACACAGGCAGGACAAAGCTTCTTGCTTCTGGTAGAAAATCCTACCACTGGATCAATTTAAGATAGCTTTAACAACAACAACAAAATTTGCATTATCCTTCACAACCCAGAAGTTAAAATAAAAAGAGTTATCAATTTCCCAGTATTTATTGTGTAGTTATCCCTAAAGTTCTAGCATGACATTCAACAGAAAATATTTATCTTTTTTAGTTATTGACTTTCCTCACCGTAGAGTATTTGTCAAAATCTGTCTGGCTTGAGCCACAAGACCCAGGGTATCATTTTTCAAAACTGCTGTAATGCACAGGCTGCCAGCTTCTTTGGAAACAACTCAAGAATCTCTAACACAGCACTGTGTAGCACAGACAAAAGCATAGAACCTAAAAGTGCTATGTCACCTTTGCAAACAAGACTCAACTCACTTGGCTGGTACCACCAGAGCCTCTAGTGGATACTTTTTTGTATTGCAAAACTTCAGCACAGATACCAAATTCTGTAGTTGATAGATGTTATCCTACTGGAGAAACAGTGAAATTCCACAGCTGCCAAAGTAACTGCCTGAGTCTAGCAGGTTTTCATTGTGATTTGCTCTCTTGATGGCCACAGACATTTCTGTCTCTACTACGGACTCTTCACCACTCACTCAGAAGTAACCTTTCCCACTGCTCAGGTTTGGAGGAAAGACTCATCTTTACCACGAATAGAAAGGGCTGGATTCAGCTGTGTATATGTAAGCTGCTCATGTCATTTAAGGTGAAGCAGGATTTACTGTCTAGCATGTAGATACTGCTTGAATAAAGCACGTGCTTTCCCTGCAGGCTACATCCTAAAGTAGATGACTCAGACAACCTACAGCATCTCAAATAGCAATATACACAATTTGTAGGCAGATGAACAGAGCCCAAGCACTGGGATTCTGATTCAGACAACTTAAGTGTCACCATATAAAGTGGCTGAGACGTCCAAGCTCCCAGTATAGCCAGTGAGATCAACTCCAAAGAATCACTGCAGCCCAGTGCAAACTCATCTACCTCAGTGGTTAGCTGCTCATGTCCACTTAAAATGTTCAAGGCATTCTCCCTGGCTCCAGCCACCTCCCTAGTAAGCCAAGGAGCTCCCACATATCCTGTGTCATATTTTCCAGTGTCATTTAATATAACTACCTCAAATGCCTAAATGCACCTCAGGTGACAGCATGCATCTGATTACGGACAAACGAGTCAAGCCCCTACATTTTGTTTGAATACCTAGGCCCAATGAATCATTGAATCATTAAGGTTGAAAAGACCACTAAGGCCATTAGTACAACTGCCAATGCCCACTGATAGCTTCACGTCCCTCAGCACCACGTCTCCATGCTTCTTGAGCACCACCTGAGATGGTGACTCCACCACCTACCACAGCAGCCTGTTACAACACATCACCACTCCTTCTGAGAAGAAATTTTTTCTGATATCCAACTTGAGATATGTAGATATACATAGATATCTATGCTGTAGACATCTGAATTTAGATGCCTTCATCTGAATCCCATCAGGAACGTTGACGCAGCATCACAAAAGGTTCATCTAATATTAGGTTCTCATTGCTGTAACTGGAAAGAAATTATTTTCCAGTCCAGCAAATTAACCAGAACTCAATTACCAAAAGCTTAAAGGAAGTCATTGTTAAAATCACTAGATTTTTATGAGATACCTAGAACTAGACAATTTTAAGTGTTGCAAAATCCAGTCCAGCTCATCCATGTATTTTGGTCCTTTGGTATATTAAGTGATGACAATAAAACTGCCTAGTAATTGAGAGTCTGCAAGTATAGGACTGCAGAAAATCTTCTGCATTCTTTTGACTAAATTTAACAATAAAATAAATACACTGTCCAGACTAGAATATTTTGGTGAAATACTTTGGAATTCATAAGCAAGGAATACTGATATGATGACAGTAACGTTACTACATGGTGCAATTACATGTAAAAGATTTATGGGGCTCCTCAATCATGCTACTAAATGAACACATTTTCTCTTATACTCATTTTCCGTATTTGTTAATATCTGTTACCACTTTATTACAGTACATCAAATTACCCCAGAAACTTCATGGTCACGTCTGGAAGGATTCAAATTTGTTTTGCAAAATTGCTTTCACATTTTACAAAAATATTTCCTTTTATTCAATGTGTTTTAGAATAATTAAATGTAATAAGTAGAAAATTGGGATTCTTCACATGCCAGCAGCTGGCTGCATTTGTAGTTCTCAAAGCAGAAAAGCTCTAACCAATATTAAGAAAAGAGCATGCAGTTACAAATTGCAAATAAAAGCTTACAGGGGAACTGAGAAGGCAGGTTTTTTGGATTGTCTTCGTAGATATCTTTGAGGATTTCTCACATTGGAGTTAATCATTTAATCTTGGTGAGCTTTCTTTCCATCATACTTTAACAAAATCACCATGATTTACAACAGTCTATTCATTGTGCTACGCATCACAATTAGTACTCTAGAAAAATTAGCAGCTTCCCTAGAACACGTTATCAAGGAAATGTGTAACTCCTATTTACCAGAGGGATTTTTTTCTCCCACAAAATCAACTGATGCATATCCAAGCAACCCCTGGATAGAGCCTGCTGAAGATCTTTTGCACTTCATGTATAAGACTACTCGATTCAAATAATGTGTGCAGTGCTGAACCTGAAAGGCATTAATGCCAGAAACAACAACTGGACTGTATCAAGCCCAGGAAAAAGTAATGGTGCTGGAAGGGGAGATTTTCCAAAAATCAGAGTTTTTATTTCATTTGTAATATCGTTGATAAATTGAAATGCTACCATGCAAAATCTCAGCATGTTTTTGGCCGGAAAGGCACTCGTGCTAATATAATGAGTCTGGATTACAGAGGTTTGCCAAGCTTAGATCATGTATAGATTAATAATGATCTCTTTTAATGTCTTAATGATCTCTTAATGAAATACATTTATAATGCTATGATTTGGTGAGGGCTCACTAAACATTTCTCCTTTCAGAACATGATGTTCAAAGCCAGGTTCTTAATAATAATTAACACATGGACTGCACTTTTTCTCTTCAAAGTGCTCTAGGAACGATGGTAATTAGTTATAAAACCATGCTGAGTGCATGCTATCTGTTTAGGCTCTCAGAGGCCCACAAGAATCAAACTGGAGCTAGCCAGCAAAGTCCAAGCAGCAATTTTTTTTTTTTACTGTCCAACAGTAATTTTTTTGTGTGTTCTGAAGAATTCTAGATCAAGGCAGGAAAGACATGTCACGGGATAAATTAAATGCAGGTGGCGGCTGTCTCATTCATTAGACAAATAATATCAACACAGACAACACTTTAAAAAATGTATCCAGAATATTAAAGCTTAATTAAAATTTTCTAAGCAGAAGCGTAGAAGGAAAGGTGACCTCAGAGCAGAAGACTCCCTCAAACCATCTGAACCCCCTTATTTTGCTAATTTCTTTTCTGAGAATCTAAAATGAGGATTTCAGCATAGGCAATCAGATGCTCGCAGTGTTGATTCAAAGCTTGCTCATGCACGATACCTGCAAGCTGAAACAAAACTCGATATAAATCATATCCCTTTGCTCCTGCAGCTGACATCTGGCTGTGCAGAGGTTAACTGAACAAATAAGAGATTGCGGTTGGCTAATTTGCCATCATCTGATAGACAAGCACAGATAAGGAAAGAGATAAGAGTTCAGCTGTAGTCAAGCAGGACTCAGATTCTGTCTCCAGAGATCACGGTAGGTTGGGAAAAGGCTTTCATCCTCAAATTAGAATCAACATTCCCCTAAACTAGGAAAAGCTTCATTCTGTGAAATTCCATTCACCCCTAGATAGAAGAATAGGTTCACAGCACTGTTCTGCATTGGGTGGCAGTTAACTAACTCATGACAAACTGAACCCAGAGACTGTTCTATTTCTGGAAATACCATAGAGCTTTGATTTTCATAAATAATTCAAATATATCTTTGAGAACTCAGGCAAGAACCAAGCCATATAAAAAAAAGCTGGGCACTTCTACGTCAGACTAGTTTTGAAGGTTTTTCGATACTTAGCACAAGCTATGTTCCACTTGTGAGAATATCAATTTCTACATTCACAGGGATGCTGTGAAGATAAATACATTAGAGATTCATCAGTAATAGGGCCGTGTGCTTAAATCAGAACTGTAGCTAGATTCATTCAGTTGAAGTGGTGAGAGATTTCGTTGTTTGCTCACTGTTTCAATTTAATGACAAAGAGTATTCAAAAATGTTTCTATCCAGTTGGGTTAATTTTTATCACTTCTAATTTTCTTCGATATTTTCCATCAATGTAAGCATACTTTTTTTTTCTACTTTACTTGAGAAACGAAGAAGTTCTGGGGAGCGGAGGCTGTGGCAATCAAAAGAATGGTGTGAGATATTCAAACAATAAAGATCTTTTTGTAGCAAAGGAAATACCTTTAGTACAGGGCAGAAGCTGAATGCCTGCTCATTATTTACACACTGCACTCACTTGGGCTTCTTCCAGCCATACACCAGCATTTCAGTTTATCTTATGCTAATTTTTTGGCAAATGGCTCAGTGTTGCCTGTGAGGTCTTGAGAAATATGTTGTCAAAAAAGCTGATAGCGAATTCTTGCTTATTCTAAGTACATTATACAGGCAGCACAATAAAAATCCAAGGGAAGGGGGAAAGGTTGAAAAATCCAGCACAAAACGATCAGATCTCAAGCTACTGACTTCTGAGCCTGAAGAAAGAAGTGACCGATGTCCCTGATTTTTATAGGAAGCGCAGTAAGGAGCAGTTCTGTGAAGCAAGCCTTGCTTCACCGCAGCCACCTCCTGATGAGGAGTGAGCACCCCAATGCAGCAAGCACTTCCAAAGGACCTCGGAAATCTCAGGCAGGAAATTCCTTTCGGCAAAGCTTTCAACAACGAAGCAAGCTGTCAAGACGTCTTCCCAGAGGATCACAGAGCTCCTGCCCAGGAATTAGCAGAGAAATTTCGGCACTTGCATTAGTGCAATGCCCCCAGCTGCTCCGCAGGCTGAGCCAGGGCTGAGGCTGCTTAACACCTTCAGACACAGTGCAAGAACGTCACTCTTTTCATGCAGGCTATGAAGAACTACTAAAAATACATCAGATGTAAAAAAACGCTTCTTGTCGGAAGCACAATCTAGTGTGTCCTTCTCAGCTTGTAAATGGAACTGCATGTTTTCCTCATTAAACATGCAGCCTATTTTATTTCTTTCCTACACCTTACATAATATTATTAAAGTCCTTTCTGCAGTCTTCCCCCCACCCCCCCCAAAAAAAAAAAAGAACAAACCCACACATACACACTCCCCTTCTCTGTGTGCCAGTGCCAGCAGGCAGGACGAGGCATGTAGATGTGTGTTTTCTGCCCCCTTTCAGCTGCAGTAACTTGAACATATTGACCAATCCAGAAACACTGATTCGCATTCTACAGGCTTTTTTATTTCAGTTGATAACACAGTGTTTCCTACTGGGATTCCTTCCCCGATGGCTCATTGCCAGCCAAGCATTCTGCTGCACAAACATGTAAAAAAAGGGTTGAGTGAGATGCCCTGGGGTGCACGGCTCCTGTCATGAGAGACACTGCAGGTCCTGCTTTATGCAGATCCCTGCAGAAGTCTTTGAAACACAGGGACACCTCAAACAGTGCAAGATGCCTACGTTTATGCAGCAAAATCCAGATTACAGTGACTTTGCAAACAGCATGAATGGCAGAAATGCAACAAGAGCAAAAAGCTGGCAGTCTGGTCCCAGTCTGGTCTCACCTCTGGGCTACTTCAGAATATCACAGTCTTGGAAACAGGAACTACATGCAGCCCAAAGAACAGATTCTCCAAGACTATAATGGAAAGTTCCTTCAAACTGAAAAGAATTGATGGAAATTTTCTGTTTTTATTATTTCAGTAAACCTTGTAAATTAATAGGAGTTTGTTAGCAGTCAGATACCAACAAGCCATAGAACAATGCTTCCATATTTGCTTTTTCTTTTTTCCCTTTTTAAATAGGCAAGTATCTCACAGCAAGAAACAGAGACCATAGAATCATAGAATTGCTATCTATTTAGAATTGCATTCTAAAGATATTCATGCAAACCATAAGGAGATGTGAGGCACTCTGTAATGGGAAACTGACAGAAACTACAGCAAAATAATAGTCAATAGCCAGAGCTAGCCAGTGGACAAGTTTCCTTCTGCAGCATAGGCTGGCAGGATAAGGAGAACAGCTTTGTGACCTCTGCAGACGAAAGGCTGAATGCAAGGAAATTTCCTTTAGAAAGTCTTTTGACGCTGTCTCCCATAGCATCTTCACAGGCAAAATGATGAAGTGCCAGTTAGATGAATAGGCAGCAGACTGAAAGCTGGTTGAGATGCTAGATTAAAAAGGTTGTGACCAATGCCACGGTGTTCAGCTGAAGGCAAGTTGCTAGTAGTGTATCCAGGGGTCGATACTGAGACCAATACTGTTTAACCTCTGCATTCCTGACCTGCATAGTGGGGCAGAGTGCACCCCTGGCAAGTCTGCAGACAATACTGCCTGGAGAAAATTTAGAGGGAGCTTATCAATGTGCATAAACATCTAATGTGGGGCAGTAAAGAAGATGGAGACAGGGCTGCTTGGTAACACATTGAGAAGCAATGGACGGAAAAGAAATACAGGAAATCCTATTTTATTTTATTTTATTTATAGTGAGAGCGGCCAAACTTTAGAACAGGTTGACCAGAAAACTTGTAGAGTCTCCATTCTCAGAGGTTATCAAAGCTCAGTTGGACACAACACTGAGCAATCTGCTGTAGCTGCACTTACTTGGAGCAGGGATCTGGTCCAGACAATGTTCAGAGATTCTTGTCCATGCACTCTGTTCACCATCTGTGCAAGACTCAGGAGCAGCCAGGTTGACCTCTCCTTGTTGTAATGTCTAAGTTGGTGCTTGTCATTGAACTACATACACTGAACTCTTTTCAAATAAGACAATGAAAACAGAAAATCAAAATTACCTTCTATGCCCCATAAATCACTGTATCAATTTAATAGTGTCACAGAACTGAAAAAAATGCAACTGAGATTGTGGAAAAATTGTCTTTCGTGTAACACAAATGTACTTTAAGTGAAAATTATAAGACATCACTAAATGTAAAAGCAGTTGTTGCAGTATTATATATTTCACCAATGGAATTCTAAAGAGAATATGAAGAATAACGCACTGTTATCAATGATAAAGACACAACACATAGAGCTTTTTAGGAAAATTTACCTGTTTAAGTTTATGCACAATCTGCGGTAAAAGAAAATAATTTCATGTATTTTAAAAAGGCTGAAGCAATGAGAATTTTAACAAGGGAGATGTAGTTGGCCCCATCGGTAACAATAAGGAGGAAGATGTTTGTAACATTTAACACTTTCTAGTACTTTAGATTTCATTGTCTCCCCCTCACTGCATATCCACCTATGATTGTCTGCATATAGGTAACCATAAATAACAGTTCTGACTAAAATTGACTGCTCTGCAAAGAGTAAATGTAAAAGCAATTCATGGGCTGTGGGCAATGCTTAGCGCTAGAGGTGTTTTTTTTTTGTACAGAATAAATACTATGCCTGAGCTGAAATCTGCACCCTTATTAAGATCATAAAATCTCTGATGAAGATTCTTGGCCAAAATCTGATGTGATTCATGACCTACTGTTTTCAAGGTTAGTTTTAGATAGCAACAAGAGAAGGCAAGAGAAAAAAGTTGTCTAGCTCTCAAATGTATTTATAACTGGAATCTACTCTCATGAAATTCAATGTTTTATTTCATATTACAGTTTGCAGCTGTTAAATTTGAGGCAGTTGCTGTGTGAGTTGTTCCAGTACACACGGCTGCATTAATAGCTAACTAGAAATACATTTTACGCTCAAGAGTACTTTCAAGAACCAAAGCTTTTCAGGAAGCTTTACTAGTAACTTGGTGTGTTTATGCAGTTCTAGCTAATTCTGTATGATACTCTCCACGTATATCCACTTTTTTTTTTTTCTATCTGATCTTTGAATTCTAATTTCCACTCAACTGTGGGGCAAGTTTAACAAAGGTAACACATTCTGTTTCCGGACAGGATTTGCTATCATATAGCGGGGGACATGTAAAGGGTATTTTATATTTTGATTGGCCTATAATAATGCTTTCTTTGGATTAAGTATTTTAAACTGAACTAGGAAAACAGTCTTAAATATATAGGTCATAGGAATTATTGTGTTGTTTACATTCCTAAACAACTACCCAGCAGATGGCCTCCAGGACCTTGGCCAGAAGAACCTACCTTCTGCAGATTTATGTGGTGCTTTGAGATACTTCTACCAACTTCTAAAACCTGCCTGAATGTCATCGCGCCTAGGATTTGTTGCCAGCAAAAATACTCCAGACTTGTTTGTTTCAACACTAACATTTATAGAGGCCTTCCTGGTATCTAGTTGTATAAAACGCTCCTGCTTCGGGCTATGCCTCGCAACTGAATGAAATAGCACTCATTAAAGAGTCAAGTGACAGTCCAGTCAGTTCTATGCTTCCTATACTTGGCCTTAGTCATGCCTTGGTGGCACCTCTAAGGCCATAAAGTATCATTGTTGTATTGTATGGTGGTGGCTTTTTTTTTTTTTTTTTTTCATTTATAAGTGCCTGCAAAAATATAAAGACTGTGTTGCAACCTCGCACTGCGATTTCTCCATTTCATGAAACAGGTTTTATGAATCAGAAGAGCCTGTGAGGGCCAAAGGTTAAAAGCCTGTTAGGTCAGCTTTGGAAAACTGTGTGAGGTGAAGAATGACAAGTTTGGCCAAGTCTTGTTCATATTGTGCACTGGGAATGACTTTAGTGGACAGTGCACTCTGAACTGTGCCCTGGACTGTTTACAAAAGTGTTCACAAGCTGAAAGAATGCCAGGGCACAGGGTAAGTGTTAAATGGCCTTGACAAGCAGTGGCCCAGTGCTCAGGAGCACTTACTGGTCCCATTTCATTTCTCAGTAAGAACTCAACCAGGAAAGTCACCCAAAACACTCTGGAAGATCTGACCTTATAAAACACCACCCCAAGCTTTCATCATTCAGAATCACTGCTCTTCACATCCCCAAGTCAAACTGGCCCTTAAACACACGAATTTTATTCAAACCTGATCTAGCAAAATATCCATGCATGTGAGTCACTTTCAGCTCGCTGTTTTCAAAGGGGCTGTTTGCATAAGCAGTTTGATGCACGCTGGGAAGCTTTGGGCCCATTGTTTCATTTAAGACCAGTCACATGCTCAGAGTTTTATGCTTGCTGTATGCCGACTTTACACACCAAAAATAAGAATCACATGAGAGCAATACCATATACACTATGTAAAAAATATACAATCTCCAATTAACTTCTACTTCAAAATGCTTGCTGTTAGGTTTTTTTCTTAGCCTTATAATATAGGAATATATACTAAAATATTATTGCTACCATTTACAATGTGAAACACTTCAAGGCATACCACAGGGTCCTCATGTGCCCACACATAAGGACACAATGAGCCAATTATTTCTCTCCGTAGTAATGTGGAACAGTAACCTTTTCCTACCTTCCGTTCCCCTTTTTTACATTCATCACCTATAAAGCTTAATCTTCTGAAGAACTTTGTTTATTTTCAATCTCTTTTCTCAGTTATTTCAGAAACTCAAGAGGCAATGACTTTTTGAAGCATTTTGCTGTCTCCAGGACACCATTTCTAAAATATCATTTTAAAGTACATCCATTTTCAATTGCTCTGTAATAAAAAAATATGTAACTTGAAAACCACAGCAAACATTATATACCTCTGAGAAATTCTCTTTAGACAAAAAGAGCACATATACAACAGCTTAACTGTTGCATGTGGAATCACAGAATGGCTCAGAATGGTTGGAAGGGACCTCAAGGATCATGAATCTCCAACCCCCTGCCACAGGCAGGGCCACCAACCTCCCAATTTAATACCAGACCAGGCTGCCCAGGGCCCCATCCAACCTGGCCTTGAACACATCCAGGGACAGGGCATCCAGAACCTCTCTGGGCAGCTGCTCCAGCACCTCACCACTCTCTCTGTAAAGAGCTTCCCCCTGACATCTAATCTAATTCTTCCCTCCTTCAACTTCAAATCATTTCTTCTTGTCCTGCCATTATCTACCCTTGTAAAGAGTCGGCTCCCCTCTTGTTTATAGGTTCCCTTTAGGTAATGGAAGGCTGCAGTGAGGTCACTCCGCAGCCTCCTCCTCTCTAGGCTGAACAAGCACAGCTCCCTCAGCCTGAATGGAATATATATCCATAAACAACTTACATATTTATATGATTCACACACACTTTATAATTCTAGTTTTAAAATCTGGTTTATACAGAGATTTAAAGTGTTCAGTTCTTCACGAGCCAATAATTTCATTGAAAATATATTGAGGATCCAATGTTGCTGCCTACTGTTTACCCTCCTTATACAGTCAGGTTTCTCCATTTTGCTAGCACAGTGTTTTCACAGAATAGGAAAGATTATAACTGTAAATTCTTGTATCCTGAATGTAAGTCACTCTTACGAAATTACCTTTCTCTCTTATCACCTGAATTTATTATATTCCTTTCTGTGTGTGCATTAAAGAGGAGTAACAGAGACCAGAAATGCTTTTTCATTGCACTCAAATCACCAAAGAAGAATTGAACACCCGGAGAGTAACTGCATTTATATTCTTTGACAAATACTTGAAAAGACATTTTTTTCATATTTACTGATAATTTACCAGATAAAGCATGTATTCATGCATACTGTACCACTTTCCTCCTTCAGTTAGAAATTACACCTGCAGAAATAGAGAATGATTTCTGATCTCCTAAAAATGCTTATCCACATCAAATGATGTTTGAACACTGCAGACAGCAAACCCTCCATTCCTACACCACAGACAGAAATTTGGCTTAAGAAGTAAGTTCATCATTTGGAGATGCTCTTAAGGGGTTAAGAAATTTTTCTCCTTATGTGAAGAACATTTGAAGATCAATACAACCATGAAAGTAATTACTGTCTAATGCCACAGGTGATTACACTCTGACGAGGTCAGTGATGAGTCAAGATGATGACCTAACAAAACATGCTGCCCCCAAAACAGCCACTCCACCTGCTTTGTTTCTTTTTTACATTCCACCATTAGATCACTGGTTTTTCAGCAAAGATACTGTTTCAGTTAACCTCTACTTCTGTTGTTCACTACCTATTAAAACACCCAAACCAACTACAAGTCTGTAATACACAAAGATTGTGTATTATACATATTTGTTAATTCAAAAAGAGCACATTACAAATATGTCAGAAGACACATCAAAGAACAGTTATCTTATACTGAACTACTATAATTATTATTAACACTAAGGATAATCATGTATATTAGCAATGTCTTAAGCAATGCAAGCCTATCACAGAACCCTATTTGAACAAAATACAGGTGAGAATGCTTTAAGCCATTCCTTTCCAATTCAAGTAGAGTGAAAGAGTTGTTCATGCATTCCATTCCTCCAGGGAAACCATCATGAAAATTTATCGTAATAAGCAACCTTATGGTCTCACTTAGTAAATTAAAAGTCACTGAGCACATGTACTGTAAAAACTGTACACCAAATTTCACATAAAACCATGGTTTACACTTCTCCTGTGCAAATAACATCCACAGTTTACCACTTGGCATGATCATGCTGCCAGTGATCACTCGATTGCCATCCTTCTGCTTTCTGCCATTTATCCTCATCACAGCCAGCAATAAGATCACTAACAGCAGAGCAAAAGCCCAATGCTGATGTTCTTGAAGGGAGAAAAAGCCAGCAATCTTGGGGTTTACACCTTACCGTTGTGGTTTGGGCTATTTTTATTAATATTTTTACGTGGGGAACTTGAATATCAAAACACTGAAATGGTTTCTTCAAGAAGAGCAATTTATGAGTAAAATCCAGAACAAAAGTGAGAAATTCTGGTTCTTCTTAAAGTCCATACAAAACAGACCAGGGCAAATGTCACCTTGCTTTTCTACCAGATGAAGCAAAGTAGTCACCTGGAACGTGGCTGCAGGAAGTTATCAGTTCCAGCTCAGATAAAATGCAACCATTGTAACACACACACCCATGAACTTATTTGCTGCTGACAATCAAGTTCAATGAGCACTTTAACAAAATGTACTCTGATCAACAATATCTCAAGCATCTGGATGGCCTTTGGATCATTTAAACACGTATTACACAATCTGAGTCTTAAAATGACCTGTAGGGCTTGATGAGGATTTCAGAGAAAGTAATGCTGGTTGTAAGTAGGAATATGGAACTTCATTAAATCAAGTTAAAAGCCCCCTCTGTCTTTGACAGCATCTACCAACTGATGCTAAGAGAAGAGCATTGGGACTCTTTAACTGCAGAAGACTAAAGACTCTGGACTCTTCAGCTTTAAGCTCAACAGCTCCTGGTGCATTTCCCTTCAACAAATCTGCCTCACCTTTTTGCAAATCCCTGTAAACTTTTGGAAACTGTGATGTTTCCAATGAAGCTAAGACTACATTAAAATATTTTTGTTTGGACACTGCTTATTATGGCTTAGCTTAGCAAGCTTAGCTTGCTATCCATAAATTCTGCAATAGAAAGTCAATAAGGAATCACTGTGTATTCAGTTTCACACATATTAGCTTCAGGCATCATTTCCCCTACCTCCTGTACTGAATGGCTTATCTTCAGACATCTGTTTCTTTTAGTGCTCCATATACAGAAAAATTTCACATGTCTGAAAAGCATTGCCACATCTATAGTTTCTGTAGTGTTTTATAACCTTTCTGGGGGATGGCACCTGCTAGGACTGAGACCACATGCAAGAGATGAGTGTATCATAGTTGCTTACGAAATTACGGAGCCCATTTCCTGATGGTTAATAAATCTCACTCAGTTTTGACCACAACGGAGCACATGGCACTGAGATTTCACTGAGTACCTGTTGTGACAACCAGGTCGCTCAGGAACAGCAGCCACTCATTTAGAGCCTACTCTGTCTAAGCACTTGGACTTCAATCTCATACATCAGCATGTATCTATCATTTTACTGCTCCACCAGTAAGAATTCAGAGGTCTTTCTGCAGTGTTAAATAATTTTAACTACAGTAATTCAGTACACACAACAAATTTTACTACTCTTCTCTTCACCTCCTTTTCTGGAGTATTTCTTGATATGTTGAACAGGACTTAGCATATTTAGCATAAATCCCTGCACAACCTTACCTGCTATGCCACCCCATTTTAAAAAAAATGGTGATTTAATCCTACCTTTCTGGCTGGAGTGTATCTCCCCGAATGTTGCAACTTCTGTCCCATGACAGCTTGCCCTTTTCAGACCCTTCAATGAAGGCTCCTCTCAAAACATAATTTTGGGTTTCCACATCCATTCCTGGTCCAGATGTGGTCATCCTCCAAAGAACACCAGGGATTCGTGATATGAGATGTTCGAAAGCTGCTCTGAAAGTAATGCCAGTCAGAGGCAGCTGTTGGTGGTATGGCAGCAGAGGCTGAACCTTCCCAAAATATCCCATTACGTGCTGTTGCTGTGTGACGGACGGCAGCAGAGGGGCAGTCGGACAGCATGGATTCTGACATGGAAGCGTGTATGAAGCGAAGGTGTGTCACTCAATTCTTCCACAGGGAAGAACTTGCTCTATAGTGTTACCAAATAGTGTTACTGTGCTGTTTTATCCTTTGTAGTTTCCTTGGAAATAAATAGGAAGCATTACTCTTGGAGCGACTCATGTACCCCCATAAAAAATGCTGCTGACTTGTCTCTGGTGCAACGGATTTATCCCTGTTCCATTCATTCTTGCCTGTGTTTTTATTAGTTCATTCAACATAGGAATTAGCCTCACTGGTTAGCAATTGTCCAGATTCCTCTTGCGATCATTTAGATATTATTCAATGGATATTTTTTTTTACCATCTCTCTACCACAGCTTCCATTTGTAACAGCTCTTGCAATGTAGATCTGAAGGGAAAAAAAAAAAAAAAAAAAATTAGCACAAAGATCTCCCTCCTCTTAGATAAACGTTTCCAGTGGACAGCCACAAAGATGGCTAAGGGCCCGGAGCACCTCTGTGTGAGGAAAGGCTGAGATCCTGGAACTGTTCAGTCTGAAGAAGATTGACAGGGGATGTTGGGGTATGGCTCTTTTTGGTAGTGTGCAGTGGTGGGACAAGGAGTAAAGAGCACAAACTGGAATGCAGAAGTTCCAAAGGAACATTCAGAAGAACTTCTTTACTGTCAAAGTGATCACAGACTGCCTGGGGAGATTGTGAAGTCTCCTCTGGAGATATTCAAGACCCATTTGGGTATCTACACGTGCAACCTGCTGTAGGGAGCCTACCTGAGCAGCAGGCTGCACTTGGGGATCTTCTCAGTGGTGACAGGTGACAGGATGAGGGGAAACGGCCTCAAGTTGCACCAGGATCAGTTTAGGTTGGGTATCAGGAAAAACTTCTTTACAGAGAGGGTTGTTAAGCACTGCCATAGGCTGCCCAGGGAGGTGGTTGAGTCACCATTCCTGGATGTGTTTAAAAACCATTTGGATGTGGTGCTCAGGGACGTGACTTAGCAGAAGGTTGTTAGGTTAGTATGGTTAGGTTGTGGTTGGACTCCATGATCTTTAAGGTCTTTTCCAACCTGAGCAATTCTATGATTCTGTGATTCTGTGATCTCCAGAGGCCCCTTCCAACTTTCTGAGGGGTTCCATTCCTTCCTCCAGGGCCCTCCTGGCCCCGAATCCCATTCACACCTTATGGGATGGAACGAGGCAGCACTCTTGCGCTTTGAGAACAGATTTATTGCTACTTTTTAGGCTTTTCTGCAAGCTGATGCTCAATATCTTGTATTCTCCATCTGCTTTAATGCGTTTTCGCACACTGGGCAGGCAGGCTCACGCCGTTCTCCACACTCCTGGTGTAGATGCAAGACGTAACACCCTGCAGGGCGCTCTCAGGCTTCGCTTACCCCCTCCCTCCTCCGCGCTTCAAGCACGAGGCTTCACCTCGCTCTTCCCAACCACGGCCGCGGCTGAGAGCCGGGCGCGGCGGGGCGGAGCGCTGCGAGGAGGCGGGCGGCCCCACGGCCGGGCGGAGCCGAGCCGCCGCCAGCCCACCCCGCGCGGCCCAAGGCGGAAGGAGCGGCTCCGCCGCCCTCCGCTCGCTGTTCCCGCGGCTGCCCTTTTCCACCCGGCTGAAGCGGACGTCGGGCCGTCAGCTCGCCGCCGCTATGCTGGGTGTCGCGGAAGCGGCGAAAGGGGAAGGTACGTGCCTCGCTCTCCTCCCTTCCCTGCCCGCTCCCATTTAGGGCGGGGGCGGCCGCCCGTGCCCTGGGGCTGTGCGGCGGCCTCGGTAACGGAGGGGTGGGAGCCCTCGTCCCTGCTGGTGCCTGGCGGGGCCGGGAGGACCACCCGCCTTACGTAACGCTGGGGCCGAGCCCTGTCCTGCGAGCGCGTTCCGCCCAGCAGCGCTGGGTAACAGCGCATCCCCGCGCTGCCTTTATTGCATGCTTTCCCTTTAGCTCACGGCGGAACTTCCAGAAGCAAATCCTCAGCTCGGTTTCTTTTTCTTTCCAGAAAACAGCTGCAGCAACGCTGCTTGCAGGGCTGTGTGTCTCAGTCTGTGTTTCTGTGGACGTTTCTTGCAGCTCCGAGTGACGCTCGTTATCTGAGCAGCGGGTTATTAAGGGATAGAATGGCCAGTGAATGAGAAAGATACAATTATGCGTACCTAAAAGTGGAAAGCAAGATGAGATGCTGAAGGTGAAGTGTTGTTTTCTATTAGAATTGCTCGGGTGGTTGGGAGGAGCGGAGCCCCAGCCCTGCTCCAGGAATCCTCAGTCACACGTCTGGGTGGCTCCGGAGCATCACCACGGGCTCCAGGTGACACCTCAAAGGCTGATGCTGCCCTGGGGATGTGCCAGCGCCAGGCAGGTGGGGAGCATCAGGGCCAGGGAGCCATGGAGCTGATGGCGTGGAAATGGGTGCGGAGAGAAAATGGAGGTAATGAGGAAGCAGTATGTGGGCATGATAGTTGTTGGAAGCTTTCCTTCTCTTAAGCGATTTGCTCTGCTTGCAAAGGTGATGAAGCAGTTCTGTTGTTGTTGTTGGGTGTTGGTTTTTTTTTGCACCAGAAAGATAGTATTGAAGTTGTATCTTCAGAAGACGTGAACCGCTCAGATGCTGCAGCTCCTCATTCACTGAGATGTGGTACACTGCAGGCCCTCTGGGGTTCTGTGATACTCAATTAAGGTCTGAAAGCCCATTTGCATAGTTCTCTTGCAGCATCTGGTTATGATTGTGGGTGTCTTAGAGGCCTTCAAACATTAGGATTATGATAATTCCCTGTCTTCTTGTGGAGCTTGCTTAAGAGGCTTGTGAAGGAAGCAGCCACACATATACAGGTCTGGATAAGACCTGGTGGTAATGATTAATGTTTTCATCATGGAATTACTACAAAGGTTACATAAAAGCATGTGAAATCAGTGATCTCTCAAGAGCCTTTGGCAGTACCCCAGGTAGATGGATGTGGCAGCCAAGCATATCCTTCTTTACCTGGCCCCGCCCTCTGAGCATTTACTCAGCCTGCAAAAACCTACAGCACAGGAACTTTAAAGCACAGGTGCACTGAAGACCTGAATTTCCTATGTGAATTTCATCTCCATGAACTCATTCTTACCTTGTAGTCAGGTGAGGCTCTGGTGTTCTCAGCATCAAGTTCTGTGGCTCCAATGCCAAACTAATTGAGGAGGCGATTCCATTCATTTTCAATTTGCTCTTTGCTTAATTTATATTCTTCATTTGATATTTACTCCCCCTTAAATTCCAAAAGGTAATGATGAGTTATTACCTGTTCATTTCCTTCTTATAATTTACAATTACAATAAATTATGTATTGCTTATCATTTAACAAAAAAATAAAAATAAATCAATTCCATCATGACTGCCAAGCCAAAGAGTTTATCAATAAAGTTGACAAGACATAATTTTTTTTTGGTAGACAGCTTTGTTTTTTTTTAAGCAATGTTGTTGTTTTTTTTTTTTTTTCTATTATGATTTATTATAATGTTGGCACCTTATCTGGAAACAGAAGGTCTTGAGTTTCGAATAATGTCAAGGTTATACTTGCCAAGTATTAGGAGCAAATTTTGATGTAAGTTTTAGCAGTGTTTTGCATGTACTCACACAGAAAACAGATAAGCAAGGTATAAAAGACAGTATTTGGTTATTAAATTTAGGCATGCTGTTAGTAGTGGCTTAACTGTCTTTTCTGCTCTTAAACAACCGTGTAAGACTCTGGATTTTCATTAAAATGTTTGACTAAATTTGGTTCCAGCGCATGGTTCGATGATATTTAGATGTGCAGTAAGCTTTAGGAACAGGTTACATGGGAGGAAGTCATTCTAAGTAAAAGAATATTCGTAATAGAGAGCAAATGCGTAATGTGAAAGGTCTGAATTAAACTGAATCTTAAGCTTGAAGCAAACCTGGGATCTCACTGAAAAGTCACCCCAGCTACACATCAGATGAGTGCAATGAATGAGAAAACTATTTGTTTACCTAGCTGGATCTGCACAACTGCCTGATGAGGCTGTGCATTGTGTAAGTGCCTTGTTTTGGTTTATTAGGTAACTTTGATGTGCCAGAGCACTGTCTAACCAGACATGCTGCAAATATAAGCGTGGCAGGATTCCTTCTTTTCTTCTGAATTTCTCCTACTTTCTGCTACTGCCAATAGACATGTAGTTCTTTTCTGTCTTATCTCATGCTTTTGTTTACAACTGATGTTCCCCTTTCCTTTATTTAGATGCATCATCTACTTGAATTTTCTTTATCTTTTATTTTCTTCAAGTATACGAATAGAAATGTATTATGGAAATCAACACAATCAAATTTTACCTTTCAAAGTAAATTGGAGCACTAATTGAAAATTAAATTCTTAGGTGTTAAGTGGGTTATTATTTGCACCTTTAATGAACGCATGCTTCATATACTTGTTTGCACTTGGTTGTGTTACCAAGGTTTAACAGGGATATTTTGGTGAAAGGAGCTCAATTCACGTGCAAAATAGTGGTAATTGAGTGATGCTTGTTTTATGGAACAAGCTATCACTGCTTCCAGTATGGCAAAATCTCATGCTTCTAGAATTGTCAGTCTGTCAGAGCACAGATGCATAGAGAAGCTTTTCAGCTACTGTAGCACTTCTCTCTAGCCTGACTGCTGAGCTGCTGTCCCATCCACCTCGTTAGAATGATGAACCTCACCGCTGCTCTTTGCTAAGGACAATGTGGATTCTAAGACTAAGGTTAGTGCAGATGATCACAGTGTGTTCTTGCAGTGACTCAGGAAGAGAAATAACGCTGTTTGATATTTTTCTTCGTTTATGTGTCGTGTTCATTGATTCTTCTGTTTTATTTTTGTTGTCTTTTGCTCAGAGCTGCATAGGGCCTGTTTATTGTCATGCCTCACAGTGCTTTCAGAGCCTGCTTAGGCTAATAAATGAATCGGGAAGTGCTGCAGAAGATAGGCAGGAGGTGGTAAGCAGCAAACACAAGTAGAGAGGTAACTGTAGAATGGTGCTCTGAGAACAGTAAGTTGGCCTGCCTGGTAAGCAGTATTTTGACTTCTTTGTTCTTGCTGGAAAGCAAGAAAAACAGCAGTAGCTGAAAATGAAGGTGAGATGAAGCATCGATGCGAGGAGGCATGTAATTTGTAAGAATAAAATGAGAAATAGAAAAAAGTGATTTGAATTCAAGCTTGTGTTAGAACAGATAAGGCAAAAATATGGAAGAAACATAGTAAAAGGGAGTAACTGTTCCTTTTTACTGTGTGTAGAAAGATGCCTGCTTAACAATACAGAGGGAAGTACAGGGCAGGTAGGAGAAGCCAAGTGAAGGACAGCCTGGTGATAACTGAATGATGTAGAGTTGTTCTGGTTGTTTCTTTTTGCTTTGTTGTCAACTTCTCCCTTGTATTCATTATGCTCTTTGAGTTCTGCCTGCTTAACAAGAACAAAGAATGTATAGACCTTCTTGAATCTTAATAGGTGGTGAAAAAGGAGTTATTTTGACATTAGATGATTTTTGAAGAAGAATTTTTGCTTGTTGTTAATTCTGCTGAAAGATGGAAGTTTCTTCAAAATCATAATTTTGGGGTGCTCTGGTTTGAAGGAGCGAATAGATTACTGTTACTTTAAATTTGTGCTTATTTCCTTGTTGGTGTTGACTTGTCCAGGCTACATATATATGACTTAAGCAACAATCCAGTAGAAATGTGGCTTGCGTAAGATGTTTGAATTAGGATAAGAAATGAGAGCTTAGAACTCTACAACTCCCTGAAGGGAGGTAGTGGTTTAGTGGGGGTTGGCCTCTTCTCCCATGTAACGAGTGAGAAGACTAGAGGGAACGGCCTCACATTGCACCAGAGGAGATTCAGGTTGAACGTTAGGAAATACTACTTCTCCGTGAGAATGGTCAGGCTGCCCAAGGAGGTGGTGGAGTCACTGTCCCTGGATGTGTTCGAGAAACATTTAGATGTTGTATGGACATGGCTTAGTGGGAAATATTGGTGATAGGTGGACGGTTGGACTGGGTAATCTTAGAAGCTTTTTCCAACCTTGGTGATTTTAGGATTCTGTGATTCTGACGTGTGCATATGGCCTCTCCTTCTCTCATCCTCCTCCTCTTAGATTTTGTTTTATGCACATGCCCTTAATTTTCTCTTTATTTCTTTTGCAGTGTATGCTGCTATTCCTCTTCTTCTAACTCAGTTACCTGTGATATCATCTCTTCTCCAATGTAATTTATGTACGTGTTGCATTTTGAATGTGCCTTGTTTAAGGTAGTGACATGTGCTGAAATTCAAATTCCACAGTGTTTCTTTTCAAATATAAATGGAATGGATTCTTACAGCTTTGTTCATGAAGTGTAAGGTTCTCACCTCTAACTTCAGCAAGTTACAGTGCTAAATGGTGGAACTATTTGGTCTACCTAGTAAGGGCATGGCTTTATCTATTTGAGCTCCAGGCAGCTATAATGGGCTTTCAGTTGTGGACTGAGAGCAGCCCTGCAGGGAAGGACTGGAGGTGTTGACGGGCAAAAAAAATGAACAGTAGCTGGCAGTGTGCGCTTAGAACCCAGAAAGTCAGTGGTATCCTGAGCTGTATCACAGCAGTGTGACCAGCTGGGTGAGAGAGGTGATTGGCCCTCTAGGCTCTGCCCTTGTGAGGCTCCATCTGGAGTACTACGTCCAGGTCTGATGCCCTCAGAAAAAAAGATTTAGAGCTGTTGGAGCGGGTTTACAGGAGGGTCAGAGGGCTGGAGCATCTCTCCTTCAAAGGCAGGCTGAAACCTGGGGGTCTTGAGCCTGGGCAAAGGCTCTGGGAAGACCTTATAACAGTCTTTCAATATCTAAAAGGGATCTAGACGACAGCTGGGGTGGGACTGAATTGGGGATTGTAACCATAGGTCAAGGAATAATAGTTTTAAACAAAAAGAGGGGAAATGTAGATTGGCCATTAGGAAATAGTTCTTTACTCATAGAGTGGTGAGACATTGGCACAGGCTGCCCAGAAGAGCTGGAGATGCCCCATCTCTGGGGGGTGTTCAAGGACAGGTTGGACAGGGAAGCTGGGCAGCCTGAGCTGGTGGGAGGTGTCTCTGCCCATGGCAGGAGGGTGGAACTGGATGGTCTGTAAGGCCCCTGTCAACCCAAATTGTTCTATGATTCAAGGCCTTTGTGAAGGAGTTTCAGCACAAACAAAAACTGAGATCCTTGCCGAAGGGGGAGAGAGACCAAAAATAAAAACTAATGTGTTACTGCCACAACTACAATGAAAAGTTGGTTTCCCTTGTCTGTTTTGTTGAGTGCAGTAGACCAGTAGTTGATGCTTTCAGCTGTGACTGTTTTCTTAGAAGTTGTCATTGTGCCTTGCAATCTTGGAACTCTTTCATTTGCTGTTTTATACTATTGAAAATCAACACAAAGAGTGCAGCAGCAGTTTTATTGTAGTTCATCATTTATGTTAACTAACAGAAACTCCATTTGATTTCTTTTATGTTGTCCTAAGTATGTGATGAACTCTGTTAAAACAAAACTCTCTGTGTGATCTAATGAGTGGTCAGTGTTAAGGTGAGCTTCCCTAATCCATTTCTCCAGGGTTTTTGACTGCTGTCTTCATGAAAGAATATTGTACCAGAACAGTGTAGACATGTATCGTTGTGGGATCTAGCAGAGTTTTGTGATTTCTTAACTTTGGACCTCCAGAACTCTCTTAAACTATTCATATTGATGCAATCTTTTTGGTACAAGTTTGATGGTGAATGAAGGCAAGAGGTTTTTCTGTTGAG
>JAPSGF010000024.1:1717413-1829799 GCA_035772895.1 Perdix hodgsoniae | reverse complement strand
GGTAGATGCAGCCGTAGGTCCCCATTTCTGTTTGCAGCTCAACAGAGGCATGTATTCCTGTTCTGAATCCCTAAAATCTGGACCTTTTTAAAATGAATTCTTTCTTCAGCCGGAAAGAGGCTAGCATGTCTGTTCTGTCATACAACTAACAGAATTATAGAGTAAAATAAAATGCAAAAATATTTCAGTTTCATCTGCCACTGACTTCTGCTGACTTTCTTACATAAAACAAGTCAAGATTTGTGACCGATATCACATCAGCTTGCAAAGTCTTTGACCCACACTTTTAATTTTTCTATTAAAAAAAGCTGGTACTTACTGTTTGGCTGTAGTTTGTCCAAAGACATCCTTGAGATCTGGGCATCCTCATTCCAGCTCCCATTCATCATTGCAGGTTTCCTACCACGCAGTGTATCTGTTCCTTTTGCTGCCAGCTCTTAGCTGTGAGCGTGTTCCTGTCTGCAAATCAAGGAGCTTGTGTCAGGTCTGGGTTATTCTGTTCTGGGGATAATGCTGCAGAAATTGTCAGAGCCTTTGTTTGTAACAGTCAGCAGGAGCAATCTCACTGTACCTTTCTAGTTACTCTTTTGCACGGTGATACTGAATTCAGTCACCAAACTCACCAATTAGGATGGCGTTTATTAAAAATAATATACGTAACATTTGTAGAGTCAAGCAATGGAATGCATTCCCTTTGTTTTTTAGGGAGCTGACCTAGTTCAGAGACCTTTTCTCTGATCTATATGATTTGTTACTGTCATCTATTCATGAAGCCCTCTGCTACCTTGCTAGAATAATAGGAAAATATTCTTTTATCCAGCTGTGTCTGAAAAACTTCCAACAATAGAGATTCCACTACCTCTCAGACTTGTCATCTGCTGCTTTCCTAGTGATTAAGTTTTTCATAACGTGAATCTCTGGAGGCACAACTTGTGACTGCTGTTTCTTGGCTTGCCATCTGTCATTGCAAAGAAAAGTTTGGCAGGGCTGTCTTTGTAGGCATCTTTCAAGTAGGTCCAGGCTGATATTAGATTACAACTTAACCTCTTTTGGGCTTCATAGAAAAGTACAACTTTTAACTGTTAATTCTTGTCCTTTGGAAATCTTCTGTGTGCCTCAGCACCTCTATCATCTCATCATCTGACTGACTTTCTTCAGTCTGTTAATGTCTTATTTGTAGCGAGGAGTCCAAAACTGGACACCATACTCCAGATGCGTTCTCTCTAGCGCTTGAAGAAAAATAATCATGTTCATCCATCAATCATCAGGTGGTTACTGCTGCTACTGCAGCATTTATACACTTGGCCTTCATTTTCCCAAGGCTGCACTGTTGACTCACGTTCTCTTGCGTTTCTTGCAAAGCTACTCTTGTGTGCACCCAGCCTGTACTGCTACATTGCAGTATTGAACTGTAGCTGTAGGACTTTGTTTGCCATTGTATTTCATCTGGTTCCTGTTAGGCCAAGGTCCATTTGGAGAGCAACGCTGTCTAGAGGCAAAGTAGTCCCTTGTTTTGTTCAGCACACAGCATCATGAGGGGAGCACAGGGGCAGGCAATGATCTCTGTGGTGACAGTGATAGGGCTGAAGGGATTGGCAGGTGCGTGTTAGGAAAAGGTTCTTCACCAGAGGTTGGTTGTACCCTGGTCCAGGCTCCCCAGCACAGTGGTTACAGTCCCAAACTGCTAGAGTTGAAGGAGCAGTTGGACGGTGCTCTCAGGCATAGGGTTTGAAGTTCAGGTGGTTCTGTGTGGAGCTCGGCGTTGGACTTGATGATCCCTGTGGGTCCCTTCCAATTCAGGATATTCAGTAATTCTTGCTCTCCCTCCCAGACTGGTATCTTGCACAAACCTGCTGACAGGTGTTTCATAGCGTATTATCCAGGTGCTTAATGAAGACGTTGAACAGTATTGGCTCAATATTCATTCTTGAGGGCTGTTGCTGCTAAGTTGATGTTTTTCTTTGTTGTGTTCTTCTTAGTTTTGTGTTACTTTTCCTCCCAACAGTACCTTATAGTCTGCTTCTCCATCTTGCCAATCTGATTATAAGAATACCATGGGAGGCAGTCTTGCTCAAGGTACACTAAGCAACATCAAGATTTCTTCCATCAGCCATTGAGTGATTTGTCCCTTTGTGGAAGGTAATGAATTTATTTGGACAGATTATGCCAAATCCTTTTTGTATGCTCTCAGTCATGTTTATGTGCTTACAACTTTGGGAGGATTTTCCTTGGTGGCTCGGTGAGATCAGAAGTGAGGCTGACTGACCTGTAGCTCCCTGCTTGCTCTGTCTTGAGCAAGTGCATGATGATTGCCTTCTTGCAAGTTTTGAGCACTTCTTCAGTCAGTAGCAAAAAGGATAGAGAGTAGACTTGTGGTAATCATGCCAGCTTCCTGGACACCCTGGGGTGTGTTTTGCATACTTTTATGAAGTAGCATATATCAAGTCTGCTTTGCTGTACCCTTCTCTCTGGGGCTTATTGTTGCCCTTGGGATTACCACTGTCCCTCTCACTTATGTAGCATTCTTCAGAAGAGGTGCAGCAGCCTGTTTGTCCTGTCTTGTGACTGGGCAATTTATAGGTGAAATTTTAAACAGCTTAGTCTGGTTATGTTATGCAGTGCTAGGACAAGTTCCTTTCATCAAATGGTATCTAAGTGTAGATTGTAAATGTTGTTACCAAGCAATCTTTCAAATCCAAGTAATTACAAGTCTAAGTAACACTGTAGGATAGAGTGATTAGTATGCTATGATAACAACTGCATAAGTAATTAAGAATTGTGCATGCAAAGGAAGGTTATTTTTTGCTGCTGGTGCTTTACTATGGAGTCAACTAAAATAAGGATGAATGTTGAAGACTCCTAGCTGTATGGCAGCTGTAGGAGTTTGCTTTCAGATGGATACCCGCATCAGTGCTGTGTTAATCTAGGGCTAAAGCACTACTCGGCAAGTCTATGTTTGTGTATTCTAGCAGAAGTTCAAGCCTTATCTGTCTCAGTAGATGAGTTGATGGAAAATGCCTTCCTTGTAATATCTTTGCATGTGCGTCTCTTTCTCCAGCTCTGTTCTTTCCCTCCTCCCTGTCTCCCGAAGCTCCAGGCAAGTTTGTGGCTGTGAGCTCTTCTTAGCTTGCCCACAGCAACAGCATTAGCTGTGCCCTCTACCAGCTGGCTGAGCTGATAGGAACCTCATCTCGACACCTCTGCCCATTACATGTATCTGAAAATGGACAGGCTCTCTTGCAGTGTTTTTTGGGGACAGGCAGTTTGTGCCAAAGATAGATGTCAATAATGGAAATGTTCTTCAGAGCTTCTTCTAGGAAGTCTGAGGGGGAACTGTATGTTTCTGGGTGTGAATCATTTTCTCAGAGTAGTACCATGGAACTGTATCCAGTTTTACTTTGTGCTTTTTTCTTCAGTCTATCTAGATTACAAAGCCCATAAAATTCCAAAAAAAAAAAAAAAAAAAAAAAAAAAAACAGAAAAAAACGAACCGATAGTGTATATACAGAAAATCTCTCGGTTCTTGCACACAGCAGTTAGTACCAGAAAACCTTTAGGAACTGTCTCTGGTGGGCTGCCTTTCAGAAAGCCATTAGTGCACAGTCTTACCTTCAGTTACTGCAGTGCGGTGCATAGTAGAAAATTAGAAATTAAGGTGTGTTTAAAAGGGGAACAGAGCTACTGCAGGAATTGGTGTGAACTTGGAAAGGCAACCACTTCAGTCCAAAATGCATTGCTGATCTTTTTTTTCCTTATTCATGACTATATATTGCAGATGCTACTTGTGAGTAAAGAGTTGCCAGTTGGATTACCCTTTGCAGTTGTTTGCTAAAATCAGTTCAGAATGAGCCTACATATATAGAGAGCCTGCTTTTTTGGGTGAGGCTCCTTGGGTTGTAAAGACTTCAGACAAGGGATGACGAGTTAAAAGTTTTACTCTGGTTGTCAGTGTAGCTGAGTTTCTCTGTAATGTCTTTCAGTATTTAGTGAAGAAGAGGTAAAAAGCAGGAATAATGCACTGCAAAGTATTTCTTATTATAGTTTGAAAATATTCAATTATTTATGTTCCAGTAAGCTAGAGATGGTAATACAGTAAGCAGTGAAGTATTAAGAATGAAATCCCTGGCAGTAACAGAACTTTTCTGGGGTGAAGTGGGTAGGGAGGAGGGAGGACTTCATCCAGAGAATTATGCGCTGTAACTGAAAGTACTAAACAGTGCTTCTTCCATCCTTCCAGAAATGTTCTTTGTAGTATTCTGTTTTATTTTCAAGGTACTGCTTGGTAATTTAAATTAAAGCACTGTGCATCTTGTCTGCATTGCCTGTTAGTTCAGTTGTTTTACTTAAATCTTGTAAAACTGATAAAAGCTTGTGAAGTAAAGAAATGTTTCTACCAGTACATTTTGTTTTATGTAATTGAGCATCATTACTTATGGTTTCATTCAAATTTGTTTGAGATCTGTAGCACAAAACATGTTACAGTGAATTTCTGAATCACAGAATGGCCTGAGTTGGAAAAGATCTCAAGGATCATGAATCTCCAGCTCCCCTGCCACACGCAGGGCCACCAACCTCCCCATTTAATACCAGACCAGGCTCCCCAGGGCCCCATCTACCCTGGCCTTGAACACCTCCAGGGATGTGGCATCCACAGCCTCTCTGGGCAGCCTGTTTCAGCACCTCACCACTCTCATAGGAAGAACTTCCCCCTGATATCCAACCTAAATCTTCCCTCTTTCAACTTAAAACCATTTCCTCATCTCCTGCTTGATGCCTTCCATCCCACCACGACCCTGGAGGCTTTTGGCTTTAGATTTCCTTTTCCTCGCAGCTGACCTGAAGCACCAACAGTACAGATATCCATGCTTTGAGTGTCTCTGAGAGTGTGATGTTTCAGTATGGTAGTCCAGTAAACATTTTAACACTTTCTAGAGCGTTCAGTTTATGTGTCTAAAACTTGGCAAACTGATGGGAAATAGAATTTGTATCCCTATATTCAGCAGTGAATGGCTTTTTTTTCACTAAGCAAAACAAACTGAATGCACAAATTTTATCCTTAGCTAGAAATTTGAAGATTATGTTGTTAGAATAAAGCTGTCTATTTTTGTGTAATGCTATTTATTGTTGCATCTTACTTGATCATGTTGTTGTTCAAATTCTTTATCCTCATTCCATGTGCTGATGGATTGCTGCCATATAAATTATACACTAAAGAATGGCTGCTGAACTTGGAAATAATTTTTTAAACAACTTTAAAGGTTGTGGTACTTCTGTTAATTTCAAGATGAAGGTTATGAAAAAGTATTCAAGATTGCTTTTTTTTTTTTAAATCTTCAAATATGTTTCAGATGAATCTTTTCACTGGATTATGATAAGAATTTATTTGCCTCTTAAGAATTATTTTCCTCTAAGGTAGACTAGACCATTTCCTCATTATATACAGTTCAGGAGCATAGTTTCTTGTTTTTTCCCCAGTTATTCTACAGGAATATGGGAAGTTATGATAGCAAGGAGCCAGATATGTAAGTATTTGCCAGTTTGTTATAACAGTGTCTTGTTCTGTCTAACAGCAAACATGAGGTCAGTGTCAGAAGAGCCAATACCATTACACGAAGAATATATCTACTGTTGTGGAGCTGCTACCCATGTTTTGAAGTGTGGGCCCTGGAAAGACCTCTCCAAGGATGAAAGTAAAAATCTACCCAGGCTCTTGTTCATGATTATTCCTGGTAAGTGTCTTTTTGTTCATTGTAAGTTTGGAAATATGATGAATTGGAATAGGCACGCTCAATTTCAGTATCAGAGATGTTCCTAGGTAAATCTGACACACAAGTGGCTAAAAATCAGTGGTATTGCAATGCTGGAATTTCTTCGTTAGATTTGAATTAGTACTGTTATCTGTAATCTCAACAAGAAGTTATCTGTATTTCTGCTTAAGATAAAACTGAGAAATTAGAATGTCTCAGTTATTTACGCTGTGGTGGTTGTTTGCTGACAGCATCATATATTTTTATTACACTCTATTTATTTATTGTATGTGAAAGTGGTGTTGAGATGTCAGCCTTGTGCAAGCTGTTGTTTGAATGTACTCTGCTTTTATGGGCCAATGTGTAGGCTGCTCTTTGCTTCATGGTGAGATGGTGACCGGATCCCATTTTTCAGCCTTTACAAGGTTTGGAAGCACCACAGAATGTTTTGTTACTTTCTTCAGGCACAATCATTTTATGTCTTTGCCTCCTGGAGTTTACTGGGCGCATAACTTTTCACACAGTCATGATGAAGTTTAAAGTCCTTCTGCAACTGAAAAGAAGAAATAAGGCTCCAATGAGTTCATCACTGCTGCTTTATGGGAACAGCTTTTTAAGCCACAGCTTTTTAATGCTGTGCAGGGTAACTTTTTTTTATAACAATCTATATGTTTGGATCCAAACATATGAAACAGTTTTCTAGAGGTTTAAGTTGTGAAGACAGGCTGAGGGAGCTGGGCTTGTTCAGCCTGGAGACAAGAAAGCTGCGGGGTGACCTCATTGCAGCATTTCAGTACCTAAAGGGAGCCTACAAACAGGAAGGGAATGAAATCTTTGAAAGGGTAGAGAACTGCAGGACAAGGTGAAATGGTTTTAAGTTGAAGGAGGTAAGAATTAGATGTCAAGGGGAATTTTTTTACTATGAGAGTGGTGAGGTGCTGGAACAGCTGCCCAGAGAGGTTGTGGATGCCCTGTCCCTGGAGGTGTTAAAGGCCAGGTTGGATGGGGCCCTGGGCAGCCTGGTCTAGCACTAAACGGGGAGGTTGGTGGCCCTGCCTGTGGCAGGGGGTTGGAGATTCATTATCCTTGAGGTCCCTTCCAACCTGGGCCGTTCTGTGATGCTATGAAGTGTGAGTCAATGCTTTTTGATTGATTTCTTGCAGTTAAGGCATTTCTCAAAGGCCTTAAATGAACAGATAAGTTTCTTTTCCCCTCAGGTTCTGGAGCCTTGGTTTCTCTTCAACTTATTTTGCTTGAAGTGCACCAGGACATGCAGACCTTATAGATTCTGTGTTTATTATAGAAAACTTGTCTATAAGAAAATGAAGTAGCAAGGCTACACGAGTCTTTTCATACTTCTATGGGAATGTAGCATTTCATATTAACTAGATAGATGATCAGAGATAAACATCAGAAGAATATTCAAAGCACTTCTTTTGTGATCTGCAAATTTTTTGAGCAGCTCGTGTATGTTTTTTGCTCTGATTTCAGAACTGTGTTGGTAACACTGGGAGTTCTTTCACTGAGAGAATGATTAAAAATAATGCAACAACAAGAGCTAAGAAACTGCAAAGTTGCTAGATTAGAAAGAATTGATGATGAGGGAGTTTTCTGGTAGCCTAGCCAGCCATTAGAGGATCTATCTCCTCAGCTTTTCTTCCTACTCCCTTGGCCTCAGTCACTGTGAAATGCAGTATGTTATGTCCTGTTAAGGGGGGGAGGGGATCCTTTTGGCTAACACAGATGGTGAATCAGAAGGGCAAAGAACTCTTCACAAGCAGAACCTTAAAGATGAGTGGCAGTGTTGTGGATACTGTTTCATTCATGGTGCTCCTCTTTTCTAACAATTGTAAAATAAGCAAAAAGCAACTACAACTTTTTCTTTTTTTATAAAGCTTATTTTGCTAGATTTACAGTAAGTATTTGTCTTCAAATATAACAATATTTTTTAATGTAACCAGTTCAGTCTTTGCATCTTAAACTGACACCGAAGTTGTGTTTGAGTAGTAAATATTGATATTCAGGAATGCAAGGATGTGTGTACATAGCAGTGCTGAAAACAATTCCAAGAATAATAATTCAACGAATGTTATGTTTTGAAAGCCAAGCATTTAAATGTTTAAGAATCACACAATGATTTTAATTCCCTCTTCAATCATGACTGCGTATTTTTTCAAGATGCTGCTCAGCCCTTGCTACCTGTTCTTGGAAATGCTGTCTGTTTTTCACTTATTTCTGCTTTGCTCTTGATTTATATTGCCACACCAGTCACTTCCCTTAAGCTTTCCTGTAGGTTTCCAATTGGCCTCCTTTTGCTACTGAACAGACTATATTTTGTTTCTGATTAATTTATTGTGTCTGGGTGTTGCTGTGGGTAATGCCTCACTGAAGAGCTAAAAGCTTCTCTTCTAAAGCAAAGAGATTTCTACATCCAGGAGCTGTTTTTAAGAAACCAAACCAAACAAATCCCTCCAAATACTGCGAGATGCATTTAAAAACTGATTTTTGACAGCATTGCCACAACATCTGAAATACCTAAAGTTTTCCATTGTAACTGTGTACTTCCTTTACTGAATTTTTAAAGGGAAATTTATATTAATGGCTTGTGATTGTCTGTTCTTTGCTCCCATATCCATACCTGCCACCTGCAGTTCATTTTGGAATATGATGAGTCAGGGAAGAATTTTTCTGTTCCCAGAGAGTATCTTGATGTTGCCTGAACATCAATGAGGCTGGAAAGTCAAAAAGCCATCAAAGCAGGCAGAACATTTTCATTGATTTCTAACTTGTTTGTTAATACAGAAGAGATTCTATGTTGGGTGTTATGGCCAAGATACCAATATTGTTTTGAATGGTACTTCTTTAACTAATGATGAAGAGTCTGGAGAAGAGGAGGCTCAGGGGAGACCTGCGCTCTACAACTTCCTGAAGGGAGGCTGTGATGAGGAGGGGTTTGGCCTCTTCTCCCAGGCAACAAACAGGACCAAAGGAAATGGCCGCAAGTTGTATCAGAGAAGGTTTAGGTTGGATATGAGGAGGGACTTTTTCCTCTCAGAGGGTGGTCAGGCACTGGAATGGCTGCCCAGGGAGGTGGTGGAGTCGCCATCAGTGGGAAAGTTTTAAGGAAAAATCAGTGGGAACAATGTTGCCCTCTTCTTTACCTTTGTTTATTTTCTAGTAACACGTGAATTCCAAGCGCTTTTCAATTCTTCTGAATAGAATGGTGTTTTGTTTTCTCTCCTTATATCTTTGCTGTCCTGTAAAAGAAGTGCATTATTTACTGGCTCTCTTTAGGAAAAATGTACCTCTTCTGTAAATGTGCAGTTCATCTAGTAATATGCTATTGCTGGTTGATATTTAATTCAGAAACTGGGTCAAGAGAAATGGCTATTTTAAGGAATATTTGCCTTGAATTACTTGGTTTATACTCTGTTCTCACATGTGTTACCATAAGATGATTGCCAAGACACTTATGGTTACAATGCCACAGCTCCTCATTGAAAGAACAAACAAAAATTCCCTTTTTACCTTGGCATTGTAGTGAGGGCAAAACTACAGTGATCTTATCTTCGTTTTGGACACCTACATTTGGCAGTCAGTCCAGTTACCCAAGTTCCCTGCTGCAAGTGCCATGGGGCTGGCTAGGAGCTAGCATCACATAGTGCCATTTTGCTTCTCATAGATCAGATGTTAGGTGGGTTTTTCTTTTGTTTTCTTTTTTCTGTTCAGTTATATACTTTATTTTTGGCCTTCAAGGACATTTATCTGCCTACACAAGAAGCACAATTCAAGGGGAGATCTGGACACTCGGGCCATCTGGCAGCATATTCATATACCTCACAGTTAGGAATAGATAGTGTTCTCCTCATGGTTTTTGAAGTATGAAATGCAGAACCCTTTAGGAACCCAGCAGTTTTCACACTTGAAAGGCAGGTATCCCTAATTCAGATTCCTTATGGAATGAAATAATGAAGGGCAGAAAAGGACAACTGATAAAGGTCAGTGAAAGAAACACCCAGCCAAGGGCAACTCTCACTCAAAAAGCAAGTTACATGCAGCCAGGTGCTCAGTGGTTGAGCATGCTTGGTTCTACTGTATGTGGGGCATTGTTCTGCGTGTTCAACTGATCTGGTACATGCTTTTCCAGTTTAAATGAAATCCATGCATGTGATTTCCATATCAAAACAGGACTTGGAGGGAGAGGAAGAAAAGAATGATGAAATCCTCAACTTCTGACAGAATCTTATCGCAAGATGCTTGCAAGTAACTCGTATGTGCTTATTCTTGTTAGTTGGATTTCTCCTTGATGTGGAGGTTTCCTTTCTTCCCTGACTTTTTCTTTAAAAAAAAAACTCAGGGGAGCCAACTCCACAACATTTTCATACTCTGAAATCAATGGAAAACTTCCCACTGAGTTTGGATTGAATTTAACTGTGCTTGAAGCAGTTAAAATGCACGATGTTCAGTGGAGTTCAGTCTCATGCCACAGCAGAGCACAGCTTTTATGTACAGTGGTCTGTGTGTTCTTAAATGATTGACGCATTGAAATGTTTAATGTTCACTTTGTTGTTTTGTAACCTTTTTCCTCGTGTAAGTAAAATGTTTATTAAAGTAATAATTACTGTGCAAAATGCCCAACTTGTTCTCTTGTCCTCAGTCCAGAATACATGCGTACTTGTTTACTGTTCTTAATATGATTTTTTTCTACTAAAATAATTAAGTTTGCCCACGAGAGTAAAATTAAATGTATACAGTTGAAGGTTCAGGTCCCTGGTTTTCTGGAAATGTAGGCGTTATGGGGAAAGGCAGGAATTACTTTTCTTTTTTTCTCTTGTGTCATAAAGGTCTGTTTTTTCCTTTTGCAGTGTTTGTTTAGTGTAAAATTAGCAATGAGGTATAAAATCAACTGCAGCAATATTTAATGTTGCTTGGGTTCATTGGAAACCAGGATCCACAGAGTGTAATGGAATATTTTTCTTACTGTTTTAAGTGTCTATTTGCGTCTGTGTGTTTATGAAACATTGAATTTTGTAAATAAATACAGTACACATTTTAAAACCACTGTGCTGTTAGGCCTGTCTTCACAAAGTTCTTCTTGCATTTCATTGCTGGAGTGTATTGTAATATCTTCTTTCCAGACAGCAGTGGTAATAAAAATGATGATGTAATGTAGGCAACTTTGTTATTTGCAGACCAGTACTCAAAAAGCTTGCTTCATGGTTGGTAGTGCATAATGTAAATAATGTTTGTTTTCTTCTGATAAAGAATACTATGTAAATTTCATTCATTAATATACGAAGACCTCAGAATTTATTTGGCACACACGCAGGCTATTCCCTCTACTTGCCAAGTTTCTTGATCTACTTGCTTGCAGTCTCATTGCTGCTGTGTTATTGGATCATCATGGTTTTACCAACACAAGCAGTGACTTTGTGGTGTTTAAGTCCTTACAGGCTTTAAACAGAGACTTTAAACAGATGCTTACTTTACAGTATAAGGACTTGATCTTCTGAGCTAATACTCCAAGTCAAGAGTTGTTTTTGTTTTTCTGCATAACAGATGGTTGGATTTTGATCTTCTCTCTTTGGAGTAACTGCATGACTGACTTCCCCATCGCCATTGTCACTTGAAGACTACATAACTATTTTTCAGTAGTGAAAATAGTACAAACAGTCTTTGTGGATTATGACAAGTCTCTAATGGGTTCTGCCTTGAAGTGAAGCTTCCTCTTAAAGTTTTTGAAGTTCTGTTTTTGACTGTGCTGCAAGGACTCTGAAAAGCTTTCAGTACTTTATCTGGCTTTGCCTTCACCTCTCCTCATTTACTATTTAAAAATCATCTTTTAACGTTTGCTAAGAAAAGTTTATTAAATAGCACTGTGTAATATTAATTTGCACTAGAACTGTTTGTATACCTCTAAGACTTAATTCCTTTGTATTTTGTGGAGGGCTTTTACTTTTTTCTTATTTTGGTTGGTTGATCTGTTTTCTTTTGCTACCACCAAAAAAAAGCTTTTGTAGAGCTGTTAATCGTTCCCTCTGCTGAGCAATCACTGCAATGAATAGTTTTTCAGAGGTCTACTGAAGGAGCTGCTGCTGCCACCAAGACTGCAGCTTTGCTCATCAGTGAAAATTATTTCATGACTCTACAAGCCATGTAAAATTTGTTTACTCCAATTCAATTGGATTTTAGGATATGCTTTAATTTAAACAAAATCCATGGATTTGTTGGTGTTGTAACCATTTCTCAGCAAGAACTGCCTGAAATGTAGTAAGGACTCCCAGTATCAGCTGATTTGGATGCAGGGTATGCAGCTTCTGACAGCCTTGGGCAGAATGTAATTCAGAATCTAGCATGTGAACTTCGGTACTTAATGTGTGATGAAACCAGTGAAAAGAAAGAACAGAACTGTTAGTAAAGTGAAATCAGATTTTGGAGTAGAGATCACTCGGTCATTCTAGGAAATGACAGCAAGTAACTCTCAGACAGCAAGTACTTCTTTAGTCAGCAGTCAGTATACCTCAGGGCACAGTAGTGTTCACTATTTGTCTTAAAAGTACAACTGGATGGAAGGGGGATGCTGCTAGCAATGAAAAAAAAACAGATGAAGAGGGAAGATGATTCTTTACCTCTTGGCTGAGGGCACTTTTAGGCTCTGGCACCTGTTCTGGTGCTGCATATGCAGTCACTGAAGAAGCTCCAGCAATACTTCTATGAACAAAATCGAGTACCTGTTCTATCTGCATTAAGCAGTGAGATTTATTTATGTATTTATTTAGGACTGAATACTACCAAGGCATCAACAGTAGATGTGTCTGCCCAGCCTCACCTTTTTCCTCTGTGGTTTTGGCACTAACAAGCTGGCTATGAGAGTGAGATTGGATTTTTGTTTCTTTTCTTTTTTTTTTTTTTTTAAGATTCAATTTGAGTCTGTGTGACCTGGCTCTTAAAGGGGGCTGGCCTAATAATACACATCTAATCAGGATGATGGAATGTGAATGTCCATGATAAGAAACATTATTTCCTAGGAATTTTTGTGTGACTGGGAGCTGGGAATGGGCACTGTCTGGACTGTTTCTATCTACTGATGGATGGGGTTGCTCTGATGCTGTGGAGTTGGTCAAAACCCAATTGGGCAAACTGCCGGGCAACTGATTTAGCTAACAGTGTGTGAATGGAAGGATGAACTAGGTGATCTCAAGAGATACCTGCTAACCTCAGTGGTTCTGTGAATGCAGCTCAAGGGCTGGTCATCCAAGCTTCTGGTCCCAGTCTGGGTTTGGATCTCAGTTGATTTATCTGTTATATTTTTAGGAGTCTAAATAGTAGCAGACATAAACATATGGATAATCATAGATAAATACTTAATTAGAATTAGTCACTCATGCAAGAACTGTAATTTAAGCTGCCCACTTCTTCACAGCCATACTGTGTACTAAGTGCCTTAACTCTCAAATGAGGTTTGTTGGAAGAGGTATGCCAGAAGAGGGAGCTGTTTTAAAGATTAGAAAAAAATATAGTATTTTTTGAAAGGTTTTTGCTGTAATAGTCAGCAGTGTCATATGTTGGCAGGCTTCATGCTATCATCTGAATACATATGTAGGCATTGTTTCTCCTCTGTTTGTGCATCATGCACGCACACACAAGAAAAAATAGTTTTATGTGGCCATTCATGTGACAGTGATTAATTGGTTCTGTTTGTTGTTGAGGGTCATAAAAATGCCTTTAACTTGTGTTATGGAGAGTGAAATAAAGGAGACCCAGTTAGAGCAACGAGTGTAAGGACTGGAATGCTGGAGCTTTTGTTCCCAGCCTTGCCACTGGGTTGCTTTTCAATAGATGCTTCAACTGTCCTCACAAATTTGTACCAAACAAAACTTTGTTCCCATTTGGAAAATTTATCTAATCTATCACCAGAGTCCCTAAGTCAGTAACAATCAGCTAACAATAAATTAACAATAAAAGCACAACTGGATAGAGTGAGACAACAAATGCTTCCTCCCTTAGAATGTTTAACTCTGGGCAGCTCCACTCCTTCTGTTTCATGAAATCTTTGGGCTAGGACATATATCATGTTCTGTTTTTTCAGCACTAAATACCCAAAGGACATTAAAGAAAATAACACAATTAAATACTTCAAATCTTTATTATGTTGAAAAAAAAAAAAGGAATCATTTTGTTTTGGGTGTTAACTGTTTGAATTGAGTAATACTTCTAGATGCAGTGAGAAATTTTAGCTGGAAGTCATTGTGTAACTTCACTCTTATTAATACTGAAAATAGCTGCATGTCATTTCTGCTTGTAGGGTAACTGAGTTTTATCTTAAGCTGGGACTAACTGCTTATTTTCTTTGTTTACGTATCTTCACTGGCTGTTTTCTATGTGGATGTATGTTTTCCATCCTGCTAACACTATGCTTTGTCCTTAACCTCTGCTAGTTTCAAATACAAGGAATTGCATGCATTCTTACCTGAGCCCATCTTCCCCTCACCTTACCAAGCAGATCAGTGCTGCTGTTGACAGATCTCAGCTGAAGGAATGAAATGGAAAGGAAAGGGGAATTTATGGGCACAAAAATGAAGGTGGTCAACTTCCCAAATATCTTAATTTTGCTTAATTTCCTGAATACATGATACCCTATATACCCTATACATGATACATATACATATACATGATACCTTATATACCTGAGGGTAACTGTATTCAAAATGCTGAGCAGGATCTCTTTGCTGTATGTACAGATACTGCCTTTGTTTCTATATTTTCATAAGAAAATAAGGCTTTTTTACATAGTAGCTGAGCAACAGCACTGAACCATTCTGTGGTATTGTCCTGAAGATTATGGTACCTGAGCAGAGCATTAGCTGTAGAACAGCGTGCCTGGCGTTAACAGTGAGTTAACCGGGAGGGAACTGCAATGAGTTCACTGCCCTTTCTGTGGAGAGAAAATGAACTCTGTGCTGTTATAATGACTATAGCAGAGGGCTTGAGGCAGCCACATGGTGCTCTGAGTGTGTTCCTTGACTGCTGCGCTGCTCCTCAGACTGGCTCTGGAAAGCCAGCTGGTATTCCTAAAACTCTTTTCCTGTATTCCATCTGTCTGTGTAATGACCTTACATGATCAATGTCAGGTAAGCAAAGCCCTCCTGGTAAGTTTCTATGCTTCCTTTCTGTATTGGATGTTGGGATGTAAATGAATTTTCATTTGGATTTGGGCACTTTGTCAGGGCACTGGAAGGTACGTCTGAGTATCCACTGAACTCTTGCCTTGGGACCATAAAGCAAATGTTCCTGAGCCTAAAGCAGTATAGAAGTTAAAAACCATACGGTATATATTGAAACCCACCAAGAAATCCAACAGCTTTTGCTGCTTGGAGCACTTAAAATACTTTGTAAGGCCATAATTGCACAATCCAAATGTTTGTCAACAATAGTGGGATAAGGTATTCCTGTTCCCATGCACTGTGCCGCTCCACCCGTTGGTTATGCCAAAACAATAGTTTAAGAGGTCATGCTGTGAATTAAATAAACACATACAGTTACTTCTAGGGTCTTTTTTTGGAGCTGGAGCAGTTCCCTGTTTGGGTTCACAGCATGGCCCCGCAGGGCTCTGCCAGTGTAAGTCAGGCTGGTGAGCTGTGGTAGGGGGGTGGGAGTAGTAGGAAGAAGGTGGGAGTTCCTTGGGTTGAACGTATTGCAGAACTTTCTGATGTTAAATTATGGTGTCAGTCCTCAGCACACACAGCGCCTGTGGTTTCACACGCTCCATCCTGAGGCTTTTCTGGAAGGAGCTGGTACCCCACTGGTCACACCAGGTGGTAGTGATTCGCTGGAAATGCAGTACCCCTTCCTTGCGGCTGCTGCTTTTGTTTATTCTGCAGCTCCAGATGAAGCTGCCAGCTCTTTATATTTGACCCTGAGCTTTCAGTTTTTTGACATGGAGAATTTGTACGTTACTTTAGTTTGAATTTCTTTCTTTTGCCTGAAGAAAAATCTGTCAGAGGCAAAGGAGTTTTTCACTCTCCAGTAGCTGGTATACGCAGTACAAAAGCAATCAATGACAACAGCTTGCATTCTAGAGTTCAGAGTCTTCGTAGTGAAACAGTCTAGATAGAAGAGTTTACATGGGACAAGTTAACATGCTTTTCCCCCTGACTGGAGGTTTTCTAGTCATAAAGTGCAAACTGGAATATAAAAAGTTCCATACAGATGTGAGGAAAAGCATCTTTACTGTGAGGGTGACAGAGCACTGGAGAAGGCTGCCCAGAGAGTTTGGGGAGTCTCATTTTCTGGAGGTACTCAAAACTTGTCCAGATGCTTTGCTATGGACCTGCTGTAGGCACCCTGCTTTGAAAGGGGGAGTTGGACTCAATGATCTCCAGAGGTCCCTTCCTTCGCACCTACGATTCAGTGTTTCTGAGATAAGGAAGTAAGAGCACAGCTTTCTGTTTCAGTGGGACGTCAATACAGCAAAACTCTCTTTATTTGCATACTTTCATCGGATGTGTATTGTATACTGTCATTTTCTATGTTTATTGTTGAAAAGAAGCAAAATCAGTGACCAGAAAGAAAACACCTTCTGATTACAAAAATCTCTTCCAACTTTTCCAGATACCTTTCTATCAGTAGCAGGAATGTTCATGGCTCAGTTATGGCTTTGATCTTACTTTCAATTGACCACATACTTGCTCAGCACCCAATGTGAACATGCATGAAAGGTGCTGTTAACTTTTAATATTAAGTGGTGGAGTTCTTAGTGGTTAGTAGCACTTCCATGCATACATTTTGTCTGTATTCTGCTTTTGGCCAGGATTGTCATTTTTCTTCCTAGTGTATGGTATGGTGGTGTGTTTTGGATTTAGGATGAGAATAATGTTGATAACACACTCATGTTTTAGTTGTTGCTGAGCAATGGTTGTACAAACCCAAGGGTATCTCTCTGGCAGGGCAGCACGAGAGGCTGAAGAGATGAGTGTGCACAAGGAGCAGGGGGGGACAGGGCCAGGACAGCTTACTGAAACTGTCCAAAATAATGGTCTGTTCTGTATGGTGCCCTGCTGACCCAGTAATCAACTTGAGGAGTTGACTGGAGGGAACCAACTGCTCAGAGGCAGTTTGGGCACTGGTCAGCAATTGCGGTGCAACTGTGCATCACCTGCTTTATATATTCTTTTACAATGATGGTTGTCATTTTTGCCTTCCTATTCTGTTCCATTAGACTGCCTTTATCTGAACCTATGAGTTTTATCTTTTTTTCCCTTTCTCTCCCTCACCTCACTGGTGAATGAGCCAATGGCTGCGTGGTGCTGAGCTGCCTGCCAGGTTAAACCACAACAGTTTATTTCTGTTCTCTGACTGGGATTAACGAAATCTTTTTGGGTCAAGTTCTTGCAGATTTGTCAATGAAATGTGATGTCTGGATTGAAATCAAAAATTTTTTTGAGGCTCTCTGTATTTCACTATGCTAAATAATTAGACTTCTTGTGAAAATTGCTCCTTGGGGGTAAAAGTAAAGTATGTAAAACTTTGAATGTGTGAGCTGACTTTACCCAAATCTTTGTGAGCGATAGGGACCTCAAAGATACAAAAAGAATAATAATTTGGATGGAAGATGTACAGACCAGTAGAGTACTCCCCAAAGGAAAGAAGTCTTATGTCCTGTATTAGATATTAGAAAATTCAATTCTTAGGATGCTACGCTCCATTACTTAGCTGCTTATGGACTACTTGTTTGTGAATAATATTTTAAAATATGTTGACAGTTTTGCTTTGTTTACTGGGTCAACCCACCAGCTTACATTGTGTTTAGAAAAGAAAAAAATATCATTAAAAATAAAAACTTCCTCATGCGAAGAGGAGCCTGTATGTCAGATCTAGGCTCGAAATATGCCACTTTTGTTGAATTTCCCAGTGCTCCACAAGTACCTCTGACAGGGGTTTGGCACATTTAGGCTTGTTAAGTTTGAGGAGGCAGAGTAATGACAGGATGGTTGAAGATCCAACTGTGCTTGACAGTAATTCCCTCTACTAAATCTGGGTGGCAGATGTGACTTACTGAAGTGACTGACTGAAATTTCTCAATCTGTAGTCTTCTCTCCATGTCCTCTCCCTGTTAATGAGGCGTTTTCAGCATGGTTCTTCCTGCCTCCCTGGCCACAAAGCATAATCAAGAGAGGAAATAATCCCTCCCCTGCAACGTGCAGAAGCTCGAGTTGGCCTGAGTTATGGAAATATTGTGTTCTATGGTATTTTGCTTGATTTGACCATTTAAAGAAGAATCTGTTTCTCTTCATGTGATGTCTGAGGCAGAAAGGAAGAAAAAACTACCTGCTGAAAGACCTACCTATAAAGTAAATCCAGTTTTTCTATGTGAATCATATGCTAGTAACGCATATAAAATGTGTGTAATGTACATCATCTCCTTCCTAGTAGCTACTGCTAGAAGTGCCCAAGCTGATAGGATTTCCACCGATGCTAAGTATTTTGATGTAGCAATCTCTTTGGAAATTAGGAAAAATAGGTTTCTCCTTTCAAACTGTAGATAATGCATGGCCTTATTTCTGTCCTGATAGTAGCTTCTATCAACTGCTGCAGGATTACTCAAAATGATGTCCCCTGTTATGTTCAATTGCTAAATTATGAGGACAGTAGAACCAAAAATTTAGTAAACCATTGCTGCTGGTCTGTTGTTTTCCCATTATGCGTGTGATGGAGGATTTTGATTATTGTCCTGATATCCATCTTTGAAAGCAACTGTTGGTTATTTTTGATGGATCTGAGAACTTCAGTAAGAATTAATATATGTAATAATATGTACTTATGTATTGCCTTTCCACCTTCAAGTTTTAGATCCTTTATATCCGTTATTAAAGTCTTGTGAAACAGAAGCTCTTCACAGTAGGTTGGAAATGGGTAAAATCTGTGCTTGTACATGGTGAGTTGTGCTGATGGAGAAGGAAGGTGTTGGAAGTGTTTCCGTTAAAGTCTTCATGGAAAATCTACTCAGCCAGTACAGACGTCCTTAACTGCATGGTTTCACTCTTAGGTTTTCTTCTTGGTTTACTGCATGCAGAACAGGTTGTTGCTTCACCTTTCTCTGCTTCAAGAGTCTGATAACAAATAACTTCACTGTTCTCTTAAATGTTGCATTCTGTTGACATCCCTGAGCTGCAAAAATAAATCTCTTCTTTCCACAGAAACTACAGCAACACAATTCCAGACTTTTATCCCGTATTAACTGTCTTCATGCTGCCATAGCCAATTTTTGCTCGTTTATAGAATGCTTCATCTATCTTAAGAAAGAATAAAGTCCTGAAAGCCCGCAAACTTATACTTTTTTGTAGTCTGAGCAACAGTACAGAATAGACAAATATCTGATGCAGATTTCACAGAATCACAGAATGGCCCGGGTTGGAAGGGGCTTCAAGGATCTTAAAGCTCCAACCCCCTGCCACAGGCAGGGCCACCAACCTCCATATTTAATACCAGCCCAGGCTGCCCAGGGCCCCATCCAGTCTGGCCTTGAACACCTCCAGAGACGGGGCATCCACAGCCTCTCTGGGCAGCTGTTCCAGTACCTCACCACTCTCTCTGTAAAGAGCTTCCCCCTGACATCCAACCTAAATCTTCCCTCCCTCAACTTAAAACCATTTCTTCTTGTCCTGCCATTATCTACCCTTATAAAGAGTCGGCTCCTCTCTTGTTTACAGGCTCCCTTTAGGTACTGAAATGCTGCAATGAGGTCACCCCACAGCCTTCTTTTCTTCAGGCTGAACAAACCCAGCTCCCTCAGCCTGTCTTTGCAGTGGAGGTGCTCCAGTCCCTTGATCATTTTCGTGGCCCTCCTCTGGACCCTATTCTACAGCTCTCTGTTGTTCTTGTACTGGGGGCTCCAGACCTGGACACAGTACTGCAGATGGGGCCTCACAGAGCAGAGGGGAACAATCACCTCCCTGTCCCTGTTGGCCACCCCTTGGAAAATGTAATTTCTGCTGCCTTCTGAATTTGTTTACTTCCTTCTTGTACATCATTCAAAATTGATAGAATCTGTGGAGCTATTTATCCAAACAAAACAATTTGTGGTGATCTTGTTTTTAATTGTTTATTTTTGTCTTTGTCTTTTCCGGCTGAATTTCTCTCATCAGCATTGCGTTGTTATTCAGATGTTTCATTGACATTATTGTGAACCCATGTGACACCAAGTCTCATGTTCCTCTTCTGCTACATCCTTTGTTTTCCTCTGTTTCCTTTGGAAGAAGATAGTTTTCTGTTGGTCCAAGTCTGCTTCAGTCACTGAAATCAACTAAACAAGTCCCACTGGGAATTTGAGACCCGAGGTAAAGCCTGCGGGAGGGATTGCAGTACAGTTGAGGTCAACCACCTCTACATGTCTAAAATAGTAAAATGTCTTCATCTGCTTAGTGAGTGCACAAGAGGCTATGTATTTGCCAGCGTGTACCAGGAGAAATAATTAAAAAGGTTAATGTCTAGTCTGTATGCAGAAATTAATTGTGCCCTTCAGGAAGTCCTGGTTATTGCTTTAAAAATTGAAGTGAAAAGTTCACCATTCCATTGTGTGCTCCATTTTTTTCTGTTTTATAAATCAATTGCTTCAAGCACCATTTCTTTACAGGTGTGTGAAAAGAATCATTCATATTTATATTTATTTTTCTGTATGCGTCTTTACCTGATTGAGGTATTAAAGGTAAATATTTATATAAGTCTGTGGACTTCATAACTGTGTTATGCCCCTGCAATATTACCTTATCACAGAGCAAGTTCTGTGGATCTATTCCATTCCAGACACGATGTCTTATCTGTGTGGATAAATGCTTTCAGTCTTTCATTTGAAGGAACAGGCACATGTTTTCTCATCACAGTTTCTAGCTGGGGATTCTTATTCACAGGCTAAAGGCACGATTCTCACTTGGGTGAAAGCAACATCTTTTGTTTAGTTCAGGTTTTATCAGGATGTCCATATCAGAAGTACATGAAACCCGTGTTTGCCCTGAAGGTGGAACAGTGTTTGAGAATAACAGGCAAATGTATTTGCTCTGTGAAATGCATGTTAAGAATGTGTATTATAAAAATTCATATGTAAGTTTTATAGCTGTATCAGGCTAAAATCTTACGTATTTTCACCTATGTTTATAAAGAGAAAATGTGAAATATTCCTGAAAAACCTCTGTAATAAGCAGTTACTGGCACTTGGCTGAATCCTTTGGAGATCCCCTGTTTTCACACCTCTCACCAGTATATTAAGGTGCTTCCCAGCCAAATTCATGATTCTACAGTTAGAGGGGATCAAATAGAGCTTTCACATGTGTTTCTGAAGAAACACATTCTTGTAATTGTTTGCTCTTTGGCTGATGATGCTCCCTTAGTGTGTAGTCTGTAAGCAGAACACAGGGCTAAGAATCTCAGTCCCCTGGGTCTGCAAGCAGGTGGAAGTTTCGTTGATGGAAGGTTGTGATGATCCTTCAGTAGTTATTGACAAGTTTAGTTGCAACTCCTTGACCCTGCATGGCATAGAAACGTGTTTCCTTTTAAGGCCTGGCTGTCAACCGTAGTGTCAGTTTTTGCAGTTTTTTACCAAGTGTGAGAACATCATTGTATTTTCATTTATTTATTTATTTATTTCTTCATGTTCCATTTAAATCCTCCTGACATCTGCATGGGCTGCTTTCCATTCACTAACATAGGGGAGTTGCATCTTCTTCCATGGTGGCTGGTCAAATGCCAAAAATGGATTAAGTTTCCTTGAGTGAAGAACTTGTATCGATCCTTCTGGCTGGAGCTGGGAGCTCTGGCAGTTCTGCAAGGAGGCACTTGGAACCACTGCCACAAAAATGACTTTTGTGTGGTCCTGCTGTGCGCCCCTGGATTTCAGATGTGATTTATGGCTGTTCATTTGAAAACAAACAAACAAAAAGCCTGCAGTTGCTTTTATTGCGAGAGATTATACTGTGGTATACATACTTAATTCTGAAACTGTGGATTATTTCTAAAATTAAACTCATGGTAATTACTGGCATGTTTTCCAGTTCCTCAAAGTTCTCTGTAAGCCCACTGCTGTGTGTTTCCCTTCTATTCATGTAGCTGCTTCTATTCTTTATGGTCCTGGTGAGGTCCCAAAGGAAACAGAAGATAACTGCTTGGGATGTGCATGGAGCTCTGCAGCCCAGTGCCAGCTACTGCTGTTGCAGATGGTGCAGTTTTGGAGACAGCTGAATGCTCCAAGGGCTGTCCTGCAGGACAGGGCAGTGCCCAAAACTTCAGTTCAGAACAAGGTGCAGGAAGCCCCTGAGTTGATTTGGGGTGACTTAGCGGCACAGAAATTTTCTTTGCTCCCCACCTTCTTTGGCATTTTCTGTAGGCCGATTAAATAAATACTTTTCAGTTTAGATAGACCTTCCAGAGCTGCTAAGAATTACTTTCATTTTTTCTTTCAGTCTTTGCTTCATTTAAGTGAACTCTGTACATGCCTGAGCTGCCCCTTGTGGGACAGAAGGCTTTCCTTGTATGATCTGCTGTATATCTTTATAACCTGAAGTAATTCACAGTTGTGAAATTCATTGCGCGTTCTTCAGCTAGTTTGGGGATTGCTTTTGCGCATGGTTGTCCAACACTAGTAATGGTAATTAATGAACTCGTAATTAAAGTTCATATTTCACATTAATACTTTAATATTGTGGAAGAATTTGTGAAGCACAAAAGCTGTTGTTGCTTGTGAGGATTGGTCATAATCTTTGACTTTTAAGATATACTTTATTTAAGTGTTGTTTTGTGTTCAGAATTAAGTGGGTAGATAGAATTGCATTGGTGGTATCTGTTCCTAGGTTTGAACTCCCTCAATCTGGGTAACTTCCTTCTTACAAGTGCAGCATCTCCAGTGATGTTATTTTTTTAGGGACAGGCCAAGTTTGTCCATATGACATTTTATAGAGGAAATAATGTGAAATCAGGATGAAAGTGATTATTAATGATACGTTGAGTTAGATATTTAGTTATAGAAGTTGCTGTCTCTTCACTGCTATCTGTCTTTATAAGAAGGAAGCCACTGGTGTTTATAATGTTAATTTATTGGAAAAAGCGCTAACAAGAACATGGAACACATCAAAAAAGCAAGTGAGTTTCATCTTCAAGTTAAAAATTGAAAGACTTGGAGTTGAAATAGAACAGATGGATGAACTAATTTGTGTTACGGGGAAGAACAGCAAAGGAAGGGAGTTCCTTGTTACTGAACTTTGTGAGTGCACCAAACAAGGTGGCCTTACTGTGTTCTGACTGGCTGAATAAACTGTCCACATGACACATTCTTCTCATAAAATGCTTAAAAGTTTTTTTCAAATTAAGCTGATCTGCAATGTCTTATACTTTTCTGTCTGTAACTTGGTCACCGCTCAAGTATATTTAATTTTTTTATATAAAGCAACGTAAATGCAGTTTAAAATTAAGCACAGTTGAGAGTAACTGCTTAAGATTTGCTTCTTGGTTCACATGACTGCAACTTGAGGCTTGCTGGCATGCATGGATGATTCAGGTGCTGTGAGGTGTTTGAGAATTAATGTGGTATTCAAATAATTGGAGTAACCTTCAAATCATAAAGGTTAACATTACATTTGCTTACAGTTTCCATTTTTTGACACTTAGGGGCTGAGTGCAAGAACATAGTTTTGTTTTGATACACTGGAAAATCCTTAAAATGCTTGAGTAAGTACTGCATTACCACTGTGCCTGCATGATGAATTTGGTTCTCATTCATACCTCTTCAAGACATTTTCATCAATAGCAAATCTAACAGCTGAGCCCTGAGAATGTCTTTTATCATGACCAGATGTGTATGGAGAGTGGGAGAAGGGGATTTCCTTCGCATTTACGGATCTTCTTTTACCTGTCTGACATGCGCGTTCCATTCATCAGAAGATAAAACCTCATTTTCCCCCAAAAAGTATCAGTGAGCTTTGAGAGAGCACTGTGAGCTCTGTGTCAGATTTGATAAAAACTTTACCCAGTGGTCTGTCATGGAATAGAACTGTAGAATCATTAAGGTTGGAAAAGACCTCTAAGATCACCTTGTCCAACCATCAACCCATCCCCACCATGCCCACCAACCACATCCCTCAGTGCCGCATCTCCATGGTTCTTGAGCACCTCCAGGGATGGTGACTCTTTCCTGGGCTGCCTGTGACACTGCATCACCATTCTTTCAGAGAAGAAATGTTTCCTAATCTCCAGCCTGAACCTCTTGGGACACTTAATTCTTTCTACTTCAGCTGATGACTCGGTGATGAGAACTGTTACATTTTGTGTTCACCTGCCTGAATATGGGAAAGAGCATTGAAATTTGAAAGGAAGCTGTTGCTGTTTTCCCATCTTTCCTTGTTCTGCATTATAAAAGGACAGAATTGTTTAAACTGGTGCTCAGAAAAATGTAAGGAAGGAAGACTGGTTTTAAAATTGATGTGATTATATTCCGGAACTGAGATATTCGTGTAGTGCTGCACTTTATTTTGCATTGCTGCTACCTTCATCGTCAGCCTTGCTGAACAACAGGCTTCCTCTGTTCTTCAAGGAGCTTCACAAATGATGTATGGATTTGATTTATTGTGTTTGAAGCCCCATAATTGATATAATTTTAAGGTATATGAATAAGAAAAGAAAATGAGGTTAATGTTGTATTTGTTAATAAAATTAGGGGTCTAGGAAGGATTGAAAAGCTTGTCTGTGTCTTGCACAGCCTTGTCTGTGTATCCCGTAGGAATTTTAGGTTGTTTTGGAAACCAGCTTGCAAAAATTTGGTTGTGTGTTCTTAGGGTTTTCTTTTTCTTTTTAATTCTCCTTTTATTTCAAGCTTGCAAAAAGATAGAAGTACAAAATAACTGATACTTTTTTTTTTCCCTTTCTATATCTGTGTGCTTCAGTAAAAATAACGCTGTTTTAAGATTGGATGTTTTTCAAAGGTTAAAAAAAAAAAAATTTTGAGCATCTAAGATCAGTCTACTACATGTAAGTGAGGGGTGAAGCTGTGTAATATATGACACAGAGTGAAAGACTTTGATGTTCTGCCCATGTCTCAGTGCTGCAGTGCACTTCTGAGCATGTCTGTTCTGGTAGGCTCTGGGGGCTCTGGGTACCTGCTGAACTGCTTCTCTGTAGTCAGTAAATGCTACTTTGGAAATGCTGCGTTGAGGGAATGCCTCTTTTTGGAGGTCAGTGAACTGAAGGGAAGAAGTGGAATAAACCCAGTGTTATTTCTGTATGCCATTTCTGCATGTACTAGTTTGACTACAACTCTGACTCCTTCCCTTTTCCAGTCACTGCTTACTCTGGGCCAGTCTTTGTTATTGCCATGAGACTTTTACAAAGGATTTTACACAATTTTAATGTTTGTCCTTTTTTTTTTCCTTAATACATTTGTGTTATTTTGCGATGCCTTTGTCTTAAAAATTGAATGCCTTTTTACACAGTACTGCTCATGCTTCCTCTTGCTGTTGATAATATTGATACTAAGCATTGTGGATATACAAGTGAAGGACGTGCACTGAGCAGTCCTGTCTATGATGGTGGACTTCCTTGGTATCTAAATAATAACACAAAAATACCCTGGGAGAGTAATAAATTAATAGAAAGTATACATTTTTTTATATATGTGGATGGAGGTTTCTTTATATTTGCCCAATTTTCATGTCTGTAACTTGACAAGATACGTGAGCAAGCTGCTTAAGCTTTAATAGAACAGGAGATTTTCTGTATTGTAGAGCTTCAATTTTAGCTTCTACATTACGTTTTGACCTTCAACATTTTCTGTAATATGCTTCTCATTTGTGCCATGGTAGTGGAATTAAAGCAGTTCAATGGCATAGTCCCCATTACTGCAAGAACAGAAATTGGAAATGTATTGAAGAAATTAAATTAAGAAGTTCATATATAATGTCATTTAGTTTGCTTTGAAGTACATTGCTTGCTGCTGAAAGGTTAATATTGACTGTGCTGGTGTGTTTCTTTTGGCAGGTAACCCTGGGCTGGCAGGTTATTACAGGACCTTTATAAAGGCGTTATATTGCGGACTAAATCAGCAGTATCCTGTCTGGGTTGTGAGCCATGCTGGACACTGTAAGCCTCCTAGTGGTATGGAGATGATAGAAGGTACTATACTGTAAATTGTACACACTGATGTTTGTTACACTCCTCTTTTTTTTCTTTTTTTTTCTGCATAACTTTTGCTAAAGATGTTGAGGTTTTTTTATTTCCTCAAAACAGTCCTATGAAAAGAGAAGTTATTAAGGAAAAGAATATTTTTAGGTAAACAGGTAAATTCAGTTTGTCAGTCAAGTAAAGGCTGCACAGAGCATAGCAGAGTTTGCTTTTTGCAGACTTAAGAGAGAAGTTCTTCAGAAGGTCTAAAACATATTTACACTGAGAAGAGTAGATTAAGAAATTTATCTTTAATATAATCTCCTATTCAAAGATCAAGCACTTGAAGACAGACTTAATTATCTCTGAGTTTAAAAGTACTTTTACTGAAGTAGTGAATTTCCAGGAGGCAAGTACAGGTTTCTAAGGCTGGGCAGGTGTTGCTTGTTTGCTTGTTAAAGGTCTCCTGATATGCCAATGACCAGAAAGACACGATAGCCAGTTGTAAGTGCATATTGTTAATGTACAGTGTTGTACGATGGAGGAAGCCAATAGCAAAACCTGTCCTGGAAGCTGTTTCATGTCAGGAGGCCTCCAGACTTGATGAGCTGCAGTGATGCTGGAGTAAATCAATATGATTCCTTAGGAGCAAGAGGTTCAGCAATGTGAGACAAGCTGAAGTTGCCTCACTAACAATTCCACCTGAACTTTTTGACTTTTTTACCGGTTTATTTAATCTCGAGTTTGAAAGTGAAATGTGAAACCTATTTTTCTTTGGTAAAATTCATGTCATTCGTATTCAAGTATCAAACTTCCCAGTGTTATCTCTATCTGGATAGGTGAGAAATTTCTGTGTTTATAATTTCTGGTGCATTCTTAATCGTGAGATGCAGATAAAAGTATGCCAACTGAATGGAGCTCAGGCTATAATAGATGTTCGCAGGTCTGATAACCTGCCCTCAGATCATGTCTGCTTGTCTGCATTCAGCTCAAACAGCTCTTCACGCTGAGAGATGCATTTGATGGCTTGAGGTGGCAAAGTTAGCTGAAGTGGTTTATAGATGGGGCCAGCATAGAGTTACAGATGTCCCATATTTGCTGTGACTGACCCTGTGCTGCGTAGAGGGTGCAGGTCTGGGGAAAGGAGAGTATACAGTGGGAAAGCAGGAGCTGATTTCTAAGTTGAAATCAAACCATTTTCTTTGGAAGTCAGGTTAATAGCTGTGGCTTTGAATGTAACAAAAGGAATGTGGTTCACTTCATTAGAAAATCAACTGAAAGCACAAAGTGGCTTGAAGTCCTTCTACTTTGTAATTCACTTACAAAACAGGTAGATTTGGAGTAGTTTTCCCTCATCTTTATGACACAGAAGAAATGAAATGCAACTTTAAATTATTAGAATCTGATTCCCTTTCTGTTATTCATGTATTGCTGAAAACAGTTTTCATGAATTGGCTGCAAAGGTTGAGCAAAAATGATCAAACTAAGAATTCAGTATATACGCAAATTGCAATTTGGCTGACCAAACAGAATGGAGAATCATGGACCCATTACTCATCTTCTGGTTCTCCAAGAACATTTTTGGCATTTTTTGGCATTCTAACAAAACAGAAAACACAGAACCCAGGGACCAGCAGAAGCACATACTTTGGGACAAATAATTGTGTTCTCTAGGTCTTCCCTGCCTTCTCGCTTCTGGATTTCTGAGAAAGAGTTACTGCATTGTTAAAACCATGTCTGTTATTATGCTTCAAGAAACAAAATTAAGGGATATATTGTCAAAAAGCTGGGATTGTGGGATGTGTTGTCATTTAACAGTCACTGTAAAAAAAAAAAAATCAAGGAAAACCCCTTCATGCTTCTGACAGGCATTTTTTAAGGCTTCATTTGATACACTCTTATATAAATCCTCTGAGGAAGTTCAGTATTAAGTATATAATAGGAAGGATGAAGGCATAAATTAAGACAGCATTTGAATCTTGGATGCCACTGAGGTTTTTCTAGTTGCAGTCTAGCAAATTACAAATTAAAAAGACAGGGAAGCTACTATGAAAGAAGAATATACATTGATTCATTTAGAACGGTGATCTATGACCTTTTTTGATTATGCACCTCCATCAGTAAAAAATGTTTTTGAGCATGACAGTGGATAATTGCCAGTTGGAAACTTTTCAACAGCCCTTCAAGTCCTTTTGATAGGAAACAAAATGTTAGTTAAAGCTAACACATATCAGTGAATGAATCCTGAAATTGTTCATTGCTAATTTGAGACTTTTTGCTGATTCAGTGCTGTGTTATGGTCATCACAGAGACTAAAATATACTGTCTTCCCTCGAGTTCCTTTAAAAGCACAGAAAAGATGAGGCTGGATAGCAGCTCCTTGGAACCAAGTTCCTCCAATTTTTTCTTCCTAATCACTCTGGCCAGCTCTTCCCAGTTGAGGCAGGTGTGCATGCCATGACACTGCCATGACACAGCCATACCTTAGGATGGTTTAATTCTCTGGACATTTGTTCTGACTGGTAAGAAATAGAAAATACAATGTCTCAGACCAAAATAAGAATAAGAGATCAAGGGATTGGTTTTGTTTCTCCTCAAGCCTGCCAGGGTGCTTTTCTTTGCAGCAAAATGAGGTCGAGAAATAAAAAGTAAAAACAGAATTAATTATTTACTGATTTTTGCTGGTACTCAATATATGTGAAGTGCTATGGAAATGCAAAATAATGTGATTTAGATCTTAGAGATACAATTGATGAATTTAAATATAGCTCATAAAATGTCTAGCGAATGTCCGTGTCTTAATAATACAGGACTGGCTCACATATTTTCTTATTCATGGTGCATCTCAAGAATTTTCTAAGCTATACAGTTAAGTTTGGGGCTTAGCAATCATAATAGGAATAAGGACTTTTATTGTTTTAACAAATCATGATTATCCTTTGAAAAAGATTGTCGCCTGTATTTACTCTTCTTTCAGAATCAGCATTAAGTAGCATTTGAATGACAGGGAAGCTGGAGTGAAATTATTAATTTAAAAGTTGCAAGATAATTTTCTAGTCTAATCTTTTGTGCCCATGGACTGCAGACAGTAACTGTGTGCCTTCATTAAAACTGTCCTTAGTTCATTTTGCATGACAAAAGAGGTAGGTAGGATGCCAGTTCTATCTAGGAATGACAGTCCATCAAAAGACTGTTTCTGTTGATTTTTCTTTAGCACAGAAACTAGGATCTCTGCAGACCATTTTGAAATTGAGTTACATCATTAAGAAGCAATATAGGAAAATATAGGTTGGTAAGTCTGAGAAGACATTCATTATGTGATCCCAAATGTTAATGTGCCATCAGTGTGAGGTGAAACGGAAAACCTGAAAGTCATGTGTGCATAAGTTATATGGTATATTGATTGCTTCTTAGCTGTGTTCTTTATTGTTGCTACTCGTCTGAGTGGAGATTGTTTGTCCAGCCCCTGACTGCTAATAGAACTGCAGAACTGAGTGAGTGAGATTCTGCCTCTAGCTGAGGTGACATTAAACTACCGAAAACATTAATAAAATCATTTGTGGAAACCTGAATTTATACTTGAGCAAGTTAATCATCTCCTTGGTTGTTAGACATGTGACAGTGTGGTCACATTTACCAGATGTGAACCATAAATTGCTACTATCATGTGAAATGCTGTGGTAAGGAAAAAAGAACTAAAATAGCAGCCTGAGCAAGACAAGGGGAATGGTGTGCTATATAATAAGAAGGTTCTGTGTTATTTAGAACAGTGATTCCTGAACTGTGGTCTGTGGCCACTGCTGGTTCCCAGGACACTTGCTTGTGGTCCAGGAAGAGCTGGCTGATTAGATGGAGTTAGTTCTCTGACTGGTTTCCACCTGTTCAGCTGAATTAATGGTGGCTAAGAATACTTTTCCAACAATATTTCTTGTGTGTGTTTGCAGCCAACCGTCTTTGAGATGTTACAGTGCTGTGGAGGTGGGGGAATGGGTCTTCGGTCTGTATTGCTGCAAACAGGAGAGGAGGACACATCGAAGGATGGTCTGAGAACTAACCTCTGAAAAATAGTTACTCACCTTTATCTAATAGCTTTTGTCCTTATTATTATGTATAATCCCAGAGGAAAGAATCCACACAGAGGCACAGGGAGTTAGTATGCATTTCATAATTTTAGCTACCTTGTGGCTCTTGTTTATTTTAAGCAGTATGAAAGTTTTTAATTATTGCTTACCTCTCTAAACTGGAGAGGCACGGGTTGGAAGGATGGACTGTTCAGTAGATTAGGAATTGGTTGGCTGGATGCAGCCAAAGGGTTGTGATTAATGAGTCTGTGTCAGGGTGGAGGCCAGTCACAAGCAGTGTCTCTCAGGGGTCGGTCTTGGGACCAGTGCTTTTCAACCGGTGCATCTTCATAGATGATGGCATCAAGTGCACCTTTAGCAAGTTTGCAGATGACACCAAGCTGAGCAGTGAAGTCGATATGTTGGAACTAAGGGAGGCCATCCAGAGCGACCTGGACAGGCTAAAGAAGAGGGCCCATGTGCAACTAATGAGGTTCAATAAGGCCAAGTGCAGGGTGGTAATTCCAGATATTTATAAAAACGGAGGGAAGATCTCCTTGAGAGCAGCCCTGCAGAGAAGGACTCGGGGGTCCTGGTGGACAAGAAGCTGGACATGAGCCAGCAGTGTGCACTTGCAGCCCAGAAGGCCAACTGTGTTCTGGGCTGCAGTAAAAAAGGGATGGCCAGCAGGGAGAGGGAGGTGATTGTCCACCTCTACTCAGCTCTTGTGAGGCCCCATCTGCAGCACTGCGTCCAGGCCTGGGGCCCCCAGTGCAGGAAGGATGTGGAGCTCTTGGAGCGGGTCCAGAGGAGGGCCCCTGAGATGATCAGAGGGCTGGAGCACCTCTGCTATGAGGAAAGGTTGAGGGAACTGGGCTTGTTAAGCTTGGAGAAAAGAAGGCTCCAGGGAGACCTCATTGTGGCCTTCCAGTACTTGAAGGGAGTGTATAAACAGGAGGGGGAACGGCTGTTTATGAGGGTGGATAGTGATAGGACAGGAGGGAATGGTCTTAAACTGAGACAGGGGAGGTTTAGGTTAGATATTAGGAGGAAGATTCTCACTCAGAGGGTGGTGAGGCACTGGAACAGGTTGCCCAAGGAGGCTGTGGATGCCCCATCCCTGGAGGCATTCAAGGCCAGACTGGATGTGGCTCTGGGAAGCCTGGTCTGCTGGTTGGCGACCCTGCACATAGCAGGGGGTTGAAATCAGATGGACCATTGTGTCCATGGAAACCAATCATGGTTTCAGGCCATTCTGTGATTCTATGATCTCCTTTAAGGTGAATGAGAACTACCATCTTTCTATTCTGCCAGTATTAAAACACCTGAGAATTAGCATCTGTGGTGCTTTAGAAGGTCTTTGATCTTCAAATCTTCATGGTAGGAACCCACTGGAGTGTTTTAAATCGAAATATGTGAAAAGCAGGCTGTAGTACTCCATTTACTGTAATACTTCTTTCCCACGTGCAGGTAATTATTCATACAGAAGCCGTTATCAATGCCTGTGATTATGCAAATGAATCCTTTGAGTGAAATGTTGGCATTTGGCATTGTTTTAATCAGTTCTACTTAATTTTAAGCATGTGTTGAAAAATCTTGTTCAAGTCAGAATCAAAACTAAAAAAATAAAACTTTCCCATATGTGCAGTGTTTCTAAATCGTTTTACTATTTTCTTTTCTGGCCAACCAAAATGTTATCAATTTTAACTGCTCATAGCATCATGCTTTATCTGCCATTTATTTATTCATAATGATCACTTAAACACTGTTAAGATGATTCTTACCACCTAAAGCATAGCTGTGTATTCTTTTGCATTTGATGGAGTAGTCACCAGTTTTCGCTAGTGTTACTAAGAAGAGGGCTTTGTCTCTATTTTTGTTATAGCAGTATGAAAAACAGGTTCTCTGTTTTGTTCAAGGTTTTTCACTGCATCTGTCTGCTCTGTGTCTCTGTGTATATTATTTTTAAAATCCATGAAAAGCCTTGTAATCCATTCTAGCATTTTATTCAACCAATTCCCCTGTTAAAGCTTAGTTCATCCGTATCTATACATAAGGTTAATATAATTCTAATTCAAGGATGTTTTTAAAGTAACAATTTTTGAAACCTAATACATTCTTCTGGGTCCTTATCCAGAAAACAGGACATTAAAAAAAAAAAAAAAAAAAAAACAAAAAACAGCATCTCTTGGAGAGTGTAATGTCTTCAGTGCATTCCAGGAAACTTTGGATGTAAGTTTTGAGATTGTTTATGGATCATTTTCTGCCTTTCACCCCATGACTTAGGTATGTTCTCCAGCTGATACCATCGCTTCTAATTAGATGCAGATGGCTGTTTAGTGAAGGGGAAAAAAAGTGTTTAAGAATTTGAACCCTATGAAGAGGTAACATTTATATCTTTTGGTGTCCTGACTTTAGAAGGTGTGTCACAGTTCACTGAAATGAGAGCGATGTGGTGTTTTGCCATTCTATTGTAGGGAAAGTTAAAAAGTGAAATAATTCAATAAACAGAATATTGAAATGGTTCTGATTATTTTCCCAAGAGAGACTGCTTAAGAATCCTTTAATACAAGTCAGACTGAGAAATACATTTACATTTGCTAAAGGACTGAAAATGGACAATCCCCATAGCAGGAAATAATCCCTGTTCTCTGAAGGTTTATCAGGCCTGGGTTTGTTTCAATAGTTGAACCAAAATTTTATTCACTATGTAGGCTATTTCTAGGGAAAAAAATTTGATCAATATATTTTATTATTTCTTAATTACAATTTCTACTTCAGGGTATAGGCCTTAAATTTAATTTTGATACCACAAAGCTTGCCAAAAATGGTGCAGATCCTAATGCAGTCAATCCAGAGTTTAACGGTAATTTTGTTTTTATTTCACTGTCATCTGCAGTCATAAGGCTGAGGAACTATCAGCAATGCACAGCGGAATTCCAGATTCAGAAAATATTCAGATTTGTAACTTCAGCCTCTGTTTGCTGTGGTTTTAGGATTTTCCTTTTCTTTAAGGAGAAACATGGGTGTTTCAGGGAAACGTAGAAGAGAGTAAGGCAGGAAATGCAGGTGGCTTCACTCTTAGGTAGTCAGCTTCATTAATGAATTACTCATAGCTGTAGTGCATTATGTTACATCTCTTACCAAGATGTGGGTAAGGGCTCTCTGCTTTGAGAAGTGAGCAAGGACTAAGCGGTAGCAGTGTTGTGGAGCCAGGATGCATGAGGGACTCACATTTCTTGCTGGATAAAGGAGTTTTTCTTTTTACCTCCCTTTGGTGCAGCATGGGAGTATTCTTTTGCTTTAAGCTGGACATACTATTATTTTTCTAAAGTTTAAATGCTATGTTTTGGGAATAATACAGCAATTAAAATCTTATTTACTACAGCTCTCAAATTAGTAGCAAAGTCAGGTGGCTGCCTAGATGCTAAATGAACCACTGTTGGGCTAAACCATACAATAGATTCTACTGAAGTTATCTAGGATTGCTGCTGTAGTGCTTCTGGTTTTGTTTTTGTTTTTTTGTTGTTGTTGTTTATTTAGTGGTTGTTTTTTATTTTTCAGAATAAAACTTTTCAGACATGTTACCTCTGAGACTTCATTAACTATTGTTTGAATAATTGAGAGAAACTTAATGCTGCAGTTAATCATGAAGAGACTATGTTTCATATTCCCGAACACACATCAATATGTATTAAACATGATCATATTTAAATCTGCTTATGTGTAGGGCATGGTTCAGATTCAGATGCTATCTTTCAATAGATGTTACAAAGCCATGGGTAGTTTCATCTGTGATGACAGATCAGCTTTGTTACAGTAATGCTTTAGTATCTATTTCAGTTATAATGCAAAACTCCAAAAAAAATAAAGTCACCACAGAATCTTTGGCGTGTTTCCATGCCTGCTCTGTAGTTCAGCCAGGTGACTATGAATGAAACCTGCAGCATTTTCAGCAGGAGAGCTAGAAAGGAAACTGCTGTCTTGATTGTAGGGAATAAATCTGCCAGTTTTAAAACAATTTAGCAGTGCGAAAGGTGTAAATCATAATTTGAAGTGGTTGACAGAAATGTGTTTCTTCCCCGAAGATAGACAATTTGCACTCTGTCTTATTTTCAAGTGTGTTACTTAAAACGTCAGCAAGTGATAAAGAAATCTGCTGTACTTCAAGAAAGTAAAAGGTGAAATTAGACTATATCTTTCTCTTAGCTTTGCTTTTAATACAAGCAGGTTTTTACATGTTTTCTTCCCCCCAGCTCTTTTTGCCCGTCTTGACGCCCTATGGTACAGGACATCATTTTGGCCAGTTTGGGTCAGCTCTCCTGGTTCTGTCCCCTCCCAGCTCCTTGTGCCCTCATCTCCTCACTGGCAGGGTGCTGTAAGAAGCTGGAATGTCCTTGGCTTTGTGCAGCACTGCTCAGCAACAGCTAAACCACCAGTGTGCTATCGTCACTGTTTTCATTAAAATAGCATCATAGAAGCCTCTTCAAAGAAAATTTAACTTCATCCCAGCCAAAACCATGACAGAATCTAAGATATAATTTTGAAAACTTCTTACGATCTGTCATTTTTGAAGAATATGAGTTAAAGATGGAACAATGTTATGTTTGCCTAAGTGGGTCATTTACTCCTTAAAATAAGGATGCTGGTCAAGTGTTATTATTATCATCTGGATCTGCTTACTTCAGGTGGTTATTCTAGATACCAAATTTAACATTTCCATGAATAAACAAAGATACAAACCTACACTTTCCTGTATGGCTCTATTAGTACAGTATCAGCTGAGACAAATATACCTAGGAGTAAAGAAAAAAACCCAGTTATACTAAATGTCATCCAAATGCCATGATGGTAGCTAGTACCATTATGGTAGGAAATGGTCTTGTTATTTTAGCTTTACTTGAAAGACTTACCCTTATTTGAACATTTCAGTCTTAGTCTATATCAGTTCTAAACATAATTTGGGGATGGATTTTCTAGAGAAATTAGGGCTGATCTAACAAACCAAAAATTTTGTTGTGGTTTCAGCAAAGTGCTAAGTGCTTCAGCAAATGTCACCCATTGATCTGCTGTATGTGGCTGTAAGGTACAAATGCCATATTGTTATTTCTGTTACTGTATAGCTGCCTATCCAGTTACCTTCTTAGCTGCTCACTTGTTCTGCTTCCCCTCTCTTAGTTCTGTGCTGTATTCCTTGCCATTTTCTCCCACTTCTAAAATAATTCTTTTTACTCCCTCTCTGTGGAATAACAGGGGTTGTCTTCCTTGGCCAGCTATCTGTCTTTGCTCCAAGCTTCGGCTCTCCTTTATTTGCTCTCAGCCTCTGTTTCTCTACTTCTATCTGTTTAAACTTCCCAAACTTCTGAAGTGCTGTTTTCAATAGGTGTGACTGTTAGACTTACCTACTATGGTGCAATGTTTTATTTATCATACACCTATTGAATCCATCCCTATTGAATGACATCCAATATTTTTTGATCATTTCAGTGCTCATACAGTTGCCACTATCCTTTCTTTGTGTCTCATTGTCATGCTAGATGTAGCCAGTCTTGAAGATGTGCAGCATGTCATTATTTTAGTTTTCTTCCATTGTCAACCTGTCCCAACACAAGTTGTTGAAGTGTTCTTTTTCCTGAAGTTGCTTTTTGTTGCTTCATTCAGTCCCGTGCTTTAGTTTTTCAAGACTGAATTTTCACCATGTGAAATTGGACGCTGTTAGATCTGGCCAAACTGAGAAAGCTCTTGATACTAATGTGCTTCGCAGTACAGAACTACCATAGGGAGCAACGCCCTTTGTGTGTGTTTTTCCTGGATGGACTCATACATCACATGCATCAAGGCTGATGGTGAAAGATAATTCAAATACCAGTAAAAAACATTTACCCTTGTAAAACTGGGTGATATTTCAGACCATATGTGAAATGAGTATTCCTAAGGGACACACTCAAGGTAGACATCTGGAGGAGTGCCACCTGCCAGGCAAAGCAAGGAAAACAGACTTCTGGGGGAATGAAAATGGGATTTGTTGGATCTGGACTGATTTTTTGCAACCTAGCTCAGCAAGTTAGCCAGATAATGGAAATTATAAACTTTTCATTGTGTTGTTTGGACACATGCTACTGGTATGATAAATGCATCCTAATGTTCATGCTCAATGTGGAGTCCTTTCATGTTTCAGTGCATGCCTCATAGCATACTTCTTCCTGAAGATTGAAAGTATCCGGAGGACAAGAAGTTTAACATGAACAATCAGCTTCCCATTTGTTCAGACCTTTTTGCTTTTGCTTCTTGAAGTAACTTTATGATGGAAATGTAGATCTGCTCCTATACATTTGTGGTTCTCTAGCCATTTCTCACTCAAGTTCTATTTGTTTTATTTTGCTTTTTGTTATTTTTGTTATTAAAATTATTAAAACATTGAAAATTCTTATAAAATGTACTTTCTGCAGTTATTCAGCTTGACAGTAAAGTGCAGTCATTCAGATACAGAAAAATCCATTTATGATGGTTATTAAATTTGTTTTATGTATGTTAAAATGATAATGGAATTAAACATTGGCATAGAACCTCACAATAAAACACTGCTTAAAGCTGCTTGCTTTGCCTAAGTTAAAAGCAACCAGCACAACTTTGTCTCTGCACTTGTGCTGTTATCTCATTATACTCAGTAACAGCTGCTCTCACCAGAGGAAAGCAAGACTGGGAATGCAAAATAAAAAGAAAGTATATCAGAAATGTCTTCATTTAGGAAGTTCAACGTGCTCCTATATGTTTTGAATCAAAATTGTTTTTAGCATGTGTTATGTTAGTCCATTCTGTCAGACTACACCAGTACTATTTTAATTATACTACAGCTTCCTTTTGACAACAGATTAGATGTTAAAGTGTCCCAGCAATAGGTATATAGATAGCAGAGGAAATCAGTAGTTTAATTTACAAACTAAGGTCTTGTTGTTGTTCTAATAAAGAAAATAATGCCAATGACCACTACAGTGTCTTGAGTTAATGATAATTTATTTGTAGAGGATACCTTTACAAAAAGTAATTACTCCAATAAACACTAATGAGAGGTATGTTTATCTTAAAAGTTGCATGAACAGTTCCTGAGGGTACCAGGGCCAGATGAAGGTCTAAGGGTTAATCTAAAACACAATGCTTTAAAACCTGGTTCCTGGTGTCAGTAGGAGTTCTTCAGTATTTATTGAACATTCTTTCACGGTTTCCATCCCATTTCATTGGCATTTTATCACTTGCTGATACAAATTATCCAGGGTTCAGTAATCAAATGAAAGATTGGGTGAAGCATGCAGGCTTCAAGCAATATATCTTTAGATGTATTTTCTAAAAGATTTTCTCATCTTAGACCCACAAACCAGAAAGCTCCATTTTTAAGCTTACAGTTCTCTTTAAACGTTTTGAGATGGCATCCAGTGGTAACAAATTACTGTATTTTGCTTCAAGAACAAAAAAAATCACATGGATTACTTGATTTACAGAATTTGACTTCTGACTATGCAGTCCTGTTTAGTAAGTAATCCTCCTAGATAATTTAGTCTTGGGACAGCTTTCTGTTCATCACCATGTGAAGGCAAAGATTAAACCTTCCATTGACTGCTCTATCTAAACACCAGTTACACAGTCCCAGTTACAGCTTCTCCCCCCCAGTGTTTGTATAGGTTGTGTTGGAAAAGTTTAAAACTCTTGGTCCAGTGTGTTATGTTCACTTATGGTCTCTGAGGATGGAATGTACCTAAGGTGACCCTGAGCTAGCCCTCCTGAGTTATTTGCTGGTCACAGTGATGCTGTATACCTTCCCTTTCCTAAGCTTTGGTATCACTGTTGTCCTGTCAGTATCTTCTCCCGGTTTGCTTTCTTTCCTCTTGATACTTTCTTGTGATTTTACTGCATGTTCACGCGTTGAAACTTTTTTCCTCACTGCTGTCACTAAGCAGTGTGGGGACCTCATCCAACTGAAAGGAGCCATGTAAGGGAGGAAGAGGTGAACCCCTTTCCAGCTCTGAGCTCAGTTTCCAGTCATGTACTTCCCCTGTAAAAGGTTCAGTTCTGAAAATTCGTGGCCACATCCTAAGTCCATTAGAGTTTGTCCTCCTGGTGCTGCCTTCTAGAGTAAATGACTGGTGAAGGGGCAGATACTGGACTGCAGGGGCATTTTTCTTTGCTTTCCCTTATGGCACCTGTTCACACTGATGCTGTATCAGTGGCCCCATCCTCTGTACTGATGCTATCAGTGTTACAAGGTTGCAGACAGTATTTTCCTCCTGGAACCTCACTATTCCTCTTTGCTGTTACAGCCCCCTGTAGTAGATCACAACTGTGAAAAGCCAGTTACCAAATGCAGAAGCATATGTGGGCTGCATTGTGAGTACTTATGAGAATCCTCCTAGGTTAATCTTCCTCTTAGACAATAAGAAGCTCTTTGATTTTATTCAAGATGGGTAGAATCACAATCTTACAACTCCTAATGGGTCTCACTGGCAATAGCATTGTGGCCTATGGGTTCCACAGTCATTGGCATCATGTCATTATCACGGTATGTCCCCAGAAGTCAAGAAAGAGTAAAACCTGTGTTATTCTGTCTTCGAGGGATCATTGGTCTCCTGTTCATAGAAACATTTGTGTCTGGGATTTCTCACTCATCCCTTCCATGCAGGGCAGATGGAGGTGTTTTCAGTTCTACTGCCAGACTTGCAGTAGAATATTATAAAAAAAAGCATGCTGTTTTCAGAACTTGATGTAAAAGGTGCTGCTCTGTCTTCTGTTTTCCCATGCAGTTACCATCCCTTCTATTATTACTTTATTAAATACAAGAAAAGTAAAGAAAGTAGAAAACTTGAAAACTTTTTTTTTCCCTTTCATTTTGGATTTTGAGGCAAGACTGAAACATGAGTCTTAGGTAGAACGCTCTCTGGATCAAGGAGGTTTTCAGATGCTTAATAACCAAGGAAAAAGAATGATTATTTCATTTGTTATCTTAATTTTGATTTCTGATTGGCTTGTTCTGTTTCTTCATAAAGAAAGATTTTTTATTTTTTTTTAATAAGCTACGTGGAGCATCCCATGCTTATACTGGGTCAGTGATGTGGTTAATCTTTTGTCTTGGCACAAAAAATGCTGCATGTATTTGTGTTAGGGACAAAAACTTGGGGAGTTTCTGTGGGTTGTTTATTTTTTTTTCCTCTATTTCTGCTTCATAATTTTTATGATGCTTTATCTTCTTCCCTTTCTTAGAAGAACAGAATGAAGTATATTTTGCCTCATTGTTCCTGACAATTCTCAGACCTCACATATGAGTGGATCCTGAGACAGACTTAGAGTCACTATCTGACAGTCAGATAAGTGTCTGCATACCTAGCTGCAATACTGTTATCCTCTGTGAGCAGGGTAGCAGGGCATTTGGATGTACAAACATTCCATTGTGAAATTAGGGAAGTGCACACGCATGCACAGTGTGTGAACTTTAATAGCAGCACTGGAAAATCTCGCCTCCAGTATCTTTTTGAATCACTGAAGGAAAAGAGAATCAATGATTTTTGAATAATTATTAATTTCAGGAATCTGCAGTATAAAGGTTGCTCATGTAGCTGATGTGCTTTTTTTTTTTTTTTTGCCTGAGAATTTCCCATGCATACACAGCAGAAAAACAAACAACATTTTCTGTTATTTTGCTAAAAAGTGAAGTCTTCTTCCCCAACAAGATTAACTTGTCAACTAATCTCAGAGCAAACACTTTATTTTAATCTGTCATTGTTTTCTGACACTGGGTTTAGCAGAGGTCAGAGAAGGAGATTCGTTAAAGTGATTGTGCATTTGTTTTTCCAAAAGCACATCAGAAGATTGATGTTTTGCCAAGGAAAATAAAGAAATACAGTATTTCTTTTAATACACTTCAGCTAAGTAAAGTCTTGCAATCACATGCTTTGGCCCAGCTGGGGTGTTTGCGGCATAAGGTACAAGTCATATAATTTCTACTATCTGAAAAAAGCTTAAATGAGCTTTATTTCAGCCACACCATTTGTTCCACACCTGAGGTGAAGTAATTCGCTCTCTGGTCCCTCCTCTGATGTACAGCCATCACAAAGCTGACTGCCAGTGTGTTTGTGCAAGTCTGTTTGCTTATATAAAGAACCAATTTAAGCTCCTCCACCCAAGAAATTCATGTTGATTTTGGATAATCCCTGGACGATATTATTCCATAAAATAAATAAATAAATCTTTCGGATGTATGACACGGCCCAGCTCCACATATTTTGGACTGTTATAAGCACATCATTTGTACTGAGGAAACACAAATTGCCATGAGACGTGGGCAGTTTTACATTTGTCCAGAAGTAAAATAAAATATGTATTTCATTGTAGAGTTATGTGACACTGGAATTCACCTAACAAGAGTGCTGGGTCTATTGGGATGACACTTACATCTCCAGACCCTGTGCTGCATGCTCATCCATGGTGGATTTTCTGGAAGCAAAACCAATGCAATTTGGTTTGGCAACAAACCAGTGTTACAGAAGAGAAGGAAAAGTTGTATTAAACTTCTAGAACAATTCTATTGAGTCAGCACTGGCTGTTAGGACTCACTTTCAGTATGTTCAAGTCCTAAATTCAAGCCTGAGCAAATGACAGGAGGAAAAAGCCCTTATGCTCTGTTTTTAATCCTGCACGCGCAGCCCTTACCCTTCACATTCTTACTTTGGGAACAAAGCTGGTTCTCAGTGGGCACACGACTAATGAAATCAGTAATAATTTTGAGTATGTTAACCTGAATTCTACACTGCTATTTTAGTGAGTAAGTAAATATTGAATTAAATATCTAATGTCTTAAGAAACTATTTAATTAATTATCTGTTAGACAAATAACCTTGATTTGGAAAGCATTGAGGCTGTGCAAGGATGGATTTGCTGTATTGTTCACTGACAATGTTGTAGTAACTTTCAGCATTTTGCTTGTAGCAGATACTGAGTTTTTGCTGAGAAAAGCAGCCATTAATCTGGACATCCATAATTTTCAGTCACGTGTATTGACAATGGTATTATAAAATTGCTTCAAAATCATAAGATTGAGAAAAGAAATAGAATTTGTGTTCTTTCCTGCTTGGTCTCTGTAGTCTTATGAACCTGTAGAGGTTGTCTAGAAGATTTCTACTCCTACTTTACTCCTTTTCCCTTTCTCTAACCTAGAAGAAGCAGAATCCCTTTTCTTTTTCAAGAACAAAGGCTATGAATGGAATGTCCTGCATGAAAAGACTTGCTGATAAATCATTGAAGATGGCAGTGCCTGAGAAATGAAGTATGGGAATGGTAGATCATGTTTACAGAGGAAAATTGGCCTCTTCAGCCCAACACGTGACAGTAGAGTTATGCTCATTGTAACATACTCTGTCACTTGTTCCTGTATCCAGTGGGTCACTATGTTTCTAGTATTCTGTGTATTATGTGTTTTACATATACCCTTAATTAGACTTGCAGTGTAGACAGCCCACTCCTGCATGAGGTTAAGCTACTGTATAAATAAATAAAAAGTAGCTCTCACTAAAAATAGGAACTAAGATTAAAAACAATGTGTTGGCCTTAGGGTTTCGGGAAGCAGAACAAGCTTCTTGTTTCACGTTACTTGTAGAAAGCCTAATAGGTAATATATTACTTCTAATCCAATGTTACATTCCTTAAATGTGTTTTGGTCTTTTTCATTCAGAGTAAACTACTATAAATTATGTTGGGTTGTGATCATAAGTAGTTTTAGTAGAAATACTAGTTTAACTGAAGAAAAATGTGCTTGTTGTTGCCTCTGTGGTAATATTTTAAGCTCAGGAAAAAGGCATCAGAGCACATTCTAAAACAATTATTTTGCTTCAAAACATTATGTATTATACAGACCATCGAAGAGGCAATTTAGCGCCAACTCATGCTACCAATTACTACTGTTGTGGCCCAAATTCCCATAACTCATTTGTATTAATAATTTTTAGCATTTGGGATTACAGATTTACTACACAGAGATTAAAGGACCTGTAAATCATCGTAATTTGATAATGGAAAGTCAGAAAGGTGTCTATTATCACTACCTCTTCACAGGCACAAAACCAGCTACATCTGAAGTGGGCCTATTCTGTGAGCTAGCTTTCTCTTGCAAGTTCCTTCATGCTTTCTGTCTCTCGTTTTTCATTCTTTTTTCTTCTTGCATTCTTTTCCATACAGCAGCCCAACTTAAACTGGAGTGGTGTATCCTTAGCACACCTTTTAGTTTAGCAGGTGGAATATTTTTCTAGCAGGTTAAAGTTCTGTGAGTCCTCTTAGAATTAGAACTTCAGAGCCATGTCACCCATATCGTGAGCCAGTGCTAACAAAGCCCTAATTGCTGCAAATTGTTACAGTCTGGATTATCCCAGTCTTGTTGGCTGGCCAGGAAGCAAGTGGTGAAGTTCTCATTGTCAGTGATTGCCCAAGCTCCTTTGGGAGGTTCCTGACAGAACAGAAATGAAATCATACACTGACCTGGAAACCTGAAGCTCTCACCTGATGCTCTTTGTAGCTGGATCAATGATGATAAAAACCTGCCTAGATCTGTGTAATTTGCGTAAGTGCTGGTTCTCCATGTTGGTGTATATGCATTCCATACTTTTCCTCACTCTATGGGAATATTTTTTTCTGTGCATTTATTAAGACAAGAGACTTTAGGTACCTGACTGTCCTCAGCACATGGTAACATTGCTGGTCATTTGTCTTGAGTGAAGGATTTCTTGTTCCTGAGCAGTATTGCTTTGTTAGGTCCTGAACTTGCAAGATAAAGTTGGGTTAATTTAAGCTGAACCATTATTGTGAGTTTGGCCTTGTACCAAACAAATACTATACTAGATGATGAGCCATCAAGCTCCACGAGTTGCTCTGTCCTTCTCTAGTTGGCTAGCTGTATATACCTGCACACTTAACGATTGCCTGCTATTTACCAACTCTGCTGACTTATTTTTTTTTTTAATTCAAAGTTGTATTTCAGAATTTTCCAAAAAAAGTAGACAAAACTGAGATAGTTTAAACTTTTATTAAAATAAAGGGCTTTTTTTCTTCTCTTATGTTTCAGACACAGACATTAAGGAGCTGGAGGATGTGTTTGGACTTAATGGACAAGTAGAACATAAGCTGAACTTCCTTAAAAAGAATGTATCTAAAGATATAAAGCTGGTACTGATTGCTCATTCTATTGGTTGCTACATCACACTGGAGATGATGAAGCGAGCATCAGAACTTCAGGTACATCAACCTTGAAGCATGGGAGTTGCATTATTAGCAAAACAATGCACATGGTTATCCTGTGGACGTTGCCAGGACTTTCCTGTGGAAGCTGTATTCTTGTACAGGCAAGCTTTCAATCCTAGTTCTCATTAAAATGAAATAAAAATATTAATGACTAAGCCAAATAAAATATAATTAAGTAGTTTACTGTAAAATTAAGGTCTTGTTCTAAATCTGGACCTAAAAATGCCCACGTAATGCAAATGATTATTAATGCCGATAAATATGTTTAAGGCTTTCTTGTTTTCTTATCATCTTTACATAACCGTAGAATCATAGAATGGCCTGAGTTGAAAAAGACCACAGTGCTCATCTGGTTTCAACCCCCTGCTATGTGCAGGGTCGCCAACCAGCAGACCAGGCTGCCCAGAGCCACATCCAGCCTGGCCTTGAATGCCTCCACGGATGGGGCATCCACAACCTCCTTGGGCAACCTGTTCCAGTGCGTCACCACCCTCTGGGTGAAATAATATGTAAACAGATGCTGGATATAAGGTAATTAAATTATGTTGCAACATCAAAAATTAAAACTGTTTATGATTTTAATAAGATCTTCACAAGGATCAAAGACCTCAAGAAAAGCAGATTGCTAACTCTAGGTGAAAAATTATATGGAAAATAATAAACTGTGATGAGAACTGCTATATAAGGCATTGTTTTTAAATTTTGATACATATCAGTGCTTCTGCAGCACAGTCCTGGTTTGTGTAAGAAGAATTGGAGGTGTAACTGCATATTCTTACCTTTATTATCTGAACAGTTTTCTTCCTTGCTGTGAAGCAGCAGGAAACGTGAGGAAGCTTGGGAGACAGAGAACTGTTAGTGCTCACTGATAACTCACTCTGCTAGTGGATGGTCAATGAAGAATGCTAAATTTGTTCTTAAATATTCACTTGCTAAATCATTGCCTCTTCTTTTACGTTATAAGCACTTAAGTGGAAGGGAGTGCAGTGTTAGCATAAAGCCTGTGTTTAACATATGTATGAGTAGGTTCTTCCACATCTTCATAACCATTTCCACTGCACATCTAACTTTTTTTTTCCCCTTTAAAGAAAACAGCAACAAAAAAGTGAAACATGAAGTTAACCTTATATGTTAACCTTCCATATTTCCCCAAGTGTATTTTGCTTTGTGATTATAAACAAGGAGGGCTTTTTTGCGATAACTTTTATTACTGTTTTATCTTTTCAGGAGGGAGTGTTCTAGAAAATATCATATGTAGTAATTTGTCCAAAAATACCAGCTTTTCTTCGGTCAACATCTGTACAGTGCTTATTACACAAATGGTTTTACCTGGTTTCAATTGAACTATGAATTGTTGAGTAATTTTTTTACACTTGGCCCATTGGATGTTGGCAACGTGTTACTTATCGTTGTTTTGCACTGTAGGTATCTCTGGGACACACTTAGACTTCATGGTGCACTGTGTGCATGAAATTATACGATAAACCACATTTAAGATGCATTTAACAATAGAAAATATTTGTACAAGCCAGAGTGTTGTGCAACCTTTGTCTCTTTGCCAAAAATAAGTTAACTGTTAGGTTTTATAATGTATGAAGTGTGATAATAAGAAACTTGTGTTTCCATCTCTCCCTTTGTTTTTACTGGAATATTTGATTCCCACAAGATTTTGAGCACATATGTGTATTTTAGTAGCTAGATCATTTGATTTTATTTTTGTGTAGCTCTTATGTGATATTTTTTTATTATATGAGCTTTGGTTTTGGTCTTAAATTCTCTGCTTTTAAAAGGCCTTTATTGCTTACAGTTTATTATTTTGAGCTAGAGGTTAATGCATTGAACTTAGTGCTCAAATGATTCAGTAAATGTTTGTTTTTGGAATGGTCATTCAGCAGGCTTCATTTCTGTTGCCTCATTTAAATCCCTTTAATGATCTATCCAAGAGTAGACTAGATTTTCTGTGCAGTGATGAGGGAACTTGATGAGCATGGAAGGCATGACAAGGATGAAGTACAGCCTCCACTTCTGTCCTTCTTGGTGGCTCTTGACTTTATGAGCCCTGTGCTCTGCAGATTGATGGAGCACTATGGGTTTTTTTGTTTGTTTTTCTGTGCTTCTGTGGAGCACTGCTATCTTATCCTGAAAGAGAAGAGAAACAAGAATTGCCAGTGTGAGACCCATCTGACATGGATCTGAGCTTGCCAGAGAACGTGATCCATTCCCAAGAGTTTGGATACAAACATTCTGTTTTGAGGTCAGAAGAATTCAGCCATGGCTGTGACTGACCATCCCATGATCCTGAAGGTCTTTTCCAACCTGAGCAATTCTTTGATTCTATGCCATCCTTAATCTCAGAATCAGGGAGCAGCTCTTTTTTGCTCTCAGAGGTTGGTCTGTTTGCTGGTACACATCTAACTGAGGATACTTTTCAGTTACCGTGGTGGGTGTCAAATCTTTTAAGAGTCTCCTTTCTGTGGTAAGTAGAGCATTCAGAGCTTGTCACACTGCTCTAAATTTTTCTCATGGTGTTCAAAATATTAATCATCCTTACACTTTGTGGATGGAAAACTGCAGGAATGTACTCTGCAGCTTCACTGACGCTTGGTCTTAACCTCATAATCTTCTTCATTCTTCATTCAGCTAGCAGCAGTGAAGAAAGAAGCTAACATTGTTTTCACAGTTGTTGGAGCTTGAGCCTGACTCACGAACACACTACATCCTCAAGGCATTCTCTTCTAAAATACAAATCCTTACTTGGACTAATTCTTTGTGCTTTGCTGATGGTATTACTATTTCCTAAAGCACTCAATTTCTTTGTTAATTTAATCAAAAGATTGACACATTTCCTAGCTAATAAAATTCATTCTGTTCCAGAATCTATCTTATGTATGTGATGTTGCTATTGAAATGCTAGCACCTTTGTGGTAGTGAATCAGCAGTAATGAATTAAATTATTATGCAGTATAAACATTTCCCTTCCTATAAAGTTCATTGAAGAGAGGGTTTAAAATCTCTGAGTTTGTGTAAGCTTAAGCAAATAAATTTTATGTGATGCGTAATTCAAAACCATACATTGTTACTGTGTCTCAGTGATGCAAAAGAATATTATTAGGACTTGGTTGATTTTACTAATAGCAGCTAATAAAACATCACAGAATCACAGCGTGGCTGAGGTTGGCAGGGACCTCCAGGTCCATCTGGCCCAACCCCTGCTCCAGCAGGGACTCCCAGGGTACCTCACACCACATCCAGGTGGCTTTTGGAGAACTCCAAGGAGGAGACCCCACAGCTCCTGGGCAGTTTGTCCATTCCAGATAAAGGAGCTCTACTTATAAAAAATAAGCAAACAGCACTGGGTGATGTACACTCACCTTCATTCAACTTTAAGAGTTGAGGAAATAAAATTAAAAAAAAAAAAAGAATTGAATGCTGTTTTGCACAGATTTAATCATGAGTCTGAGTTCAGCTGCCTTCAGTGAGATGTGTCAATTTAACTTTATGGATATCTTAAGTTGGTCTTAGAATTGGACCGTTTCTCTAATACATATTTTTATATATATATATGTATATGTATCTATTTGGCAGTTCTCTATCAGTTCTTGATAGATAGCAAGCTTCTGAGAGTCTGTGCCAGAAAGTACAGGTGGTCTGAGGCAGCAGTTACTAAAATTTGCTTTTGTTGACAATGCCTACTTTTACAGAGGCTGCATAATCCACCTTGTAACAGTCTGGAGAAGCATGTTCTCTCAGTGAGGACCCAGGCAGTGTCAGTAAGTCTACTGGAATAGCCAGGAAAGCAAGCAATACAAAAACTAGAGAGATTTAAAAAAAAAAATGGAAAGAAGGGCAACAATCACCACAAGTAGTGGTGCAGGTACCCAGAGAAGCTGTGGATGCCCCCATCCCTGAAAGCATTCAGGGCCAGGTTGGATGGGGCAACCAGTCCACGGTGGGGGTTAGAACTAGACAATCGTTAAGGTCCCTTCCAACCCAAGCCATTCTGTGATTCTATGAAAAAAATAAAAATAAATAGAAATTGCTATTTGATTTGTGACAAAATGTAGATCTAAGACTTTCAAAAACAAAACAAAAAAAAAAACATTTCCTTTTTAGTTACTCCCATACTTGGTTGCTCTTTCTGGGCTTGTCCTCTCTGATTGTTTTCAGAGAGAACTACTGCGTAGCTTCATGTGCCTGGTTTCCGAGGAAAGGAGCGTTCAAGCATTTATCTTCTAATGTAGTAGACACCCTGTAGTTAGGGACGTGGCTCAGTGGTGGGCATGGTAGTGTTAGGTTGATGGTTGTGCTTCGTGATCTTCGGGGTCTCTTCAAGCGTAAATGATTCTATGATTCAGTGATCATCTCTTTAATCTGTTCTCACATTCCCTCTTCCCTATTACATGGATTCTCACTTTTCTCTTCATTCTTCAAAAGCGGGAACTGCTAAATTGACAGTCTCTTAAGCACAGCACGAAATTTCTTCCCTCTCTGTTCTCAGTAATTCTACTCAGCCTTGCTGCTTCATGCACTGAGAAACAGTCAAGTTCTTCATTACTGTTTGCTGCATGGTAGTAACACCTCAATATTAAGTTAAACAGATTTCCAAAGGTCTCTGCTTTGTACATCTGCCTATCTCCACTCTAGTCTTCTTCTTGCTTGTAGCTGTAGAGGTAGTGAGCGAGACACCATGAAAGTTGAGAAGTCAGGTGACCAACATAAATGGTAAAATTCTGAATTTTTTTGCAACATAAAACATAAGGATTAGGAGCAGGAGGAATTTTCAGTTTCATGTTAGGTAGGATTATCTAATTACCTGTATTATGCCGCTTCTTAAGATCTGTGTTGTAGCTTTTGAGACCTTAATTTCCACACCAAAGTTTAGAGCATGTGAAGGAAGTATGAGTGGAAGTTCAGGCTTATGGTGCTTGTCTGTTTACTTGGCCAAATCTCAATCCTGCTTTTTTGGTCCAAAGAAAGCTTTTTAACATTAACCTTACATTGATTTGATTGTTTTATTTTCCTCACTAATGTCTTGTGCCATATTTCTGTTACACTGTGTGAGCACACCATGGCTCAGTTCACATTAACCACAAATGGGAGTCATAGTTCATCATGCTGTCAGCACCTGAAAGTGGGCAGTTGGGTCCTAGATTTGCCTGACTGAGTTCAGTATCTGACCAGAAGGTTTAAATACAGAAACTCAGTTTAGAGAAGAAAAAGATTAAAGATTGCAGTGTGACTGTCTAATAGAAAAAATGTGGGTATACACTTAGCAAAACTGGTTGATAAATCCACTCATATCTACAGAATGTAGACCAAAGACAGCACACTGACGGTTTTCCTTATTTAATTACTAATTGTCTCCTCCAAAACAGAAATTAGTGTTACTTCAAGGTACAGTGGCAATTAAAGCTCTATTTTTACTTTTAGGAAATTCTTTTGAAATATACATTTCATTTATTCTTAATGGCATCTTGTATGTATTGTGCAAGCAAATAATGCATCTCTGAACAGTGCTGTCTTATGGTGTATGCTTTCTGAGTGGGTAAAGCAGATAGATATCCCTTGCTCAGTCCTGAATCTTGAGGGGAAATATAGATTACATATAGTTCAATACTCTTCTTAATAAGGAAAATTTGCAGTCCAGAAATCTTAAAGATCAAATGAGACCTGTAAATAGTAGAACAATAATAGAAGGTACAAACATTAATTTAGTTAAAATTGTTTTTTAGTGCAATAAAAATAGAAGCTTGACAAAATCATCAGCAGTGCATATGTTGTGATGTAATTAATTAGTGTACATGAGCAGGCTTCATTTTAACAATGATCACATTTTTAAGAGTGAGGATCCAGAGAAAATGACATCGTTTTAAGATTAGCTTGTTTAGATTCTAAGCATAGATAAGAAGGCTGCTGGAGAAAGGGAAAAATGAGGTCTCAGGACTTTCGAAGGAGAATCATATTTTGTTCATAACGTTCACAAAAATGTACAGCTTCTACTACTGACTTTAATGTATGTGATAACTGAGATTGTTGTCTGTGATGATTCAGAATAGGGAAGCACAGGTGTTGATTTGAAGAGACCTGATTTTTTTTAACAATGTGTTTGTTTGGTTATTAATGAAACATCTGATTTCTTTTCAGATGTATGTAGTTAGAATTCAAATACACCTATAAAAAATATTTTTTCTAGGAAGTTAAAAGATATTAAAGTAGCCAAATGTACAAACAGAAAAAGAATAAAAATAAACTGCAAACCGGAATCTTTGGTCATTCATCAAGAATCCAAAGTAAAACATGAGAATGAAGAGGAAATGAAGGACTAAAAATAAAAAGATGGCTAGAATAGTGAATAGCACAACAGGATTTATGAAGTACTGTGGATTTTTACACATTTGTTCATAAAATCTCGTTACTTTGAATCTCCAAAAATTTGGATTTATACAGTAATAACTAAGTTAAAGGATTCTATAAAAATGAGGGAATCATAAACACGTAGCAAGAAGTGAATTTCAAAAACAATTAAGATTTATAGCACATGTTTTCAAAAGAGCTCAACACCCTTCTGAAAGCCAGGTTTCCCAAAGAACTTCTTCAGCTGGGCGGTGAGATCTTTTGAAATTCTGGCTGCAGATGTCTGTGAGTAGGACTTGAAAATCAGAGCCCAGCACCCTTGGAGAGCTGTGCCTAACTATCAAAATTCACTATCAAGATGCACTGCACAGAGCTTGAATACTTTTTTTTTTTTTTTTGGTACCATTTAGTGCACTTTTTCAGATGTAAGTCAAGATAGTAATCAGGACTTCAATTTACTTCACTAAATTTAAAATTGAATAGAGAAAGGAAGTTGCAAGTCAATAAGGGCATTAATGAAGTGTTTATGAAATGAGCACGTGGAAGAATTTTGTGAACATATTCTTCACATGTATATAATTATACTTTGAGTGTTGCCAGTAACTCCCCTCACCAATATCTCTTCCCAGAAGACTTGTATTAAACTGGGCAGCCTGGTCTACTGGTTGGCGACCCTGTCCACGGCAGGGGGGTTGAAACTAGATGATCTTTGAGGTCCTTTTCGACCCAGGCCATTCTACGATTCTATGATGAAATTGTAATTTCTCCTGTAACCCTGAGCTATTAACAAAGAAGTTGAACTGTTTCATTGGCTTTTGTGCTTCATTGTATGTGACACAGTTATTCCACAGGCAGAGGACTTGGTTTGGGTCTTCTGCTTAGGTGAAGATTCTTAGAATGGACAACGTTATAATTAAAGTATTTCCTACTGTGCCATATTCCTAATTTGTTCATTCCTCGTAGTCTGTGGTGAAGTTTACAGATGTTTGCTTTTAAGGTGAGAGTGGAAAAATGCGTTCATGTGCATTAACTTCTGTTAATGTTAATGAACATTGTCTTCTGAGAATGGTGGATCCTGTGTGAAGAGTTTAGACAGGAGTGAAAGGCACTGGAAACAGACACAACCTGTATACAAGATAACTTAGAGTGCACACTCACTGCATTTAAGACATATGTAATACACTATTGAATTAAGTTCAGATAAAGGCTTTTTTTTTTCCTGGCTTTTTACTGTTACTTTTATTGCTTTTAATTGTAGGAGAGCTTATGCAGATATCACAGTGAACCATTTCATGTCCCGAGGATGTGCTGAGTGACTGTACAACTGTGTTTAGTGAGCTGAATCAGCCCTAGATTTCTTCTCAAGAATCACCTTTTGTGCTCTTTTAAGTGAGGTCATCTTCAGAACTGAGTGCAACAGAGGTCCATCTCCTTTTCCGTTTATTGAAGTCTGCAAATATTTGAAATTCTTGATTTCTGCTGTTTGGATACAATGCTACTTAACTATGACGTTTAAAAAAAAAAAAAAAAAAAAGGATTCTTTGGAATTTAGTGTTAAATATATGTTCAAGTGAAAATCCAGAAACCACAAATGTATTTAATAAACTTGTTACCTTTGGAGTCCCATAAGAAAGTTCAATTAATGCTAATGAAAATATGCCTCTAATAACTTTCTTATAACATTTCTAGTCACTGGAAAATTGTAAGAACACCCTGCTCCATTTCAAATTCCAAAATGAAGTATAATTCTGTATAAGTAGAATTCACTAAGTCCTAATTGTTCTTGAAAACATTAGAGTCAGTTTCTGCTTCTCTGTTTTAAAAAAGCAGTATGACTACTGTAAGTAAATTTTACTAAAACCTAAAGTACAAAAAATCAGATCTGAATAAATACACTTTGAATTGTGACCTTTAATAGCAGCTGGCAGAATTTGGACTTTTTATCTGGCACTGGCAATTGAAAGATGTTCACCGAAATCTCGTTCTTAGTTGCACTAATGCCCTTTTAACCTGATGACTGGTTTTATTTGCATGATAAATGAGAGTTGCTGTGTATGCTCTTTTAGCAGATTCCTGCCCATATTCCACCCTTTGTAATACAGTAAAGACTGCAGTCTTTAGCATTGCACAGGAAGAAAATTTGTATTTTTCCTTTGTTATTCAAAATGCTTACAGTTCTGGGGAAGTCAGTGGTAGGATGGGAAAACAAGCTGATTCCTCTCATTTTCTGCTTCTGATACCCTGGCAAGACACTGGGTTGTAAGTACTATTTTGAACTTCAGATATATACCTTGTTTCTTTTCTTCCATTCACAAAAATACAAGGCAAAAAGTTTGATGTTCTCTTCTGTTTCTTATCAGCGTGTAGTTCCTGTCTCACTTCTGTTTCTCACAGATTAAATAAATCAGGACTTGTTCTGCTCTTTTTACATCAGAGTATGTCCTTAAGTAGGACATTTAGAAATGGTTAAAATGGTAATGGACTGAACTCCTTCCAATATTAAATCTCATCTTGATTTTCCTTATCTGTATGCTAGCTCTTCTAGCCAAGAACTAGGATTGACAGGATGCCTTTTTGAAGCCTGATTTCAGTGGAGGATGGTGATACCCCATCAGTGTCTCAAGCAAAGTTTTTAAAAATAGAAGTCTAAGGATCTCAAGGCACAGTTGGAAAATCATGACTTTCCTTTTTCACCATCAAAATGAGATTATAATTGTAAGGCTGGTTTCTCATTCACCTTGTTCAGCCACTTTTCCTTAAATGCATTGTCATTGAGATTTATTACGCTGATGACTGTAAAAGCACTTGGTTCAAGACAGCAGAGAATCTGATTCTTAATACTTTCTTTGTGTTGCACCATCTATCTCTTCATCACACAAGTTAAGGTTCATCCGCAGTCATAAGTCTCCCAGATCATGTCTAGAAGGAACACAGTTGTGGGTACCGTAAGGGTACCTGCAGATGGAATGAAGTGGTCTCATGTGAGTGCTACACTAAAAAAAAAAATCCCACCCTGTACTTCCAACATGAAAATGGAAAGAATTTCTTCTGGAAAGTGGCAGCTGCGTTCTGACATTCATGTAATGGGAGCAACTGAAAGCTTTATGGTGTGTAACTGTGACACTGCATTCCAACATAAGCTTCTCCCTGCCCTTCTTCCAACCAATAAACTATTCTTCCTCTCTTTTCACTCTCACCCCTCCTAATCTTCTTCTGTTTATATGCTTTAATCATAATAGCAACAAATCCATCCCTGCCGGTATTATCACACCGTTGCAAATTTTGGCTGTCTCCTTTGGCACTTTCCTTGTAGATGGAATGATATTGCCCACTTTGATGGGGCTTAATTCTCAGTGTAAAATACTGCTCTGTCAATGAACATTTTCTCTATTAAACTATTTTCAGTCCAACAATAAGATACAGCTTTTTGGGAGAACAGTTTTCTCATTATTACCTTAACCCATAAAAAGGCTTTTTTTTTTTTCTTTTAAACATTTTGGGCAAGTCTTCAGTTACCCAAATATTTGTAGTACAGAGTAATTTGCATTTCAGCCCTGTGAGACTAGTAAATGCAACGAACAGTCTGTGTATTTAATATTTTTAATATTTTTAATAATTTGCAACTAGTTTCAGTATGTAGAGCTGACCTATTGAGAAGTAGTTTCTCGTGTCTGTAGGGAACACTTCTGTGTTCTGGTCTTTTGTATGTTTAGCAGAATTCTGGACTTTGACTGGGAAAATTCTAAAAGTACTGCTTTTTGGAAAATATTTCAAGTTATGTGAAACAACAGATTATTTTTTCTTGTGCCATGACTCATTCTAAGGTGAGATGTGGATGGTCTCTTTCCTGTTGCTGTTAGACAGGTTTCAGCATTGGAAGTCAGGTGTTAAGAGAGATACTGACATTTCTTTTGAAAGGGGGACCTACAGCCCAGGGCACAAGGTATGGCTTATTCTTGGCTTATGGTCTTAAAATTGAATGGTCAGAGTTCTCCATTTGGTTCTCAATCTAAGAAGATACTCTGTGACTCCTACAATAAGTGTCTTAGGGCAGTCTTGGCCTTTGTCTGTCTCTATAAGGACAGTGAGAGAATCTTAGTCTTCAGGGCTGAGAATATCATGGCTTTTGTGAGATTTACGTTGGCTGTAAACAGTCATATTTAATAACTGATAAATAAATTATTTAATCTGAATGTATTAATGAGGCAGGATTAAGTAAATCGATAGAAATTTTGCCACTAGTTTTGGCAGGACCAAGCTCACTTTTGTTGCCTTACAGTACATAAAATCATGTAGGACCAGAAGCATTCAGTAGGATATCGGGCTTGCCACAGTTTCTTTAGGGCTCTGTCCTTTCAGTTATTCCACTTGTCATCAGCTACAGTGTCAGTAAAGGTAGTTTCTTACTGATAGCAGCTGAAGTTAGACAATACCAAAGTTTCCATTCCTCTCTCTGTGCTATTGAAAGATACAGTTATTTTCATTCCATTGTAGTTCAATTATTGAACTCTGCAGAACAGGTTTGAGTGTACTCCCAATAATATTACACAAAGTTAATAAGCCTGATTGTGATTCCCATTTTAAAATCTCTTAAATCTTTTGCACCAGCTCTTCATACAGCTGGTGCACTGAGTTCAGACATAGGAATCTACCATATAGGGCACAGAATCAAATCTATATTAAGTCAGTGGAATGTGGCCTTGAAGTAGACATAAATTCAGTCACACCTCACCTTGCTGCAAATAGCACTCAGACCTGCTTAACTTCAGATGGGATTGCATGTGGTCATTGTGCCCAGCACTGTACACGTCATTACAGTTAAGACTACGGCACTTTGAAATACAAATACATTTAAAGAATGCTGGTCCTTGAATTTTGTTTCCATTCAGAAAACACTGGAGGCTTGAGGCATAAAAGCCATACTTCAAACGATATTGAATAGTGTATGTTAAGTAAAGAGGGTACCAGGACATGGTAGACATTATGATCATTGTCGGGTGTTTAAAACAGATGAGAATATTGCCTAAAGGTAGAATCTGAAAGCAAATGGTAAAAAATAAACCCAAGTCTTTCATTCATTTGAAAAGTATGTGTGCTAAATATACTTGTAGATAGTGAGTCAAATTCAGATGTTGAAGAAGGCACTGAAATTTATTTGGGATTCCTTTTATGTTGAATATAAAGGAATGTAAGTTAGTAGACCAACAGAGTAGGAGCAAATAGAATTTTTAAGTGGTGTGGAGCAGGTAGATTAACTTTGATTTCAAAGCATCCTAGTAATTCCTTTTCCTGTTAAATCCTTCTCTTTTTGCCACAGAGCACAGAAGTAAAACCATACCAGATACACTGCTGAGTTAAGGAGAATCTCAACTGCTGCCAACAAATTGGCTGTAGTTTTGTTGGTTTACATGGGGGAGTTCTGCCATTTTCCATCAGATGGAAAGTTGAGTTTGTCTGTTTTCCTGACATTAAACGTCATTAGCTGAGAGTTGACATCTATTTATACCTTAAAGCATTGCCGTCTTCTATTTCCAGAATAGTCTGTGAAAGTATAACAGAGGTGAGGTGCCTGTGAGATGCGTTGGTATATTCATTTTGCTCCTGCATTTCATTAGCAAGGAATAGCATGGCTGTTCTTGGCTAGTGTTCGTGCTGCAGCTAAAAGAATGCCTTAGACTCCCAGAAACAGTGACATACTTCAGGCAAAGAATATACCAGGAACAGAATATAAAAGCCGAGCAAGCTCAAGTTTTTTCTAATAATATTTTTCTGATTAAGTCATGAAAAATAAGGCAAAGGTTTGGCACTGGGAATTAGCCTGTAGGGTGGGGAAACGGAAAAATGAGGTTGCTGTAATCTATTGTGTTACATTGCACTACTTCAAAAGGAAGGTACAAGAAATTATGAACCAACATACTTTAAAAGGAGATTTCCCCTTAAATTTCATTTACTATTTCTGGGCTTACCTATACTTATGTGCAAGCTACAAAAAATGGATTTGTTTGCTGTCACTGAGGGCAGCACTGTCTTTAATGCAGTTTAATTTTTCCATAAAAATCATAGAGTTAATATATCCTTGTTTTACCTCAGTTTATAATACAGTGAAATACTGTGAAGTTGTGAGGATTATATACAACTGCACAAAAATAGTATTGGTGTTGCCTGTATCTTTAATTAATTCAATTAATTTAAGGATGCTAATTCTTTTGAAATATTTGGAAACAATGCAGATGTGTACATATATATGTATGCATGCTGTTTCCTCAAGAACGTGTATAGCAGCTGCTTTATGAATATGTCCAAATAGAAATAGTCTTAGGTAAAAGTTTCGCTATATGATTGTTTGAATTTATTTTATTCTATTTTATTCTGAATCCAACCTGTTGTAGGGTTCTCAGAACAAAATCTCCCACAGTTCTAAAATCTCCAGAATGTTGGAGATGTGTCTGACCTAAGTTGATCAGCTCCCTTAGGGTCAGTTCAGTAATGATGTCTTGTAGAGATGAGAAGGGGTCTACTAGAGTTGTCCCTGTGGTCCCAGAGAAGGATGAACTTTCTCATACGCACCGATAATTCTCATTTTGTCTGTTGTCAGAATAGGGTTTGGATTCAGATTCTACCCCAAACTATTAGACTGTAAGTAATTCTATCTATAAAAACACAAAGTATGAACAAAGAAGAGTGCCTCAGATGCCAAGAAGCAGAGGCATCCTTGACATCAAGCTAAGATAAACGGAAAACAGTGCTCAAACAGGAAACAGCCCTTGTCATGCTGCCAACTTTGGCTTAGGATGTGATGCAACACAATATGAAGGCAATTTTATTTTGTTAAAATATGTTATGAATTTCTAGTTGCTTGACTTTGCAGATCTCTCAAGGAGGGAGACTTTGATTGGAGCTTGGCTACCACTTCTCCACAGCTTCAGCTTTTGCTCCCTGGGCTCTGGTTTGACCTCTGCGTGACAGTACAGCCAAGGAACAAGACTGAAAAGGCTGTGGAGGCAACCATGTCAGTACAGCATTTTATGGTAGCAACCTCATCTATTGGACACATACTGTAAGAATTAAAAGTTTGGGTGAGCATGAAAAATGAGGAACCTAAACTGTAGGAGGAAAGGAATTCTTCATCTGCACTGATCTCTGGTTTTCTTTCACAGAATTTTGCAGTGCTAAGAAAAAAAAATGGAATTTTCTGAATAATTTGATGAGTTTTTTATCAGAAAAGAGGGCCCATGTCTGCAATAGAGCTGTGAGCCTGTCATCTCCTCATCCTGCATTCTGTGTATTTACTTTTCATTCTTCCTGATTTGCTAAATTGATCAGTGTGTATAATACGCTGTTGTCCCAGGACAGTGCAGTTACATTAGAGACATATATGTCAGTAGCATTATCAGGCCTTATTTGAACTTTTTGCAACTTCCTAATAAAATATTCTGATTTTGGAAATAGAGAGTGTCTGTTACATCCATGTGAGGTGTCATTTCTCCCTTTTGCAAAATTCCTCTGATAGAGATTCTACAGTTGGGATCTGATAGATTGGTACACCATAAAAGTTGATGTCAGCACAGACATCTGATACCTACTTTAACATTTGAATTTTTTCTTATCTCTTGAGTTTTACTTGTTACTTGTCTTGTTACTTCACTTGACCTACCCCAAATTTAGTTTCTCATCCTTCACAGTTATAACCCACAAAATAATAGTTATTTCTTACTGCGCCATTATCTCTTTGCTCCCATTTTGACAAGTATTCATATTACTCTACATAAACATAACTTCCTTCAGAAATGTTATAATCCAAACTCTTGGTTAATATTTTACTTGTGGCTGTTTTTGTATTGAAACCTTTCCTTTTAGGATATAGAGCATAGAATACAATCTTAGCCATCTTGCAGGGTAGCAGAGCTTCCTCTGACATCTGTGATGTGTTTCTTCTCCTTGTGTAAGATTAACTTGTTTTTGAGTTTGTTCCATGACCTGAGAATTAAAATAACAAAATTAACCAAATGAAATACTTAAAGTAGCTCTACCAAGTTTTATTTTCTGTGTAGTATAAGAGTGTGGAATCTCACTGCACTCACCGTCATCACGTACTGATGTTAATGGTGACAACTTACAATTTTTTTGTCTTTGCATGCACTTCATAGACACTGTACGTGGAGTATGAAGTGATGCTTAATGATTCTGAAACATCCAAGACCAAACAAGACATCTAACCTGTTCCCAGACAACATCAGGGAAGGCGCTGGCTGAAAGCTGGCTGGCTTTGGCCAAAATCATGCCAGAGAATATAAAATAAAAAGTTGCAGTTCTGGAACCTTGAACCTGGCCATGTTTAATTTACCAGCACTGAGGCTACAGTGTGAACTGGGAGCTGCAAGTGTAGGCAGTTAAAATGTTTCTTCTGGTTTCAACTTGCTGTTTATAGAATGCATGCATGGGGAAATATATGTGAAATAATCAATATGGTATGATAAATCTTGGGTTATTTCTGTACTGAAAACTGCTGTACTCTTATTTGGGCCATAGCTCAGCTCTGTGCTGCTTCACCGTTTCTAATTATGAATTTGCTCTTTTTGTATAAATTGTCATTAATATTCATGTAACCAGCGTGCTGGATGGGGATCCTTGGGTTTCGGCTAAGAATTAGAAGGATGTATGTAAGCAGTGTGTACATGAGGTGTGTGCACGTGTTGGATTTGGCATGTGCCCAGCACGGGGACTGGGCCTTACACCTAACAGCACAGAACTTAGTGAGAAAAACTCATGCTGAAATCCATTTGGTAAGTGAATCTTAGGGACTGCTTGCTTGTGTTTATGCTTGGTCCTTAAAAGGACACTTAATGTTTATATTCTAGTGTCTTGAGTCCTAGACAATATTGTTTGGATTCATACAGTTGATTTTAATCTTTCTCTTTAACAGTATACATTTTGATGTAGAGTCATCTAACTCGGTTAGGGTGCATATTAGGAAAAATTTCTTCTCAGTAGGAGTGGTAAGGCATTGGCACAGGCTGCCTAGGGATGTTGGGGAGTCACCGTCCCTGCAGGTGTTCAAGAAAAGGGTGGATGTGGCACTGAGGGATGTGATGTACAGCAGTCACAGGTATGCATCGATGGTCAGACTAGAGGATCTTAGCGGTCTTTCCAACTTTAATGATTCCAAGATTGTAACATACAAAATAAGTGTGCTAAGATATGTCTGGGGGATAAATTGTTATAAATACGCTGCAATTTCGAGGTGTAGTATTCTTTGTTAACTGTGTTGTTCTGTTACTTGTTTAATATTGCCACATATTCATTTGGGATCATAGCAGGTCAAGAAGGTAAAATAGAAGAACATTCACATCATATGGAGTTACTTCACACTAGGACTGAAACTCTTTTTGCAACTTCTGTTCACTGTTCAGTTTGTTTGCTATAGTGAAACTATTTGCTTTTCTTTATATCAAGCTGTGACAGCGTGCTGATACACCAAACAAAATGGCATTTCAAATGAACAGCTGAAGAAGTATGTAAAGGGGGGCTGTAAGAAAGAAGGGGATGGACTCTTCAGCAGGGTCTGTTGTGGTAGGACAAGGGAAATGGTTTCAAGTGTAAGGAAGGGATGCTTAGATTGGATATAAGGAAGAGGTTTTTTGCAGTAAGGATAGTGAGGCACTGGAACAGGTTGCCCAGATCTGTGGTCGACACTCCATCCCTGGAGACACTCGAGGTCAGGCTGAGCACCTGATGGAGCTGTAGGTGTCCCTGTTCATTGCAGGGGAGTTGGACCAGATGACCTTTAAGGGTTCCTTCCAACTCAAATAATTCTACGATTCTAAGAAATTATTGAAGATTTTAAAATAGAATTCATTGTTGACATAGACAAAATAAATAAATAAATACATAAAAAATAAAGAAGAGTGTGTTTAGAAAAGTGACAGAGCGAAGTGAAGTGGCAAGCCTAGGAAGCCCTGTTTAGGGTAGGGAAGGTGTAGGCAAGTGCCTGCTCTTTTACCCTGCATGTTTTCCTGGAAATCCTCACAGCACAGCTGTGCTAATAAAGCAGGATGCACTCCCCTGACCCAAACTGTTTTGCCTACACTTCTCTGCAGACCGAGTAAAAGAAATTGTGATTAATGTGGCACTCTGTGTCAAGGGTAGGCTGTACATTACCAGTAAGTGCATCATTATGTTATCTTTGAAAAATTTACTAGGTTTCACCTGACAGATAATAGCTTTTCCCTTGCCAGCACAACAGAGGAATAATAAACTAATACATGGGCTGAACAAGATACATTAAAAGAAGTGTTACGTTTGACGGTGAAATGGCTGTTGCTTCTCATAGACGTTTTTGAAGGATTTTGAAGTAAAAGTTGCTCTTGTTTTCTTCCCAGCCCTATGATTTGAAGTCCTGCCTCCTTCCCACATCCTGATGCTCTTGGTACGGGTCAGGGCTGTGTGGCTGCAGAGCTATGCTGGGGTGCTGCGTTCCTTGCCATGGGTCAGCGCAATGGCTCGCATATAAAAAGTAATGGATTGCTTCCTGCTGCTGCCAGCTGATTGTGTCTCTAGGGCTGCTGTGGGCTGCATGTTGCGTAAATGGTGTGGAATCCTAATCTGATGTTCTTTTGTTGGTGGTTGTTGCATTAACTGTTCCTGCACTCAAGTACGAGCAAATTATGTAGCAGGAGCAAACACTTCAAAACCTCACAAGTCAAAGCAAGCATCCAGTGACAACCAGAGCAGAGTGAAACCATCAGGTCTGTTCTGGGGAAGTTTTCATTTCTGATAGTGTAGGAGGAATATTTTTTTTGGTGGATCAGAGTTTTGTTATTTTACAGTTTCAGTAGAGAGATCTGAGCATGGGTAGGGACAGCTATCCATTGGGAGCCAGGGTGTGCCACCAACAAAGTCGAACTGCAGCCAACACCTGCTTGGGGTTTCTTCTGGGGAAGGAAAAGAAAAATCTTTAAAAATCTCCTGTCTTGTTCTGATACTCCTATCTGTCTTTTCACTTGAAATGTCTGCATAATCACAGGTGCCTGAATTTTCAGTCTGTATTTCTTATGTGTAGTCAAAACTGTTGAATTTCAGAGGTGTTGAGCTCCTCTCATTGACATCACAGGAGTTAACAGCTCTGAAAATCACGGCACTTTTTTGAATAGTGATTGTTAAGTGACATCCCATTTTTTAATTGGAATGTTATTTCCTTCATATAATCATTTACCAATCCCTAAAACAAGAAGCATTACCCACACAAATGTGAAATCATAGCTGACAGATGTATTTCAGCTCTTTCAACAAGACACTGATGAAAAATAGGAGTGTGTTTTGTTGGCTGGATCTGATCTTCATGCTTTCGGTGTCTTTATATAGAAACTATTTAAACATTTTACAAGAATCCAGTGTTACTGTGTTCAAGGCTAATAAATTATGCAGTGATAAAAACCATTTTGTTGTAAATGTAATGGTTGGGTGTTTTCTTCTCTGTTCTCATTTTAATCAAAAGAAAAACCTTCCAACTGTTCTTGCAAATCCGTAACTGTAGAAGTAACCATTATGCACTGAAAACTCAGTGTAGGAAAAAGTAGGCTCTGAGAGTCATGGCAGTTGTCTGGATGTGGATGTCCTGTCCCATGTTTATGTGCTCCCCTCTGCAAAGTGAATGAACCAGCAGGTGGATTTTTTGTGTTTTACAAGTGAAAATGCTGGATGTTAGAATACATATGAACTGCCTGAGTTCCCATCTTAAGTTAGCAAAGGGTATGTCCTCCTGCTGTGATAGCTCATAGTTTTCGTACCACTGTCTTGTGTTAAATAGATGAAAAGCCAGATAGATCGTCCAAATGCACAGGAATGTATGAGTTCTTTTTGTAGGTAGCTTGGAGGAAACCTTTGTTTTATTATTTAATATTTGCATGAAGCGGTGATGGCGTAAGATAAATCATGCTCATTTAGTGGTTCTGCCTAACCAGAGCTCCTTGGCCACCATTGTGCTCTTGAGGGCTATCCTTTCTCTAAGTAGTTCCTCATCTCTATATCTTGTAAAAGTTGTGCAGATTATACACACCTGGAGTGGCTTGATTAATAGTTCTAGACACTAAAGTATATGAAGAGGGACAAAATTAAAGCTCCAGAAGTCCATATACCTTCCTACTGTGACATGCATTGTAAGGTAAAATGTGTTGGGGATTTAAGACAGTTTGTTTTCTGAAACATTCTTCCAGTGATAGATATACTGTGTGACAAGTGTCTAGGACCTGCCTTGACATCCACATTAAATTATGAGATGTGCTTGCAGGTAATGTTAGGTTTCTATTGTTAATGAAGGCTAAAACACTAAAATTTGTGAGATGCTGCATATTTCAATCCTTTGAACCTTTCTTGTCTTGAGCCCTATGTAATTTGAAGAGTTAAAAATAGATAATGAAAGCAGAAGAAGCTGCCTGGTGACAAAGCCAAAGAGGAACACCTTGAACTTCAACTGTGAATGCATGTGTCATCCTCAGGGCTGAAATCTTGCACTTAAGTAGCTTTTTAAATAAATGTCAAGTAAAAAAAAAAAAAAAAAAGCTTCACAAATACTATGTATTATCACAACAATCAGCAGTGACAATTGTACTGAGAATTTCAGTATCATGCAGGAAGGTAAACATGGTTTTTGGCAGGTCAACCAAAGCACAGACAGGGCTTTGGTGTGACCTATAGCATCATGTTTGCCTTCACCAGCCAGCTGGCAGAAGTCACTGCATCCATTCAAGTCTCTATGAGAAGTGTCTCTAGTTGGTCAGTGCTTAACCAATAAGCCTCACTAGACTTCAAATGAGGGGTAGCTTGAAGCAGGAGGTTTGGGTTTCTCAGTCTAGATATTTGTAACGTTTTTGGTGTTTTGACTGATTGTTATCACAAGGAACTTGTGTTATTACATGTGAGAAGAATTTCCGTATACAAAGGGGTCATTATGCCTTACACTTTAGTTAATGATATATACAGTTGTATTTATAGCTCTGATAATACCTGGTGCTTTAATACGTAATGGCCTCTGTTACCAGAACTACCAGTTTGTAACAATTCTGGGAGTTGTAACAGGAAATATAATTGAGTGCCAGCTACATGATTGCAGCTGGTGTCGATTGCAACTGGATGAGATCTTGGCATCTGACGAGACAAAAATGATTAACTGATGTCAGGTGTTTGAATCTACCGCTTTTCGAGGCACAAAAATAAGGTACTGCTTTTGTGAACATGTGTGTTATTATAACAAAAGATGTTAAGTCTTGTATCACGGTTGTCTTGCAAAGAAGCTGAACTACATCTTTAAGCAATTCTGCAGGCAAATGCGTGTTTTGGAATCCTGGCTTGGAATCTAGCACTAAGCTAAGAAATAGTTGATAAGTGTTTGAATAATACAGATTTTGAATTTCTATGTTATTGTCTGACAGAGATTAAAGAAAGAAATTAAGTAAAATTACCCTCCATATTACCACCATCTTTAAACTCTATATGCCATTAAAAAATACAGGAATGCACATGGCATTCTGACAGCTTACTTGGTTTGTCTTTCTTTTACCTCCAAGGTTTAGCGACTTCCCCCAGTGGTTAGTATAGCACTCCAAGCAACTAATCCTGTATCTATAAACTGTAATGTCAAAGGATTAATGTGTGCCTGGGAACACAGGTCAAATCTGCTTTAGATCACAAGAGCTGGAGTTCAGCTCCTAGCTGAAATATCACGAAACTGCCATATAATTTAGTACAAGTCTCGCGTTCCTGTACTTCAGCTGCTGGTTGCCTTTAATAAAAAGAGGCCCAGGGCTGATTTCCCTGAGAATGTATTTTTCTTTGTCTAAAACCAAAGTAGTATCAGCTGGAAACTGGTAGGATTTCTTAAAATAGTTCTGTATTGGCTATAAATAATGTTTTCAAAGTCTGCTTTTAAAATACTGTGGAAAGTCCAGTAAGGCAAGTTACTGATATTTCCTGTATTACTTTGCTGTGTTACAATGCCCAGATTTTGTAAGTGTCTTGTTGTGAAAGCATGATGCTGCTCACAGGTGCACTGGCATGAATGAGCTGGGGCTGACTGGAGAGCGAAGACATTCATTTTGAAATAGTTCTAGAGTATTTTTAACATATTAATCTAACTTGTGCAATCTGTAGAGTGATATATGCAGCAAACAGACATCTGTATAACTGCATTTATAACTGCATCTTTTCATATCTATGGTAGCTGCCAGCAAAGCACTGTGGTTTATACTTAATTATCTGCAAATGCAATATCCAAAATCTCTCTTATTTTGCCGTCTTGATACTTCTGTTAAGTACCGAAGTTGTGTATCTTTGAGGCTTCTTCATATATGAATTATTGTAGTCGTGTTTCACATCCAGGAAGAAGTGGCAAGTATTCTTGGAGAATGTTGTTTTGATATTAACATGGAGGTGTAATGGAGAATGCATACATTAATTTGCTTTTACTTACTGTGGGTGACATTTTTAATTACTTTTATGCTAGTTTAAGGCTGCTGTCTATTCTGTAATATATATATATATATATACTATACTTTATACTATAAATACTTTACTCACTTTAAAACACATCTCTTTCACTCTAGCATGCTAAAAGAAGTGATGTGCATCACTGCGTACATCTCAGTGGTGGGGTTGTGCTCACATGCTCCTGTCCTTACCAGGCGTATCAATATGGAGCTGCCCATTGACAATCCAATGTGCTGTCAGTCCGGTTGCTGGATATGGGGCTGCCTGCTGCCCTCTGGTGGGGGCAGTGACTGCTGGACACTAGTGCCTTCTGTCCCAGATGGGCTTCCCACTGTGTGCTCCCATCCTTAGACCACACTTCCCATCCTTAGACCACACTTCCCAGCCCAACTTTGTCTTTGGAAAACATTAAGATGATAGCCGTCTTTAGATGGAAGCAGCCTTTCAGCCTCTATCATAAGAAAGAAGAGGACAGACTCTTCAGTAGAGTCTGTTGTGATGGGACAAGAGGAAATGGTTTCAAACGTAAAGAGGGGAGATTGAGGATGGATATAAGGAAGAAGTTTTTTACAGTAAGGGTGGTGAGGCACTGGAGCAGGTTGTTCAGAGAGGTGGTGGATGCCCCAACTCTGGAGACACCCAAGGTGAGGCTAGGTGGAGCTGTAGATGTCTGTTGCAGGGGAGTTGGACCAGGTGACCTCTAATGGACTCTTCCAACTCAAGTACTTCTATGATTCTGTGGTCAGAGCACTCAAAAAGCCTATATATGCTGGCACTGGCAAACCCAAGTGGCAGTCGGGTGACAGTACCTACAAGGCTTGGTCAGGTGCAGCAGCTGTTGCTTACTCTCATTTTCTCCTGGTTACACAGGTCCTCCGCTCCGTGCTGCTGTTTCCCACGATAGAGCGCATGGCCCAGTCCCCACAGGGCAAGCTGATGACCCCGCTGCTCTGCAAGCTGCGCTACGCCCTCTACATGCCCGTCTACCTGCTGTCCTTCCTGCCTGAGGGCGTCAAGGCCTCCCTCGTGCGCTTTGCTCTGCGGGGCATGAAGACCTGCGATGAATCTTCCATAACGACCTCCATAAATCTCTTCAGCGTGGATTGCATCGGTGAGCACGTGGGGTTTGTTGGTTGATCAGCTTTTGTATTGCTCTTGTTTAGCAAATGTAGATAGGGCTTTTTGCAGACAAAAGCTTAGTACTAAAGCATGAATAAATGGTAAATTGGAAAATTTTCTAAAATTAAAGACTACAGGAAAATCTCAGTTTGTCAATTAAAAAAAAAATCTTCAAGGAAAAATAATAGATAAAATACTTTCCTAAAGCATCTATATTTGTTAAGAAAACCCTGACCTATATACTTTTAGCAGTATCTCATGTGATTAAACTATAGTTTTACAGTGGATCTTCATCCATCCCTCCCTACTTTTTGCATTTCCTTCATACTGGGTAGTGAAATAAATCAATAATCAGTTGTGGAGACAAAGGTTTCTCCACATAAGTTTCATTAAGCCTGGATTTAACTCTCTCTCTCTGTCATTTTTGTAATCTGGATGGAGCATTGGTGAATTTATGAAAACGCCTTCAGCCTGAAGAGACACATAGAAGTTACTTTGTGCACAGAACAATTTCAGTGCTTTTTTGGGCAAAGACAGAAGATTAATGTCCTTCCAATGATATGGGACACCGTATGCATAGTTTGCATGTTCTAGGAAAAGGAACAGCTTTAAGAAAGGGAACAATTTCAGATAAATTATGTTACATTTAGAATGAAAACCAGAACGTGGATTGTGCTATACTCCAGGTATTTTAGTAAGTTAGCAGTTGAAAACAATTTGGAATAGAATTGACATGCTAACACAGTAATAACAGCAAGAAGGAAGTTTAGATTGCATTAATAGTAGTAAAAACACATTCCTAGATTTCCAGTTGTGTTCTGTCTTCTATCAGTTAATTTTACCTCCTAATCGTCCAAACAGATGTGCCAGAGTGACTGTGCTTGCAAGTCCCTTTAACCTCATCTGTGAATGTGCTGCTCTGTACCAAAGACTCGCCTATAGGGTTGTACAGAGGCTGCAAGCAGGATGGGCAGTCAGAGTTTTTGCTGACAAACCCAAACAGTGCTGTTTATGTTGTACAAAACTGCCCTAAGAATAGTGGCTCTGTTGCAGAATCCTGTACCTGACAAAGTCAGGCTGCTGGTTGATAATGTAAACTCCTGATGGAAGTCGTATGTTCTGCTGTTTGAGTTCCTGTTAATTTATGGAAATTTTATGATGATGAAAGAGAAAACATCCCTGCAGTCTTATGTACAGTAGGAATTCAGGCTTCTTCCTTTTCTAGTTTAGTCTCAGAGGAAGGTATGTGAAGGTCTGTGAGGTCATATCTCTAAAAGCCAGGAATACTCTGGTCCACACAGATAAAATTCTACCTCTCAAAGCAGGTAGCTGCATCAAGGATTGTGGTGGAAGTGGTCCTTGGCCTGCATTAACCTCCAGAAAACTGTGGCCAGTCATTGTTCGTAAGGGCTGTTTGGCACAGACCACTGCAGTGCCAGGAATATTTTAAGAGGGCGGATTTGATGTGCTGCTGTTGGAGCCCAGCTCTTCAGTTTTTCAGTCCCCAAGTGTGCCTGTCCTGACCTGACAGCCGGAGGTAATTTTTCTGGGTGCACCAATGTGTCCAAACTGCAAGGAAAATTGAAGTAAGAAGCCAGGCTGAAGGGGCTTGTTCTCATAGGATGTGATCTCTATGTTCAATTTATTGACTGAATTCATTATACCAGAATGAAAGTCCCTGTGCGCCAATGTCTTATAAAACTTGAATAAATAGGCCTTCTGATGCAACTAGTTCCTCTGGGCTTGTGATATCATCTCGTAGGCAAAACTCCTCTTCGATTCCATCTTTGGAAAGTGATGATATTTTACAGTCCAGTGACTCAGGACCACATGCATGGATTAATAACCTTAGGGCTTTCTGGATATTGCCTTTTGGCCTTCTCTTATATTCTTTGTGGACAATAGCGTAACGCTTCAGCAAAACTTTGCTAAGCTTAGCACAAAAATGGAGACTACCCTACAGAAATGCCCATCCATGAATAATGAAGCCTCTGAATTTGTGATGAATATTTTTCTGATTTGTACCTTCTCCCTCAATAAACTGCTAGATATGGTTGAGAAATGTTGAGCAAATTAAGATGTTCCTCCTCTCCAGGAAGGTTGCATGTCAACTCATTAAAAATACACGTATTGCCTTTGGCATGTACATCTGTTGCATTACTGTAATTGTAATAAAAGCTGTGATTAAAGGCAGAAAAGATGGTAAAAGTTTCCTTAAGACTAATACGTCCGCTAAAACAAACCAACCTGCCAGGGATTTGTTACCACATCCAAAGCTTAGTCACAACAATGTTTTCTCTCCTCTGAAAGGAAATGAGGCTTGAAAACTTAATTACAGTGGAACTATAAGACCTAGTGCTGCTCCCATTGAGATCAAGAGTCATGAGTGGTGTTCCTGGTCACAAGTAGTGTTCCCCAGGGGTCAGGCCTGTCCTGTTTGGTATCTTTATTGATGACCTGAATGGTGGCACTGAGTGCACCCTCAGTAAGTTTGCAGATGACAAAAAAAGTTTGGAGAAAGTGTCAATCTGCTTGGAAGTAGTAAAGCCATACAGAGGGATCTGGACAGGCTGGATATGGCTGAGACCAATGGGATGAAGTTCAACAAGACCAAGTTCTAGATCCTGCACTTTGGCCACAGCAGCCCTAGGCAATGTTACTGGCTTGGGGAAGAGCGGCTGAAAAACTGTGGAAGAAATGAAGCTGGGGGTGTTGGTCAACACTGAGTTGAAGATGTGCCAGCAGTGTGCTCAGGTGGCCAAGAAGGCCAATGGCATCCTGGCTTCTATCAGAAATAGCATTGCTAGCAGGGGTGGGGAAGTGACTGTCTCTCTGTACTCCGCTGTAGTGAGGCTGCACCTCAAGTGCTATGTTCAGTATTGGGCCCAAAACTGAACACAAAAAAAAACAAAAACAAAAAAGGCATGAGGCCTTGAAGCTTGTCCAGAGAAAGCTGTGAGGGGTCTGAAGCAAGGTCTTGTGAGGAGTGGATGAGGGAGCTGGGATTGTTCAGTCTGGAGAAGAGGAGGCCTACTCCTCTCTCTACACTCTCCACAACTACCTGTCCTCTTCAATATCTTTATTGATGACCTGGATGAGGGCATTGAGTGCACCCTCAGTAAGTTCGCAGACGACACCAAATTGGCTGGGAGTGTGGATCTGCCTGGGGGTAGCGAGGCCCTGCAGAGGGATCTGGACAGGCTGGAGAGCTGGGCTGAAGCCAACGGGATGAGGTTCAACAAGACCAAATGCCGAATCCTGCACTTTGGCCACAACAACCCCAGGCAGCGCTATAGGCTTGGGGCGCAGTGGCTGGAGGACTGTGTGGAGGAAATGGACCTGGGGGTGTTGATTGATGCTCAGCTGAACATGAGCCGACAGTGTGCCCGGGTGGCCAAGAAGGCTAACGGCATCCTGGCTTGCATCAAAAACAGTGTTACTAGCAGGAATAGGGAGGTAATTGTCCCCCTGTACTCTGCACTGGTGAGGCCGCACCTCGAGTATTGTGTTCAGTTTTGGGCCCCTCATTGCAAGAAAGACATTGAGGCCCTGGAACGTGTTCAGAGGAGGGCTACGAAGCTGGTGAGGGGCCTGGAGCACAGGCCTTATGAGGAGCGGCTGAAGGAGCTGGGATTGTTCAGCCTGGAGAAGAGGAGGCTCAGGGGAGACCTTATAGCACTCTATAACTTCCTGAAGGGAGGTTGTGGTGAGCTAGGGGTCAGCCTTTTCTCTCGTGTACACAGTGATAGAACTAGAGGCAATGGTTTCAAACTGCGCCAGGGGAGATTCAGGCTGGACATTAGGAAATATTACTTCTCGGAAAGGGTGGTCAGGCATTGGAATGCACTGCCCAAGGAGGTGGTGGAGTCACCGAACATGGATGTGTTCAAGAGACGTTTGGATGTTGTGTTGAGGGATAGGATTTAGCTGGGGAGTATTGGTGATGGTTGGACTGGATGATCTTCTAGGTCTTTTCCAACCTTGATGATTCTGTGATTCTGTGATTCTGAGGTTGTGATGAGCCAGGGGTCAGCGCCTTCTCCCATATAAATAGCAATAGGACTAGAGGGAATGGCCTCAAGTTGTGCCAGGGGATATTCAGGATGGACATTAGGGAAAGTTTCTACTCTGGAGGAGTGGTCAGGTGCTGAAAATGGCTGCCCAGAAAGGTGGTTGAATCACTGCATTGGAGGTGTTCAAGAAACATTTGGACGTTGTACTGAGGGTTATGGTTTAGTGGAAAATATTGGTGATAAGTGGGGTGGTTGGACTGAATGATCGTGTAGGTCTTTTCTGACCTTGGTGATTCTGTGATTCTATGAAAAGATCACTTCAGTGGCAATAAAGTTAGGCTCTTAGGTGAAACAGTCAGAGATGTTAGGGTGCTGTGAAGGAAGAATTGTATTACTTGTCCATCCCATTGTTTCAGATTATGTTTGCTCCCACTTCTTATCCAAACTAAGCTTTCCATTGGCCCAATTTTACAACCGACAGAATGAAGAAATCCCAGTCAAACAGTAGAAGCATTGTGATTACATTGTCCAGAAGGGTAATGGGATATGAAGACTAGTACCAAAGGGTAAATGGTACTGGAACAGGCTGCCCAGAGAGGTTGTGGATGCTCCGTCCCTGGAGGTGTTCAAGGCCAGAATGGATGGGGCCCTGGGCAGCCTGGTCTGGTATTAAATGGGGAGGTTGGTGGCTCTCCATGTGGTGGGGGGGTTGGAGCTTTGTGATCCTTGAGGTCCCTTCCAACCCTGGCCATTCTGTGATTCTGTAAATAATGCAGAAAGAGGAGAGAGAGCAGGGATTGCAAAGAAAAGTGATTGTAGGGTAGAATATAGAGACAAAATAAAATGTAGAGGTAAACATTGAGGATATATTTTATATATATATATATATGTTATAACTATATAGAGAATATAGAGGTTAAAAAAAAATGAACCTAAGCAAAGGAGTCTGAAGGCAGGTTGGGGTTTTAAGCTTTTGGCAAAGAAATTTTAGAGCAGAAAAAGTATGACAACTAACTGGAATTGGGATGCTTGCATTCCTGAATGTCTGGGATGAATAGACAGAAAAATTGAACGTTAGTGACCTTAAGTTATCTGAACTGTCATTCTGTGTATTCAGGCTGGCAAAACAAGAATACCCCTGTACTGTACAGTAATGGTTATTCCACAAATATTGTATAGTTGTTCAGTACTGGAACGCTTTGGCACTCCAGCCTCTTGAAATTTGTAAACATTTCTTTGGTGACACATGCCAGTAGCAGACTTACAGTGACAGTAAACCATTCTATCTACATAGGACAGAATTTATTGTCCACCAGTTTGACTGGCAAACTTCCTCCATTTGTTTCTGCAGAATTTCCACAAAAGCACAGACATTACATAATAGGTAAACACTGCAAAGCTTTTTTGAGAGGCGGACTCACAGGTCAGAGGTTAACGTCTGGATGACAGGGAAGATACAGATAAGCACAATAGCAAGAAAAACCTCCAACTGGCCCAAACGTGGTCGTCCTTTGTGATCTTGAACCTGTGACTTCCCTTGAGGAATCGCCCTGTTTGTTTAACCTATTCATAAAGGGGAATACAGAAATCCGGAGAGTGATGGAGGGGGGGAAAGGTCTGCGTTGTGGAATTCATGCAGGTTAGGGAGAGGGGAACTCAGAAATCTGAAATGAAACTTTCAGAGGGGCTTCAGCTCTCATACAAATGAAAGCTGGAGACAGTAGATTTTCATTTTATGAGTCCAAGAGATGTATGAAGACAAGGAGTGAAGATTAAGCGTCAGAGATTAGATTTAAACCCTGTCTTGCGCTAATTGTGAAGGCATTCAGATTTCATGTGGAGGGTTTGTAATTCATTAGTTTTACAGAGAAAAAAAAGTGGTAAGGCAATGTTAGGCAAACTACTTTGAAGCCTATGTTAGGAAGATGCTTACAGTCCACAGCGCTGTCTGGGAGGTTAGATGCCCAGCTGAGAGAACCTAGGCTACTTCTGTTCCTTGTCTGTACAGGATTGCAAGATTGCATGCCTGAAATGCTACAGTGGAGGGAGTTCTATCATGGGATAAAGTTTTCTGAACTAGCAAATAGCATCTGGGGGACAAATCTGTATCAAAAGCCAGTGAAATGAAGACTTCTAGTTACTGCAGACTTCTATGATGATGGAATATAAGCCTTTGCGTTAACTCAGTTGTTTGTCTCCAACTGGCAGATTTAATGCCATGTTTGAATTATCCTCATCTTGGGAGTTATCATATCCTGAGATCTGTTTCTATTCCAGTCCTCTATTCTTAAACAAAGAGATGTTAAATATGATACTATGAGTGGTCATCTGCCCATGTGTGGGCGTACCTGCTCCTCATACAGTCTGCCCTCCAAATCCATCACCATCTTCATAGCCCTCCTTCGGATGCTCTCTAATATTTTTATGTCCTCATATCATGGTGCCCTGAACTATCTGTACTGCCACTCTGTAGCTATTGGCTGTTCATCTTGCTGCTGGCATCAGAAAGCAGTGTGCTCTGAATTGTACACTTGCTGCTGGAAGGACAGGCAGATATCCTAAGCTTTGACTGCATTAAAATTTACAATTGCTGGTTTCTACTGACATAGTCCTGTTGTTTACTTCCTACCTTATTTGAAAACTCATTTCATGTCTTCGCTTCCACTTCCTGACAAAGAAAACAGGAAATTTTTGGAGAAGACTACTTTGAGGCTAAATTGCTGTAGAAATACCTATCTAACTAAAATACATAGGTAAGGGCAGCGTGTGGCATTACTTTTCTGACACTCCTGAGCCACTCTAATTATTCAATTGATATTTTTCAGAGCTATATATTATTTTAAAGTATTAGGCAGGCATTTTATAAACAAATTCATGTGAAGTGGTGAAATAAGAGTGCTTTGCTCACTCTAATGAGTTCTTTAGAAAGCTATGTACAATGGTGTTTTCACACACTGAAATTAAAATTGAACTCTTAAAAGGAATTGAAGATGAATTGAGCCCTTCTAACTCTAGCACAGAAGGCAGAGCTCTTTTGATTAAAATTGTATGGAACTAAATTCTCCATTGAGGCATGTAAGTCCAAAGGGACATTGCATATTATATTCTACACTTTCATCTGTGGGATCTGTGTTTTTTTAATTACTAGCAGTTTATGCAGTATTAGTCAAATTTATCTTCTTAATTTACATTGAACTAGCAATGTCATTTTATTTCAAAAACACTTTAAAAAAAATACTCAAGATACTCAAGACAACCAGTGAGCATCAAGGAGCATCGCTCAAGACAAGCAGTGAGCTACTGCCCTGCATCCCATAGCTGATCATAGGCAGAACTGTACACTGAGGTACCTCTCAAGGCAACAGTTTTAGATCTGAAACCTTCCTGACCATTAGTTTAACCTTACAAATATATATTTAGACATGTTCATCATGAGCAACTTGCAGAAACCTCATCAGCTAGACAGGTAAACTTCTGCCTACAATGAAGAAATCATTCTAAGGATTTTTTTTTTTACTTTTATAGCTAAATTTGTATAGATTTTCAGAGATGACGTATAGATGGACAGTACTTCATGAAGAGCAGAAATTGCCAGCACGATGAGCAAACTGTACCAACACAAACTAAATAACTTTATATCTGGAAGTGTAGTGTAGCATAGCGTGAACACAATGATGAAGCTCAGCAGATCTCCTTTCTTCTTCCTCTTACACGTATTCCTTGATACCCCGTGGGGCAGAAAGAGGTCAGAACAACAGAGTAGACAACTTCTCTCCTTCTCACTAACTTCTAAGTAGTATTCAGGAGAAAAAATTCCTGAAATCAGGAATCATCTCTGACAAGATGCTTTTTTGCCTTTATCTGAACTTACGCCACCACATGCTGCCCAGGATGAGAAGGCTGCTGTAGACAGCCCACAGTCTAACCCAGCGTGCTAAATCTGCTCACAGAATCACAGAATGGCCAGGGTTGGAAGGGACCTCAAGGATCACAAAGCTCCAACCCCCCCACCACATGGAGAGCCACCAACCCCCCCATTTAATACCAGACCAGGCTGCCCAGGGCCCCATCCAGTCTGGCCTTGAACACTTCCAGGGATGGACAGAGCATCCACAACCTCTCTGGGCAGCCTGTTCCAGCACCTCACCACTCTCATAGTAAAGAACTTCCCCCTGACATCCAACCTAAGTCTTCCCTCCTTCAGCTTAAAACCATTTCCCCCTGTCCTGCTCCCGCTGTTTCCCCGCAGGCTCCTGTGTGCTGTCACAGTTGAGTCCTATCCACTTCTGACATTTTAAGTGATGATCGTAATATGTATTTCTGCAGAGTGTTTAAGAGTGTTTCCTTACCTGTGGAAACATAGTAATATTTTATCACCTGCTTCACAGGAAAAGGGGCCAAAGAATAACAGCCTTTAATATTTTCATGTTTCCTCTGCTACTGTTTATTTTCCTGTGTGATGCCTGCCTAAAATGTTTGTTTAATGTTGTCGGACAACTCACCTTACCAAGGCTGCACTTCAGCCGATGGAAAAAGCTCACATCTGCTTTATTCTTTTTGGGAGTGAACTAAAGTTTTCCTCATTTAAAAGTAGGATGCTTATATTAAATTACTGCAGGAAAGCAATGACTTTTATGTATTTATAGTCCTATTTATTTTTAAAGTCAATCTGCTTCATAATTTACCTCATTTCCAAAAGAAAGAAAGACATTTAACAAGAACTTTTATTACTTGCAAAACCTTTTACTTTCCTGTGAAAATCTTGTGAAAATAATAGTAATAATGTGGAAATTTCTCATTGGTTTTATTTCTGTTAATTATTCTTCTTCTTGGGGCAAAACTCAACGTAAAAGACTCCCATCGTAAATATTACTCATAAGGCGTGAATGTTTTGATAGTGTAACTGCTGATAATTTCCATGAAATGTGAGGCCCATTTGGGATTTGGCTTGGGAAGGGGAGATTGTTTATTCACCCCTGGTGCGGTTTCATCCCTAGGGATCTGATTTACTCCCACAGACTTGCAAGGAGTCTAGCAATACCTTGCAAATGGCATTGAAAGAAAAGGGTAACCAGCGAAGTGGAAAGGATGTTGAAATTAAGTAAATGCCAGTTAAATGCTAGCAGCTACAGTTGCTTTTTTTTACCCACTGTTATCTGCCTGTTGTCACCTTGTTTTCCTAAGGCTCAATACAAAGCAGCCTGAGTTCAGGTGAAAGATCCTGCAGTAGACTTATGACTTTTCCCTGAGAGGTGTCTGCCTAAATTTCTCCAAGTAATACTGAAAGTATAGCTCATGGTTCTGTCATGGTTATGTTCAGCGGTTGGGAATTTAACTTGATTCTGCTCTTAAGGTAGCATGTATATTCTGCAGCTGATTCCTGCAATCCCAATTAAGTACTTAAGCACATGCTTATACCATATTCATGGGTAAACTACAGTTTGTATCTTAAAGTTTTTTGGAGATTAATGTCTACAAAACTGAGGACTACAACTACCTGAAAGGAGGTTGAGGTGAGATGGAAGTCAGCCTCTTCTCCCATATAACTAGTGATAGGACTAGAGGGAATGGCCTCAAGTTGCACTGGGGGAGGTTCAGGATGGATGTTGGGAAATACTCCTCAAAAGGGTGGTCAGGTGCTGGAATGGGTTGTCCAGGGAAATGGTGGACTCACCAACCCTGGAGGCATTCAGGGAACATTTAGACATTGTGTTGAGGGACATGGTTTAGTGAGACCTATTGGTGATAGGTGGACGGTTGGACTGGACGATCTTAGAGGTCTTTTCCAACCTTGGTGATTCTATGATTCTAATGTATTCTGTGTAACTAAGAGCAACACAAGCTGAGTATAATTCCTATACTCAGCTAACACAATATTTCACACAGAATCAAAGAATCATAATATTGCAGGGGTTGGAAGAAACCTCTAGAGGTCATTGAGTCCCATCACTCTCCTAAAACAGGTTCCCTACAGCAGCTTGCGTAGGTAGACATCCAGACAGGTCTTTAATATCTCCAAAGGAGGCTTCACAACCTTTCTCGGCAACCTGTTCCAGTGCTCTGTCACCCTCACTATAATGTTATTCAGCATATTCGTGTGGAATTTCCTATGTTCCAGTTTTTGGCTATTGGTCTTTGTCCTATCACTACACATGACTGAAAAGAGTCTGGCCTCATCCAGATGCCTTCAGCACTTCCGATATTTATAAAGATTGGTCATATCCCCTCTCAGACTTCTCTAGGCTGAACAGACTCAGGTCTATCAGCCTTCCCTCGTATGGGAGATACTCCAGGACCTAAATCATCTTTGTCACCCTCTGCTGGACTCTTTCTAGTGTACTCCACAGTACTCCAGATGTGGCCTCATCAAGGCAGAATGAGAGGAAAGATCACCCCCTTGACCTGCTGGCTATGCGCTTTTTAATGCACTCTAAGCCTTCTTGGCCACAGAGGCACACTGCTGGCTCATGGCCAGCCTGTTGTCCATTAGGACACTAAGATGCTTCTCTGCAAAGCTCACCTCCAGCAGGTCATCCCTCTAACCTGTACCGATGCCTGCAGTTCTTTTTCCACAGCTGCAGGACTGTACACTTGATCTTGCTGAACCTCATCAGATTCTTCTCCACCCATTTCTCCAGTTTGTCCAGACCTTGTGAATGGCCACACAGCATTCAGGTGCATCAGCCATTCCTCCCAGCTCTTTATCATTAGCAAACGTTATGAGGGTCAAGGTCCAGCAGCCTCTCCTCATTGGCTCCTCTACTACCTGCATTATAAAGTTATCTTCAGTACATTGCAGGAACCTCCTGGACTGTGCATACCTGGCCATGCTGCTAATCCAACAAATATCAGGATGGTTGAAGTTCCCTTCAGAACCTGTGGCCAGAATCACAAGGCTACTTCCAGTTGTTTGTAGAAAACCTCATCAACTTCCTGCTTCTGATCAGGTGGCCTATAATACACAGCCACAGCAGTGTCACCCATATTAGCCTGCCTCTTAATTCTCATCCACAGGCTCTCCACTCCATCATCATTCACCCCCAGGTGGAGCTCGATTCATTCTAGTTACTCTCTCATGTAAAGAGCAACCCCACCACCTGGCCTTGCTGGCCTGTCTTAGGTCCTAAGAAGAGATTAGCCATCCATGACATGCTTTGCTTTTGCTTCTTGTCAGGACAACATCCACAAGTATTCATTGTCTGCCCTCCTAACTCTTCAACATGATGAACATCTCTGTATAGCATTGTTATGGGTCTTTGAAGGAAATACTGGTTTGTCTTGAGCAGTTCCAGTGCACGAGATTGCTTACTGGTTAGAGCAATGGTTAAGTGTATTTACAGTGAGCTTTCATACCTATTAAATCCACTCCACATGAGAGGAGTTCACCCCATTCACAGAGAAGCTGTTGAGCTCCATACAGCATCCACAAGAGGAGTTCAGCATCAGTTTCTAATCCAGAAAGCCACTTAAAACAGATATCCATAAAGCTAATCAGTGGCTTCAATGCTTGTCTAGAAAAGCATATTTATTCCCAGTAGAGCCCATGCAGAAAGCGCAGTGTGGGAATGCTAATTAATTTGCTGCACACTGTCCATCCTGTCCTCTCCCTGAGGGACTAAGCACCACCACCACCAGTCCCATCCCTTCCCTCTTACAGAAGAGAGCAGATACTTGCTACAACCAAAAATCTGGAACAGAGCAGATATCTCACATCCCAGCCAACTGTTCTCTGTGTGAAAGCTTAAACTGAAGATTAATTTCCCCAGCCGAGGGCTAGTTCTGTCATTTGAAGATAATGGGAGTTGCTTCCAAGTAATTCAGGGCAGGATTAAGTCCACAGACATTTCAGTTTCGGTCACACACCTCACTTCTAGTGCACATGCTTCATCACACAAAGTAAATCAGTGTTTTTCACACTCCTTAACAAAGCATCTATTGTTAGTAAAGCACCTGGATATTATTGTAGAATAACTTTTGCCATCAGTACACTTCCTCAAGCACAGATGACCGATTTTCTTGTGTAGTTCTGATCTTTCTGCAGCTTTAGTACCAAGCAGATTAAACAAGTCTGCCGTAACAAATGCAGCTAGTTCTGCCTATTTGTGTTAATCATTCTGTATTAATTGGTATATTTTCATTCTAAAGTGTAAACTGAACCAGCACCAAAAGTCAATGTTTACATTTTCTAGGCCTCTAAACATCAACATTTTATCTAATGTGTGTGTGCATGTGTGGATGCCCATGTTCCTGCTTCAGTCATCCTTGACACTAAGCAGTTCCTTCTGTTTGATGTTTTAAACAATGTTATACGATATTTCCAAGATTGCTGTTGGCAATAATTACCAGCAGAAAATATGTTTTCCCCATAGGAAATTACACTGCTGTTTGGTATTATTAGTTTGTACCACTGTGTTCTCAGTCTGTCTGATGAATGACAGAGATTGCTTCCTTAAGAGCAAAGGATCAGCTGGAAAGGAAACTAGTGTCGCACTCCCGTGAAGACCCTTACAATAAGATAGGCAACTGACCAGGAAAAAAGCTCCGACCAGATAGTAGCACAGTCCCCGAGGAAAAAATATTTTCAAAAGCTCAGTCTGCTTTGTGCAAGGCATTTCAGTTTAGCCTGAGAATCCAACTTAGAACTGATGAATCATTTTGCAATTTAAGCAATTTGACTTTAGAGTTGAGAGAGCATTTGAAAGAGTCATATTACAACATGTCAAGGTGCAGATTTTCTGTTGCACATGAAAATAGTAATCCTTGGCAAGAATCTTCCCATTGAAATTAAACTATTTTCTTCTTCCACCTCATTTCCCTCACTCAGAAAAACAAGCAAATCTCTGCATGCATATCTACAATTCAATGCTGCACAGCATTTAGAAATAGACTGTTAAATCTGTGGAACAGAAAGGATGTTTTTCCTGATAGTTTGAATAGCGTCTGACACACCAAAAGCCAAACTCCTGACTGGGACCTTTAGCAGTCCTGCACAGTGCACCTAATTCTCAGTTGAGAAATAATAATCAGGCTGTTAGTTTTCAGTAGGATCTCTTCCCTTTTGTTGCATTTACCAACAAATTGTCAATTTACTTATATGCTGTACAATTTACCTTTAATGAAGCCAGGAATGGGGATTAAAACTTGCCAATGTTTTGTGTGTTTTAAAATATTTCTCAGGCATTTCATAATACCAGATTATTGTGAAATTATCCTGCTGCCAGGCAAATTTACTAAGGAATGCCTCAGTGAAGCATTCTGGGAGAGGGAAACCAAGAATTTTTGGAGGTTCTTTGGAATTCCCTCGTGTGACATAAGAAAGCATCATTTCAGGCTTTTTTATGTGTAGCACTGCCAGTACCTGACAAAATGTGTCCCCAGTCTTTACTGCAGCCCTTGGCCAACACAAATAATAGTCTAAAGTAACAGCAATAAGCAATTAAATAGCAAATGGTGAAATAGCAGATGCATTGTGTGAAAAAAAAAAAAAAATTGACAGTAAATGATGGTTTTCCAAGGCAGAGCATCAGGAATGTCCTGGGAAACTGGAAAGTCAGCGTGAGAAAGAAAGATGTGTGGAAACAAACTGTAGATAGTGAAAGACTGTTACAACTACCCACAATGGAATGAGATTTCTTGTTTTTGACACGGCTCAAGACATGGTTATTAAAACCACTGTACTTCCTAAAAGGAATATTTGCAAGTATGCATGGGTTTACAGAGGCTGGATCGCTGTCAATCAAACCAACATCATGGGGACTTTGGCTCCTTAAGGTATGAAGATACTACTCACAATGACATGCTTAGTAAATAATACTTGATTAAGAATTTATTGGAAAAATTTTAAAAAGACCTTGCATATAGCTATGAGCAGAAGTGCCCTCCTGAAAGTTGTGAAATTAAGGTACACAAAAATCTTCTAAGAGTTCAAAGTAGTACTGTGAACAAATAGTAGCTGAGCTAGGTGGTATGCAAAAGTATGAAAAATGAAGCAGTGTTGCAAAACTTTATAAAATACAAAACTGTTTGTTAGTTGGTTTAACAGACCTAGGTGGGTAACTAATGGAATCAGGTTATCAATATGAAGAGATGCAGCTTACTCAGGAAAGAGAGGATCAGAGAAGGGAAGAGGACAGATGTTAAGGGAGAAAAATAAAACTTCAGATATCCACATTTTGTGTGTGAATCACATGACAGATATTGAAAATATGATAAATTAGAATTATTTGGACTAAACAAGAGAAAAGCCAAGAACATAAGAGTTTTCAAATAAAAGAAAAATAATTTAATATCTGTGGTAGCAGAGATAAGGTGCAACAGCGTAGATACAGATAAGACTTCAATTAATTATAAGGATGGAGTTCTTCATGGGATTTCCTGGGGAAATAATGCAATTTTGTCATCCACAGTGACAAGTGTTGTGCAAACATTAGTTAGAAATTGGACAAATGCTACTATTAACACACTAACTTAAATGCTCTATTGAATTACATAGGAACTAGTATCTGAAAGTGAGAGCCAAAGCCTGGCCTGTCCACTGTCTTGCTGTGAACAACAGTCAGAATAAAATGCTTCCAAAGGGGAAAAACTCCACAGTGGAGAAGTCTGCGCTGCCAGTTAATGGAGGCACTGTAGAACCTTAAAGGCCTGAGGCCTTTTTGATAATATGGAGCTTTAAATTTTGCTTCTAGTTCATTAAGAGACTTCTAAATATTTGTTGATTTCGAAAGTCTTTGTTGTCACCTGTTTGTCTTTGACTTAACAAGCTCTTCTGAGTTCTACAGCTGTATGATACAAGTTGTAAAATGGATGTTCTTTTACTGGCTCTGATATTTCAACCTTCTAATATTCCCTTTGTATTACAAATGAGTTGCCAAAGACTTGTGAAGAACCAGAGAGATCTATTGTGGGATCTGATTGTATTTCAGATTTGTGGCTTTTAATCATACATATTAAATGCCTAAAACATGAGGGAGGACAGAAGCCAGTTGGAAAGTGGTATTTGAAAAATACAATAATTAAATGACATTCAACTTGGAAAAATGAGCGGAAAAAATGCATCTGTAACAGATTCTCTGTAGGTGAAGTACAGAATCAGGGGAAGCCAGAAGTAGGAAGCATATGAAGTCTTTCTCCACTCCATTCATGTGAGTGAATTTGTCCACCTTGGAAAATCATACAGTGTGTTCTTCCAAATTTAATACTCTTAAAATTGCACTGTCAAAGCCTTAAAGTAAAAATCTGGCTTCATGTTTCTCCTTGTACCCATTCCAGAGCATAGCTCCTACTAAGTTACAAAATAGAACAATATTTTGATGTGTGGGGCATAATAAATTTACACCTAGCCACAATCTTGTTGATAGAGTCAACATAATCTGAAGCCAACAGCAGTGGGGAAATGAAATGAGCTCGAGTAACCCTTTGTAGGGTAAAATTTATATTATCTGTTGAACAAGATGTTGAAGAATGTGGCGTGTATCCATTAAAGTGTCTAGATTGGGGCTATCTTCATAACCACTCATTTTTGTTGGAAAAGGAACTGTTCTGATTATTTCCGTAAGTACTTAGCCAATTAAGTTGATTTTTTTGTCCTTTGTATTGTTTCTGCTGTTTCATTCGTATGGCATCTCTTTCTGTCTGTTATTTCTGTCACAGTAAATTCACCTCCTTAGCGTTACAGAGAATACAGTATTGTTTTTATGTAATGAAGGTGCTGACTGCAGAACAACACATCCAATTTTTAAATGTTTAGGGGCATGTATGTCCCTCGAAGTTTATCAGGGCTAGGTCTGAAGTAGTCATCTCCAGTTTCTATTTTATGGATACATGCAACCATGTGGAAGTCATTTTTTTTCTGTGTTGTAACGCAGTTGTCTTTATGGAATATCTTTAATTTCCACAGACAGCATTATGTGAGCACTCAGTTTCCAGTGTGAGTTTACAATTAATCCAGCCTTAATCTAATCTTTTTCTTGCAAATAAGCAAGCAAATGATCTTTGGGCATTCAGTCAACAAAAAGTTCAAAGACTTGAGGAAAAAACAATTACTTCAGTGCAAGAACAGGAAGTCTCTGTCTCACTTCAAGATTCGAGTATAAAAAGAAATTTTATCTCTCCCAGGTTAGAATCATGTTTCTTCACTTTAGCACAGCTTTCCAGCTTCCAGCATATCCATAGAGACAATTGACAACGTATCAATTCAGAATTTAGTCCTAAAATCTTTAGAAAGTAATAACAACGCTGCTAAACATGTGTTTCTTCTGAATCAGGAAATTTTTTATTTCATATTTCATTTGCTTGACTGCATTGTGGATACTTCAGTCTGTTTGAGCTCAGTAGATGCAGGTATTCACCTAACAACTGGCTAATTGAATTGGTGGTTAAATAACCCTAAGCACTGAAAAGCTTGATTGATTTCAGTCGTTATTGTTTGTGAAAACTAATAATTTAGTTGAAGGATATTAAGTCCTTGCTGTGACACTCTGGGTTAAAGAGCTACCAATGATAAAAAGCACTCTTTTCTTTTCTGGATCCTTGATTTGAGCCCAATCAGAGTTCCTCTATCACAAAACCACCACAAATAAATCAAACACGTTTTGGCACAGTTTGCCGTCTCTGCTTAGCAAATGTATGAGACTAAACTGACACTGATCCTTAATCACCTTTAATCCATGGAGAGGGAATGATCCTACTAGGGCAGGAGAAAGGTCATTGGCAGGATCATGGGGAGAAAGTAAGTTGGCAGTTAATTTCTTAAATCTGACCTGTGAATAAATGAAAGGCTTCCATTTCAGGTTAATCTGTGAAGCAGCATATATAAAAGATCTGCATAGAAAGAAGTTATGCTATTTTGAGAAGTTATTAGGAGTTAAAAGCATGGTGTCCATGGTATTTGCCTTTTGAAATGTTGATTTCACTTCTAACTTGTTAGACCTTATTATTTATAATAATGTATAATTGACAAGAGATTTTTTTCATTATTAAATTCTAATTACTTGGCTATGAATTACAAGAAGCAAGAGCAGCTTGAATTGGAATTGACTATAAAAAATGATGTGGAGTTCTACAGCTTCTCCAGGTACACTGACATGTTTCTTTCCTGTTTCTTTTCATTCTTTTCTTTCATTTGTGCATGAAAAGTGCTTTTCTTTTCCTAATTGCTATGTAAAATACCCACATGAGTGGATATTTGCAGAGGCCTGGGCCCTGTGGAGACTGACGCTATGTATGTTCTCTGCTTCCTGTGTTTTGGATTATCCCAGTAACCCAGGCCATGTTGTAATTTATCAGACCTGCATAAGGATTTAAAAGAATGGGATTAGACCAAGAAGAAAAAAAAAAAATTGCTAACATTGGCCTTAAGCTGTGAAACTTAATGAACAAAAATACTTCAGCAGGAGAAGTGGAGAGCTTCTGTGCCTTCAGAAGTTTGTGACTGATTCGAGACTAACTAATCTTTTAGAGCTCATTTCTTAAACAGAGAAGGTAGAGGTAAAGGGCTTTTGTCGTTCATGCAAAGGATGTGAGAAGAATGCTCCTTCGAGGTTCTCTTCAGAAGAGCTCTGGAGTTCATGCATTCTCAGTAGATGGAGATGATTTATCGCTGTGAGCCAGGATTTAGGGTTCAACCCTGGCCTCCTTCTTTCAACCTGTCTTTGCTGGGTAACATGCTTTCCATTCCTCGTGTCTGTTTTTTAGCAGAGTTCTGAAGTGATCACATTCATTTCCGTGAGAGCTCAGTTCTCATTTTGAGATCTATATATCCAGGTTACCAAAGGAACCAATGAGTTTGGTGATCATCTCCTTCACACGTCTCATTGTTACTGTGCCGCAGTGAGTCCTCTAAGTGACAAATATTTTCATGGTTAATCACAGATTGATTTTGTCCTTCAGAAAGGAGACTGAACTGTCTTGCTTCAGTAGAACACTGCATCCATTGAGCAACTTCTAATAAAGCTCACGTCAACACTGATGTATACTGTGAATATATAAATTCATTTTATGACAAGATGAATTTATTACAGTTGAGCAAAATATCAATTCCTAGGTTGGAATTGGTTAAAATACAGGAAGGTTCTGATCTGACTTCATTACTTTGAGCATCCCTGTTAAAAGCAACAAGGCAACAGATCATATGCAGAAGTGTATGTGTGTGTGTGTAGTATTGTGTCCTCCAAGCCTTCTTTGGCTTTGGCTTTACTTAAAGAACTAATTTAAATTCAGCAAGTATAAATTGTGATGTTAATAATTAAATAATGAAATAGAAATTAAATTATATAAGGCACATCCTGACTTAGGCATTAGCACTGATTTTGATGTATTCTTTATCAGACTACTTCGAAGATTTTATTATTTGATGATTGTGAAATTCAACTCTAAAGGTAGTAATGAGCAACTCTAAAGGGATATGACCAGTTTGGCACTATAGATTTCATTACTGTTAAATAAATGTATTTTTTAAGGACTAATTAATAGTTCTTATGTTTCTACAATGCTCTTCACATCAAGAGTTGCTAAGTCTGCAAAACCCATGTTTTGTCATTGCATCCCACATTCAGTCTTATCTTTCATATGCGATGATTTCTCATAATACTAATTTCAATCTTAGATTCCCCTTAAGGCCCATACATTTCTCACTTCAGCAAGTGGTGAGCTACAGTAGTAAATGCCAAACGCCAAAGCTACATTGCTCCTAATTTCATCATGGACATCAAGGTGACAACTGTGATACAACTTCCACGTCGTCAATTATGGGGATTTCCCATGTTAGCATTTTGAGCCCGGTTCCAGGATGTTCCTGGATGGGCTTTATTTTGTGCAGTGACTCTCTCTGCAAATTTTGGTGAGACTTCTTCATCATTCAGTAGTTTCAGCTCATGGGCTCTGGGTTACATTTTATACTGTCCTTGAAATCATGGCAGTCAAAACCAAAGAACATTTTTCAGGGCTGTAGGACTCCTGATAATGATTCTGGGAATCTAAAGAGATGTGCAGTCAAGGCAAGCATTAGCTTGATGGGAACTTTTCAAAAGCTGGTACAGCAAGTGACAGGCACTGACCAGGAGAATCTCACAAGACAGCCTTCCTTCGCACAGGCCAAGGGAAGATTTCTGAGGCCATTCCTTTTATATATCTTATCTTCTCTGACTGTGGCGACTTCACAGCCTGATTTCCAGAGCTGCTCAAAATAACAGTCTCTGGGAGCCCTTTGAGATGGCTTTCTAATTAGGCACAAAAAAGAAGTGAATTCTTCTGAGTTATTTCCTTTGAAAAAGCAGCTCAATATTCATGTAATAATGAAACAGAAAAGCTTTTTTTTTTTTTTTTTTTTTTTTTTTTTTAAATAGGAAAAAGATAAATATTCAAAAAATGCCAAGGGTAACAGAGTATAGTTGAGGAAATAGCAGAGGGATTTCTCCCTGAACTTGTGACTTTGCTTATGTGAAAAATAGTTTCTCTGAAGAAGTTGCATCAGCAAGAGAGAAGAAAGTTAAACCTTACTGTTGGTGTTCTAGAATGGTATCTCTTTCAGTATAGCTTTGCAAGGTAATGTGGTTTAAAGGAAAGCAGTAGATTTGGGATATTTTGACTTTAATAAGGATTTTTACATCATCTCCCACAGTATCCTTATAACAACATTCAAGAAGTATGACATACCTGAAGCAACTATTAGACAGCTGTGTGATTGGAAAGTGGGGATCAGGAAACATTGTTAGAAACATAAATTAACCACCTTTTCGTATATATTTTCCCTAAAATTACATGCATTAATTTTATCTGCTGTGAGAGGAGCTTAGGGCAGCATGCTTGGGTGAGAATGCCTCCATGGCAAAGAGCCATGCTTAGCACTTTCCTGTGGCAGTAAGGTGCATAGTTAATAGCATACAACTTTAAAGTACTTCCTTTTATTCTTCTGCATTTTAATGTGTTGCGCTGTAAGACAGGGAAATACAGTTGTGTGATAAATACTGTGACTGTAGGTAACAGCACTTCTTTAACTTCACTTCTCTGACTGCACCACTGTTCTTAATTGTGCAATATCCCACATCGTTGTGACACTCAGTGGGTGCACTGCTTCAGATGCATATTATTCATTCATGTTACAGGGCATATATAATGGCACTACAGAATTCTTCATCACCAAATTCCTATTATTTATGAAACATAATGCAGAACTTCATTGCACTTTTGAGTAAATATGCATAGTGAGTAACATTCATCTTATGGGTATCCGAATTTCTGATTTCCTTCCTTGCATTAATTTAGAAGCTTCTGAGGGAAAAGAATAGTTTGTGCTCTTTTGCATATAGGCTACTTAACATTTCTTGAATTTGAATTTTGTTTACTGAGTTGATGTTTTCTCTCTGCTTTGTAGGTCACCTTCACATTTCTCACTGCCTGCCTCACAAACTCACTTGCATGAATTACCTGAGCAAATGCTGTTAGTAAACTACTAATCTCTTGGTCAGACCGTTAAGAAATAATTAAGCAATGACTTTATACATGAAGCTGGACTAAATCTCAGGCCAGGACTCATCACACCTCAGTTCAGACGTTCAACTCACGTTGAGATGGTTAAGGTCTAAAGGTGAAAAATCATCTGAGGTGGTGAATTAACCCACCCCATAAATGATCGATTCACCAGTTGTGTTCAGTGATTATTTACAGATACTAGTAGTAATCACTGCTTCACCATATTTGGGGTGAATTTAGACTTTATTCCTTTCTGTGATGAAAATGATCTAATCTTTTTTCTTTGCTTCCGAAATATTCCTTAATCCATTACAGCCTTTCACTTCACAGTTGTGTACCTTCATCTACAGTTTATGGCATGAAACAGAGTGCATTTAGTGGATCAATAATTATTGTCATCTGATTGTGTTTACTGAAATGTTCAAGAAATTATGGATAAGGAAAATCTGTTTTCGTTTGTAAAATCCGTAGTGGTTGTACATTATTTTCTTACATAGTAGGAATGCCTTGAACTCAGCAGTTCTGTATTTAAGGCTCTGTACAACTCTGACAGGTACAGTCTTGCCCTCATGTTTCTAATGTATTCTGTATTCTCCACTGTTGCTCCTTAGTGGTACCTCACTATGCAGAGAAAAGTCATTGTTATGGCTAGAAAAAGCATCCTGAGTAAAAACTGCTAAATGTTTTGAACAAGAAAGGGGGATGCATAAAAAGGAAAATCATTTAAGTTCCAAACAGTGTAATTATCTTCCTTAGCAGCTCCCGTAGGCTGTGATTGTCTGTTAGACTCCCCAGTTCTGCTGTAGGCTTCCTGTTTCTGATATGATTAAAGAATATTTTATTGTTTATTTTTAATTCTTGTGATGTTTGTTCTTGGAAACCTACTTTTGCTCTTTGCAATTTCCTCTTACTTAACGCCTGCTGAAGTTTAAGTTCCTGTTTATTGGCTTCCCTGGGATCAGGTTTCCAAAATTTTAAAGATTTCTGTTTGGTTGAAAAAGACTCTTGAACCTTGCCATTCATCCTGTTCAGCTTAATCCTGCCTTCCCAGTTCCCCTTCTTACACATTATACAAGTCTTCAGAGCCAGTTCCAATTAATGCCATTATTACCTTTGCAGTTACCATTCAGCAGTTTTAATATAATAATACTGTCATTAACTATTTGCACACAAAACTTAATCGGTTCATATTTTAAAAAGTCATGAGTATTGCTGTTTTCTCATTTTTTTTCAGAAAATAAATCAGTAGTGTAGAATATGTTCAGTTAATCTAGGACCTGAAAATTGAAATACTTCAGAGTTATTTATCCTTTAGTAGTCTTCCATTGGTTTTGTAAACTATGTCTAGTCCTATTTGGGTAAGTACCATCAATATTACTCAGAATTGCAAGTTTTTATAATATTGTATTTACCGTTATTTTTATTATCTACATTTTTTTTTGTATTGAATATTTGAATGACTTTCATTTTGAAATGTCAGTGATTTAATAATATAGTGATTAATAGTGTCTTTTAACATGTGCTTTGTATTTAAAAGCTGACACTTAACAGATGATTTATCATACTTATGTTTACCCATCTAAAGTATGTAGTGACAGATAGTCATCAGAGTTCCTTCTCTAGTCTGGAGAGAGCCGTCACCATAGGCTGATTATGAAGTTTGTGAGACAGGTGGATGGAGTTATCTTCCAAAGTTATCTTTCTGTTTCTATTAATTAAATAAGGAGTCGGGGTAACGTATTTTCTGTATGCTTTCTTGATGATTCAGTTAAGTGAGATATATTCTGCCATTTCTGTTAGTGGGATTCTTTTCAGTGGGATTGTCAAGTTGAAGACTGTTCTAGTTGCCTTACTTTTTTGCAGGATTGGACCCATATAGCTTTTTGTAAAAGACTTGCCATGTAATTGCTTTGTTGCATGTTTCTTTTTCTGCAGCCAACATCTTGTATATGGCCAGCCAAGAAATGATGAAGGTTGTGGAGAGAGACAGTACAACCATAAAGCAAAATTTAAAGAAGGTAACTTCTTAATTCTCAGAGTTTTCACGGGGAGCCCACATGCATGGAAAAAATGTTATATCCTATTACATAATTGCAAAACCAAAATTTTGTTAGGATTGATTCTGATTTTATGTTAAAACATTTCCATTGGTTTGGAGAAACCATCAAAGGATTGCAGATCATTAAAGTGTCATCAACCTACACATTTGTAGATGTAGTATTCACCACTACCAGGTCTAGTATGTCATAGCACTCCTTCCTCCTTCACTCCTTGCTTATATGGTATTCTTGGTGGAGGTATGCCTGTGTTCTGGCTAAGCCTGAGACGTGACATGCAGTGAGGCCAGTAGTTAATGTGGGTTCTGATCTGACAAGCAGACAGCTGGCTGGAACATAAGTTCAGACTGATTGAGCAGATCCTCTGCTTTGCTGCTGGACAGATGAAATACGACATGCACGTCCTGTGTTGCATGGTGTGCAGGTCTGCTCAAGTCATCTAGATCCCTGTGACCAAGAGTAGAATCTGATCCATGACATTTTCAACTTGAGACCAGTTAATATCAAAGGATTCTGCAAGTGTGATTTTTCCATGATATCAAAACTTACAAGAGAGGAGTACACAGACATGTACACAGACAAAGAGTTCAGCCATTCAACTGTATAAGGTGAGGATGGATACTGCATTGCTTGGAGACAGAAGCTGCTGCTGTAAACTAAATAGCTCCAAGGACCTTTCCCCTGTGGTGAACTTTCTCAACTGTACAGATTAATCATTGAAACAGGTTCTGGTACAGTTTCAGTCTACATCGATTAGCATTCTCACAGTAGATTCTCAGACATGTTTCTAGGATTGACACAGGCCAGGAACTGTTCCTAATTTGAAGTTTGATGTGATCACCTTGTTTTGTAGGCTGAGAGAATTTAATAGCCAGACCATTCCAGAAGGCTGATGAGCCAGAAAACTGCCACATTTTATAAAACACTATTGGTGTAGCTGCTGTGTGATTAGATAATCAATATAACATGTATTACTCTATAGTGTTTCCTTCCTTTCTTTTTTTATACTGAGACTGACTTTATACTGAGAGAATGATTCCAGCACTTTGCTCTGGCAGAGGTCTTCCTTAGAGAATGTAATTCTCTAGAACAAAGGTCCAAGATCTCTGATATTACTTTGTGTCTTATAAATAGATAAGGTACAAAGTTCACTTAATAAATCAGTCTTTCTTTTTTTGGCTGAGAACTGGTGTATTTTTGACATCCCACTGCCTTCTTTGCAATTTGAAAGGTATGTTCAGATGGTTCAGTTCAATTTGTTTAAAAAGAAGTCAAAATAGCACACATGACTAAGGAGCATGACACTGCACTAGGCATTCATATTTCTTCGCATTGTTGTTGCAGAGCATTTGAAGTTCTCCTGCACCTGGGGAGAAATCTCAGTGAAGAAACTGAAGGGCTTATCTTGCAGAACACAAATATCCTCATTGTCTTAAATAAAATTTTCCATGGGTTGATCCAAAGCTTAATGATCTCAAAGGGAAACTGTTAATTTTACTGACTGAATTGTGTCTCTTGAGTGTTAGGGAGCAGCAAGGTCTGCCTGCTTGTTAAGGGAGAGGCTTTGTGAGTGGAGAGTGACCCTGAACCAAACAGGGTGCTTTCCCACAGCAGGGCAAGCAGAGTACAGTGATGGCAACAGAATCCATCAACTCTCCCAGGCAAAGCAATACAATGACACAGATAATCCAGTCAGGAGCAAGAGATGACAGCCCCAGATACAGGGCTACGACGTGGGTCTGAAGTCTATCCAGGAGGGCTGACCAGAGACACTGGAACAGGTTGTTCAAAGAGATGGTGGGAGCCCAATCCCTGGATACACCCTCAGTCAGGCTGGATGTGGCTCTAAGCAACCTCATCGAGCTGTAGGTGCCCCTGAGCAGTGGCCTCTAAGAGTCCCTTCCAGCTCAAATAATTCTGTGATTCTTTCCTACAATGGGAAGCAAGCTATGAGGTGGGAGCCATCCAGGCAGCAAGCTGTGTACAGTGCAGGTCCAGTGTCAGTAGGAGAAAGGGGCAGAGGTTAGCTCTTAGCAGAACTAGTAGCATGGACAAAGGCTAACGGCCCAGGGCAAAGGCTGAGAGCTCAGGTAAAGACTGAAGGCCCAGGGATGGTGATGGAGGTGCGTAATGAGGGAGAGCCTGGACCCACAGCAGGGATTGTGGGTGAAGGTCCCAGAGGAGGCTGCTAAGGACCTGATAGCACCCACAGGGCCCTGAAACCAAGGGTGAGACCCTGCATAGGATTAGTCAGGGTATGAAAGTGAAGAGTTTCCAGGGTCAGGACTTTGAGTGCTTGTGGAAATTATAATTACAAGCACATGCTTAAAGTTAAATGAAAAAGCTTGGCTGAATGAGGATGATAGAGCTAACAATTCGCTATAGCTCCAGTGAATTCAGAAGGTCTGCTCAGATGCTGCAAATTACCAGAATGCTTATTTCTTGTGCTGAATGAAGGCCAGTAGCCAGCAGTAAGAGTTTGCAGGTGTCTCTGCTTCATCTGTGCTGTTGTTGACTCTGTCAGTCTAAGCACAGCCTTGGCACACAGCAGCATTTTCAAACCTGTGTTAACTTTCCTTTATTGATTCATCTGTGTTCTCATACTTTAAAAGTGGCAAACGTATTCATGTAAACAGAACGCTGAAGCAAACTTGCAAACAGCAGGCAAACCAAAGAGAAAGCAGGTTTAAAAGGGAAGCTAAATACTTCTCTTTTTTTTTCATTCTTCTAGCAATTTCGGGGAATGTAAGAATTAAGGAAATTTTTTTTAGTTGGCATTATGTTAAATTTGAAGTGTACTGACAATAAAAATGGGCTTAACTTATGAAGGTTGGAAGTTTATAAAAACAGGAACTGTAGTCCAAGTTGCTATAGAACTGGCAAGCTGTCACTTCAAAAAAATTATACTGTTTAGTGGTCGCTGTGATCATGCTCTAAAAGCCAATCTTAACACCTGACTTTGCCAGCTGCTGTGGAATTGAAAAGTTATTTCTGGATCATATTTGCATTCTGTGATCTGAAGAAGAAAGAAGAAGAGACACTAAATTATTCCAGTCTTTCCATGTGTCCATGTTTGACTATAATTATTGCTAGTTAGGAGCCGCGAGAAATATTACCTTCAGATCCCAGATTCTAACAATGCTAATTGCTCAGATTTGTGTTGAAAGAATAGGAGTTGGCATATTTTTAGGAAAGTTAATTGAGGTATTTCACTTATAATCTAAAAACAGATGGTATGCACATTAAATAGCAGTGGAATTGTATGAAGAGGGTTGAGACTTATCTTCTGACAAAGTAATATATGATAGAGCATTTAAAATACAGGCTCTAAAGTTACATCTGGATCAAGCAGTACATGAAGGTAGGCTTCTTACTGCACCAGCACAGACAGTTGTGAGCAATCGCGAAATCCAAACAAATAGTGCAGGAGATGCTAATGTAAGATTTGCTAAGCTATGAGAACTAATTAGGCGGTTGTGTCTAAGCCAACAGAACTTCTTTCTTTCACTGTAATAACACCAGCTCTCTTTCCTAACAGAAACTGGAGGGAAAGATACTACTGTACTAGAGGAAGTTTATTGTATTTCTTGCACAAAAGGAAGTGGACGCAATTCAGAATTTCTAAAGAAATGGATCAGCATTGAGCATCACTGAGGTCTTACATATAGAATAACAATTTTAAAAGAGAAAATGGTTATATTGGACATACATTGGCATGCATGAGGCAGACAATTATATATTTATAGAAGAGCTCTCTACTTTTTAACTTTGCATTATGCCACATTGATTGTTTTATTTTAAGCCTCAGCTTTATTGCCTTTCTTTGTGGCAGGTAAACTGGTAATCCTGTTGTAATCAAAAAGGAATTGCATTAAGGGGTAGAACTAGAGTGTTTACAAAGGATGTTTTGTAAAAGAAAATCACCTTTTATTGTGATTTTTTAAAACACCTTTTGTTTAAACACCTTTTATTGCGATTATTTGTTGTAATTTTTTTTTTTAATTCATTACACTGTGTAGAATACACATTAGTCCTACTTTAAGTGTAGGATCCATTCCAAAGCTCATCTAAATCAGTGCAGAAGCTCCAACAGACTTCAAGTTGTGGATCTGTTAGGCAGTGACCTTCCTGTAGTGGATCATAATTTTTTAAGGCCGTAAGTCATCTCCTCCAGCAACTGGAAATGATTATTACTTTGATTAGCATATTAAATGAAAAAAATGTCTGTCTGCTTCTTCAGATTAGTCTTGACAATGCTTTGGTGCAGCAGATACATTTTTGTATAAGGAACATGGCAAGAAACATCTGAAGATGTGTTACAAAGATGAAAAAATGCATTGTCTGAGAATAATGATTTTTAATCATGGGAAAAATATGTACTGGACATGTAGGGACACATTAATATTTTCTCTCACATTGAGCAAGTTTGTGTTGCGGGTGGCTTATAACTTAGCTTGTAGATGTTTAGGTGGGGAAGAAATTATCATTTGAAAAAATAAAGGAATGAAGTGCATATTTACCATTTCCTGCGTATTTCTATGGTGAATTTAGAATTTAAAGTAATGCAAGTTTATATCTCATCAACTATACCATAGAAAAAGTGTTGTCCAAGAGTATGAACTAAGCTGATACTGATACACAGATACTAGAAGTAAAAATAGCAAAAAATGAGATATTTTCTTTCCGCAGAAATGTGAAGTGTTGCATTTTTCTTTTGGAAAACTGTATTTATTAAGTAAAATTTAAAAATCTGAGCAACCAAGAACTATTTTGACGCCTGAAGCATTTGGTTTGATGTTGCCCAGTGTTTTTGTTCAGGTTTCAGTAGGCATCCATGGGAGTTTAGTAATTATTCCCAGTGAGAGAAGCAGGATCTGAAGATAAGCGGTTAAAAGAACACTACAAATATTTTGCCTGCCCACAGCTTCAGTGAGTTGCTTGCCTACATTTGTGAAAAACCTTCCAGACGCTTTTTTTGAATAGGTGCAAAGTGCTCTCCTGAGCCAAGAACACCTCTTTTTTTGGCTGGATTCACATCCTCTTTGGCCTGCACTCCCTGGAGGTGCAGAGTTGAAGCTGAGGAAGTTACACAAGTGCTCAGGGATTTTGGTGCCTGTGTCATTTAGCCACAAAAACAACCTTCTCTTTGAAGCACCCAGAATGCCTGATCAGGGATCAACACTTTCTCTCCTCCATGGAAAAGGATCTCAAGAAGCTTAGTGGGCCATGGTGTACTTTTCTGTGATATTTTTCGTGTAGCCGAACTCCTCTAAGCATCATTCTTGCTGTGTGGTATTCCAATAAAAAGGCAGTGACATGGACTTCCAGGATTTTGTAGTGTGATGGGATGGGCATAAAGTGTGTGCTCCACAGAACTATCAAAAATAGCAATATTTCCACAGCCTTCTGAAGAGTACCTAAAAAGAAGTTACCATCTGACTGGTACTATCATTGAATCTTAGAATAGCCTGAGTTGGAAGGGACTTTTAAAGGCCATCTGGTCCAGTCCCCCTGCAATGAACAGGGACACCTACAGCTACATCAAGGTGCTCAGAACTCCATCCAACCTGACCTTGAGTGTCTCCAGGGACAAATTATCCACCACCTCTCTGGGCAACCTTAAGCACCAAGGAGATACTTACCGTCCCTCACTGTGTCACAAAAGACACACAGAAGTGTGTCTTTTCACAGAAGTGAACAAAGTTGTCATTTATGGCCCATTGCTGATCCTGTTGTTGCAAGAGAGATCTGACTGAGTCACTTGAGATAAAGGTCCCAGAATGTAGGTAGTGTCAGTCTTTATTACAGTAAATACATTTGGAAGAATCTGGCCCAGCAGTAGTATTTCTCAAATAGTGGTTTCAGGTATGTTTGTTTTTATTTTCGTAGCTATACAGCCTTGACTTCTCAAATATTCATGTTGCTGACACATCTAAACATATACCCTTGGAAGGTTTCTAAGTCTTTAACAGTATAAATAAGTTAATCACTCTGGTTTGGTGGTAAGGCTTGTGCATCCTTCTTAAAAGTACATTTTTACATTGCATTGAGTTTGGCCTTCTGTTGTCTGTAAAAAAGTGGAAATAGAATTGGCTTGCTTGATCTCTTGGGCCTACATGCGGAGCTGGCAGTAACATTGCTAACAGAGGAACCCTATCCACTTACTCAGTTTACCGAATGTCCAGTTGGCACTGACAAAAGCATGAGAGGAGGGAGGCTATGGTCTGTCCATTTGGTATAACACCGTACATGACACGGAGGATATGATTAACGTGTAGTCAAGTGCAAAGTAGCCTATTGGATTTCTTTTTTAGCATTGACCTGTAATGGCCACAGAAGAGGCATAAAAAATTTCTCTGTAATTTATAATTCTGTGAACTGTCATACATACTAAAACTAGTGCCAATGGAGTCAACCACAGGAAATCTTTTTTATTTTCTTAGAAACTCTTTAAAATGTAAACATCCTGTTGATACAAATCTCAGATTCTTCTGATGTTTACTTAGCAGCTGCCGTCATTGTGCAGTGTCTGAATACACGTACCATATTACATGGTACACAACTGACAGCCATATTCTGGCTTGTGTTTTATTTTACGGAAGCAAAGTCTGAAAATAGTTCTGAACAATTGAATTGTACAACGGCTTACTATGCTGTTACTTTAAACTGTTTGAAATTGCCTGTGTATCTAAAACACATTGTTGAAATGGCAAAGGTAACGCATATCCCCTTTACTCTGCCCCTTTAGTCAGATCTGATGGCAAAAAAAGTTAAAAAACACAAATATTGAAAAATAGAACCTTCTATTTATTGTTTTGTAAATCTGATTATTTTTAAGCTAGTTGCATTATTTTGGGAACCTGACTCACCATTTCTGAATGCTTTGGTTGGCAACAGTATTTCATTGCTGGTTCAGTGGTTGTGCTGACTCAGGATGTCTTTACAGCCATGCACAGTCCACAGGAAAATATGTACTTTACAGATCCATGCAAATCATATACTGCACGCCAGTGTTTCCTATCGTTAATGAAGATTCCATGTGCCTCTGGTTACACATGGCTCATTAATTATGTCTGCCTGTGTGCTCCGGTAGCAAAACTACTGATGTTAAAATGAAGATGAGAACATTTGAGTTCTGAATACTTTAGTATAAATATGTCTAAAACAAATATCCCGTAATATATTAGGAAAACAGGTAACATCCTAACATCGATCCTGTGGCTGTATGTGGTGAAGGCAAAGAACAGAGAGATTTTGTCATTCAGAGGGAAACCCAACAGTGCCACAAATGACAATAAAGTACTCTCAGTTTTCTTAGGCTCTTTACTGTATTCCCTATCACTGAAAATTTCCACTCTAATTACAACCCTACTGTTAGACTTTATAAAATAATCTATTAATAGGAAAGCCTTTTGAAAACATTTCTGAATGCTGTTGGCAGCTTCTAATTAAGAAACATTTATGTTTAAGTTGTGGATTTGCAGACATACTCACATAGGCACACCAAACACATGCGCCAACGTCTGCACAAAAAATAAGGGAGCGGAGGTTCTAGACGATTTTAAAAAGTGAAGAATTCCATGGGAAAGAAGAAGTATTGGAATTGTGACTCAGAGCGGAATGAAGAGATGATAAGACTATAGTTTGAACTTGCAGGGCGAGTAACTGAGACTAGAATAAGAAGCAGAAGTGGTAGAAATTGGAAACAATATGGCAAGGAGGCTAAAACAGTGAGACAGCAATGAGTAGACTGAGACCAGAAAAGTTGGATGGGAAAGACAGAAGTCACACTTGGGAAGACCAGACAAAAGACTGGACAAAGCCTGTAGCTGGTAAATATACTGGCCATTTTTGCTGAGTGGAACCTCAGTTTCTACAGTGTTATTGCTCCTGCTCACAGCAGGTACCTTAGGCTATGCTTGCCTTAAAATCAGATGCGGCATGATAGAGGAGAATTTGTAGAGTAAAATAGTAGGTCGTGAGATCCTGATGTAGGCATTTCAGAGGATTATTATTTTAACCAATAGTTGCCTGTTCCCATGGATTGAATGCTCATTAGTGAGTGGAGCTCAAACTGGATCCTGAAGAGCATTCTTTGACTTAGTTTCTCCTGAAAGAATAATGTTATGCACACTGGAAAGTGAGCTCCTAGATGTTACAGACTACACATTCAAATTAATGTATGTAATGTGACATTAATCTCTGTGGTCTCCATGAGCAGAATGGAGATAAAAATGGCCACTAAGGTGTTGCGGAAATAAATTAACGAATGTGAGTATGCAAATACCGTAATGCTGCATGCTGGAGGAATGCACGTAAGAAAATAAATTCTGCCTGTAAACCATGAAGTATGCAGTAAATAAATACTGAGACCACACACAGAATTTAAAAAGAAAAATGCTATCAAATAGCAGCTCATCAGCTGAATGTCATCCTGTCAGTGGATTGAATGAGTAAAGGATCCTTTGGATCATACAATGAAAGGTTAAACCATAATGCAAATATACTAGAGGCAAGGTAAGAATGCACATAAATCTTTTGTTTAAGCATTTCCAAATCTGTGAGTTCTCAAGGTTACAACCCTATCTGGAGAATAGCCCATTTCTCTGTTCACATAGACTAAGCCAAGTACTTCATCCACCTATGTAAGTGTAAATGACTTTTCTTTTTTTTTTCTAAATAATCATGTGATGAGATTCTAGGAGTACTCCATCAAAATGCCTGGTGATTTCAAGGAAAACTCCATTTAACTGGAATTGTTCCATTGCTTTTCTTGTCAGTTTCATATTCTTTAATTTTGTATCTGCTGGTAACAGAGTCCAGGGTTGAACATAACTTGGTCAGATGTTTGGCTTTCAGAAAATGTGAATGCAGCTGGCCATTTCACATTGGCTTTTTTGAAGAACTTTTGCCAATGTGACACCCTGTGATTTATGAATAGTCACCACTGAAGGCAAGATCAAAGGAAAATTTCTGCTAAAACAAATGACATACCTTGTTTGCAGCAATTACTTAGTGACAAAACCAGTGATGTTCGCTGACATGGGGTGGTTTATGTTTTATGCACGTATACTTGGAAGTATAGCTTGGGTTAGTGTCTATGTAACCAAGATATTGTATTTTGGATACAGTCAATAGTAATGTCTAAGATTTGGGTAGACTTCAATAAGAGAAAAGCAAGACAAAGACTTGTAACCTTTTGTGAAATGCAGTCTGGGCTCTTAGCCGACCTCTACCCCAGTGGGCCAGTAGGGCGCATTTACTTTTATTTCACGTGGCTACAAAAATGATGGAACTGAAGATTTCTCTGATTAAAGGAAAATGTCTTGTCCTTTAATTTATGTTAGCGTTGCTCAGTTATTCACTGAAGTACTGAAATGAAATATGAAACAAATGAATATAATGGAACTGGACCAAGCTGTGTGTGTGATGGGTTGAGCAATTAGCATCCTTCTGGTACCTGCAGTCAAACATTTTAGTATAAAGAATCCTCATCATTAATCTTGTTCTTGTATAGGTTTGAATAAGTAGGATTTTACTCACTCCTGGACAACCACTCTCCCTTGATTTGCTTTATGGATAGCAATAGCATACAAAGTTGAGAGGGAAAACGATGACTTGTTGTTAACCAAATTTATTGGAGTAAGTTCAAAACAAAATGGTATTTGATAGAATTATAGTTCCACATTCTTCCGTGAAAGAAAATGGCTAATCTATCTGAAGGAACCTGTCTGTGCTTTACACAGTGCAATATTTTAGAAAGATAAAACGCTCCAAGCAAAAAAGTCTTGCTTCTGAGAATGACCCAGATGATCTTTAGAGGTTCTTTCCAACCCAGGCCCTTCTATGACTGTGATAGTTGCAATTATTCTGACGTGACTGAGTGATTCACCTCTAGGTTTTATCTAACATTGACACTAAGAAAACATGTTCCATTACCTAATTCCCTAACCAGGCAGATGTTTTGAGACCTCATCTGACATGCCAATAAGGACGAGCTATGCAGATGTGGAGGAACCTCTTGCTTTCACTCTGTTTATACTCAGAAAGAAAGAAATAAACATGGTGGTTAGTCCACTCAACTGGGATATGGCTTCAATTTTGTTATATAGCTAAGAAGTTAGAAGACTATTATAGAAAAAATAGCAAATAGCTAGTGAAAATACAATAGCGTATCTGTGGAGAGGTGAAGGTGATGAACAACAAGATACTTAGTCCGTGGTAACAAATTTCTCAAACAGCTGGACCTTTGTCAGCAGACCTCTGGAAGTTTCTGGAAGTCCATTTAATTGACTCGACTGTAATTGTAGACTTGGAAATAAGCAAGAGTTACCAATCTGCTATTTCTCACAGTATGTGTTGGGTTGTGAAGTGTACTTCTTCCCAAATAATTCACTGCTCTTTGCTTGGGTATTTGTTGCTTCATCAGTAACTTTATTAATTAATGGTTTGCTATCCTTTGATTTCTAGCTGATTTTTTACTATGGAACTGGAGACAGCTGGTGTCCGCAGAACTACTACGATGAGATCAAAATGGATTTTCCAGATGGGGACATTCGACTTTGTGAGAAAGGGCTCCGCCACGCGTTCGTGCTGGATGCCAGCAAGGAGATGGCTGCCATGATTACAGACTGGTTGCGGGATGATCTGACCAAATTATAAACACCGATTCAGTGATTAACAAGAAAACGATGTAATTATTTTGTGAACGTGTAATTTTTTGTGAGAGAGTCTGTCCTATCTTTTTTCTTTTCTGTTTATTACAGATTATGGCTTGTTTTCTACTGAGAAGTTTTAGAGAAAGTTAAAGAGAGTCTGGCTGGTCCAAAATATAGTTTTATCGATTTAATGGTGATGTACTTTGATTCTGTGTCTTCAGCACTCTGAAGGACTTGGAAAAGTATGGAATATTTATTGTCTTCTAGCACTCTAGACAACACTGATACTAGATTCACTGACTAAAAGTATAGCTGAGTTACTGCCACCTCAGCTGCTTGCAGAAGAAATGTCAGGGCTGGATTTATGGCATCCTGGTTGGCCTGGTTTAGAAAGAAATATCAGGCTATTCCATATGGATAAAAATTCCCCCGTGGGAACTGATCCTGATATGCTCTGAAAGGTCTGACCCTCTCCACCCATTTCATCTCTGTGTATCCCTGGCACAGTAATGAGTGCAGGAGTAACAGACAGCCAGAACAGCCCAGGGCCCAGCATTATCTCCTTCAGGTGGGATAGGGCTGCTGGGCTTCAGAGATCAGGCTGAGGTCAGACTTTTTATGAGGGAGATGTGAAGATGAGTTGAAGACAAGATCCTCCAAATCTCAGATGGGGTTCAGAGTGCTGCCCGAACTCCACAGTGCGTTAAGCATAACGTAAGGTAAGTGTGGCCGCTCAGCTGGGGAATATATTTGGAGCCTTTGGTTCATTTTCTGATTGTAAAGAAAGTAAAGGACCCTTGTCACAAGAGCCAGTGTTACAAGGTTGAAGTCACTTCAGAATCCATGTGTAACTACTTGTAAGTGTCCTGGCTCTCTGAGCTGTCCTTCTCATAATGAAGCCCATGGGAACGGTGTTTGCTCAGCAACTTTGAAGAATTAAATCACTTTTGATGCATGTCTAAATTTCAGTTCTTTGCTCTAAGGACTGAAGCATGAATTTTTCTGCCAAGCCACGGATTAGATAAGTGAAAAAATGGCTATTTTGCCATCGTTGCACCCATGGAAGTGCATGAAATGTTAGTATTTAGGACCAGGTCACATCTGTAGTACACTGATGACAAGTATGCTGTTCCTCACATTTCTTCATCCCTCTCCTTTACAGATAGGGGAAAAAAAAATGCAGAAACATCCTATGAGCTGTGATAATACAAGAGGTTAAAGCCTAAAGCTAGAAATGAAAACAACATAAGTAAGGGGAACAGAGCCAAGTGCGATCAGGAAAGGCTTTCTACCTGTGAACCTTTGAAATAGTCTCCCTGTAGAGTAGAGACATTTATAAAGAGATAAATAAATAGAAACACTATAGAACATAGTCACAGGAAGTCCTGCCCTAGCAACCAAATGAATTTAGATGATGCACTAATTATCTACCTTGCACATGCAGTTAGCAGTATTAATGTGGTACTACTGAGAATGGTGCTAGAGAGCATTCTCTGATGCTGTAGGACTGAATGATTAACTCCTTGGTTATCTTACACAATTGTATACACACCATCCACTTCTCTCTAGATCCCACTTAACTCTTTTACTGTCATTTAGAGCAATTGGTAGAATTCAGTTTCTGGATATTGCGGACCAATTCTCAAACCTGCTGACAGCCAGTGGATTTAAGTGCCCTTTTTTGCATTTTGCCTTTGGAGACTAGCCAGTGGCTTTTCAGATTACACTGCCACATAACAAAACAGACAGTGATGTTTGGGGCAGAAATGCTGAAACCCCTATCAGATGTGTCCAAAGTGAAGAATCTGTGCCTGTGCAACTGATTCGGGTTAACGGGGAGCCCTGGGACATTCCTTCTTTCCACAGGGCCGTAATCAGTGATGATTGAAACAATTCCTGTGCTCACTTTGGAAATCCACAGTTCTGTGTGTCTGTTCTAGCAGCCCCCAGATGTTGGCACGCAGTCGTGTTGGGCATCAGATGCAAAGATGTTGGGACAGATGCAAAGTGCGTTGGCTGGCCTGGGCGTTCCCTGTAGCAGAGTAAGGATGTGTGTTTGCATCTATGCGTGTACATGTACATTTTTGTATACATGTTTATACACACACGTAATGCATGTGTGTATGTTAGCAACATAAAGAAAACAGTCAGTTTGGTCATTTTGGTTTACACATTGATACTGTTGGAGAAAACATTTGTTCTTTGCAGTGCACGGAATCAGGAATTGAGCAAGGAATCAGTCTGTAAAAATTCAGCTGTTGTAGTGGATCTTCTGAGGACAGAAAATATCTTGCATTAACCAAAGACGACAAGCAGCTATTACAGCCTGGGAACTGAAGTACCTATCAGAGGCAGTTGTTTACAGTGCATTATTCGTATACTTTGTATGAGCAATTAATTTAGCAATACTTGTACTTGTGTGTTCCTTTTATACAAATGCTAATCTGTTATAAATCCTACTGACTGCATTAAGACCTAAACTGAGATGAGACCTGGTCAGCGGTGACCAGATCTACCACAGGATAATGCCTTACAATTTTCTTAAACGAATTTTCTCTAAGATGGTTGAAACCATGGTGATCCAATTGCGTCCTTCCTCCTTGAAGCTCTTACCGTAAGGCAGAGAAAATTTGCTACTCTGTTCATTGCAAAAAAGCAAAAAAAGCATGGATCTGATTGTCACAGCTGTGTTTCCTAAGAGCAGTAGATCTCACCCGATGGGAATCCAGTGGTGTTTGCCATGCCCCAAGGCAAAGAGTGTCAGAAGTGCTTGTGGTCCAAGTGCGCCAACTTACCATAAAAACCCGGTGTAATCTGCCTGTCTTAGACTATTTTAGAGCTACTGGGAATCCTATCACAAATGCATTGACCGTGTGCAGTAGCATCTGATCTGTGTTGTTCACACTTTTGTGCTTTGTCACCATGTGAGTAAACCTGCTAGCTGCAATGACTTGGACTCATGCTCGTGTTTTGCTAGATCGATACCTTTTATGATAAGTACACAAATCCAGTAACAAAAATAAAGACATTTGTTGTAAAATGTAATTCGAGTCTTTAATGACTTTATCACCCTCACCTTTAATAACTTTACCACCCATTTATCACCCTCATTACATTTACAAAACGTAAAAAATACTTGCCTGAGCCCTAATTTCACCTGCCATTTAGATATCTAAACTCACAAGAAGTCTGTGGTAGAAATTGGACGCACTGAAGCATTTTTATCCAGAGCCACTCCAGAACAATCGATGTTTCCTCTTGCTCTTTCCATTGAATGTTTGCTCTTCTGAGCTACAGTGCCTGCAGGCCAGAAAGGGCTGTCCCTCCAGGAGGGTGAGTGCTTTCCCAGTGTTTACAGTGTAGAAATTGGAGCTGGACTCCAAGAGAACATCAGTTTCTTGCCACGCAGGAGACAATGCATACATGAGCCACAGTGATCATCTCTTCTATGCTGTTCAAATCATGTATGTATTGGTTTTACAGGCAATGTGTTTGTACGTGCACCCACTCCCCAACTCCCCAACCCTGTACTTGGTCTAGCTGATGGCCAGACCCATGTTGCTCCATGTCACAGCTCACACTCAGACTCCCAACCTCAGTATGTTGCTGAGGTTCATTGCTTACAGGTAAACATCCTCTTTTCTGGCACCTCTACAAAATAAAAATCTTGAGAGCATTTAGAAGTGACCAGGAGCCACATACAAACAGAGATTTCTCAAACAGCTGAGAGGGTTTATTGCAAGCAAAAGATAATATCAGAAATACAATCCAGCTGCCAGGAGCAATCATTCCTTGGTAGCATCACACAGAAGTTACGAAACAATACGCATGCTCAGATGGCATAGGCAGGGGGACATCTAATGGGAGACTGTTTTCAAGTGCTTATGCTGATAGTAAATGGGCTCGGTTTTTCCATTCCACATATTGCAGGAACATGCAGTTGTGTTGTGGTTTCTTAGCAGTTTGCAGTAGCTAATGAAACTCAGAATGTTGTCTAAGGCATCTGACTCATCCTGCAGTGCAGTGTTTGCCAGTCAGATATGGGAGATTTTTGGCCGTCCCATTTGAAGCAACTGAGATTGGAAGAGACAGCAGGGGAGTGCCCCTCATTTCCCTCGCTGATGAGTACTTGATCAAACTCACTTTAACACAATCTGTCCTCAGCTCTAAAATACTGTGTTTCATTTATTAAATGAAATGACAGGATGGTGAAGTTTGGAGGAGACCTTAAAGCCCACCCAGTTCCAACCCCCTGCCATGGGCTGGTTGCTGCCCACCAGCTCAGGCTGCCCAGGGCCTTATCCAACGTGGCCTTGGTCACCTCCAAGGATGGGGCACCCATAGCTCTCTGGCAGCTGCTTCATTGCCTCACCGCCCTCTGAGTAAATCCTTCTGTATGAAGACCATGTGACTTGGAATTGGGAAAAAACATTGGCAGAATATGTTTTGAAGTGTTAAGATCATCTGCTCTCATCACAGAGGTGTACTGGAAGTAATTACAGGAGGGTGCAAAAAGGGGGCTCCTTCCAGGGAGACCTCATTGCGTCTTGAAGGGAGATTATAAACAGGAAGGGGAATGGCTGTTTAAGAGGGTGGATAGTGATAGGACAAGGGGAAATGAGACTGGGGAGGTTTAGGTTAGACATTAGGAGGAAGTTTTTCACTCAGAGAGTGGTGAGGCACTGGAACAGGTTGCCCAAGGAGGCTGTGGATGCCCCATCCCTGGAGGCATTCAAGGCCAGGCTGGATGTGGCTCTGGGCAGCCTGGTCTGCTGGTTGGTGACCCTGCACATAGCAGGGGGTTTGAAACTAGATGTTCATTGTGGTCTTTTTCAACCCAAGCCATTCTATGATTCTATGATTCTGTGATTCTGTGATTCTATGATTCTATGATTCTATGATTCTATGACTCGTGCCTGGTGCGCACCCCTGGGAGCACCTCTCTCTCCAGCTGAGCCGTCTGTCTGTGAAGAGAAATAGCACCACTGTAGTAATTAACTCCAAAGTCCTCCAGACAAACCTCCATCATCAGTTCTCCACATATTTCCCCCTGGTTTTGCAAAGAGATTGTTCTGTTTTGGCTGAAACCTATACCTGGTGCCATGAAGGCTTCTTCCACACTTCCAAATGTGTCTTACTTCAAATCTACATCTACTGTGTGATTTGTACTGGAATTAGTCTTAACCCTATCACATTCATTCACTGTTGATGGCAATGTCCATTGTGGAAGCCATGCTAAAGAAGCTCAGCCTGAAACTTCTGCCATTGTAGCTAGAAGGTCCTTGTTAATGAAAGTGGATGAGAAAAAAGGCCTACAGCTATTCGTAGCCCCTCCCTCAGTGTGCTTCACACAGAGACAACCTGATCTTACAGATGCCCTGTGTCCTGGATGTCCCATAACTTTTGAAGTTCACCTAAGTATGCAGAAGGGTTTCATATCCCATTGTGCTTTATTAAGCTTTTAAATAAAAAAATTATATATATATATATATATATGTTTAATTGAAAGATTGACTAAAAGAAACAGGAAAGAAGGGTGAGAGAAAAACAAAAAATACATTTAATTAAAAGCTGTAGAAAAAAAATAATACTACCGTAGTAGTATTTCATCTCTATAGCAGTAGGACATGTATTGTGCATACCAGGGATATCTAAGTGGAATTAAAATATTTTTCTACTACGTTTTTCTCCATACTTTTTCATTCCCCAGGTTTTTAAATGCAACATTTCTTCCTTGTTTCCTACAGGGATGTTTTCACCAGGTGTGAGTAGACTGGGTACATCCCTCCCCATAGGAAGGCCATCGCCTTGGACTCCCTCTGCACCTGTGGGGGCAGAGACTTGGGCTCAAGTCAAACCCATCTAAAGGGTTTTGTATGGTCACGTGCACAGTGTGAGCAGGGGAGGTTCCTCCAGTTGTCATATTTACCCCTTCAATTTAGTGTTCCTTAGCTCCTACAGTTTTGTGTTCGGGCTAATGGAGAGCACTGTGCTAGGTTGGCTGGAGCTGGGTTGCTCCTAGTCAAGGCAGGAGAAGTGTTTTCAAACACAAAGGGAAGAAAAGGGATGTACCTTTTCTGATGAGAAACGCGTTGCAAACACTCAGTGTTCTCCCATTTTTTTCCCGTTCTAAAATACCTGAGCTTGCCAAGGAAAGCACTGTAAAATGAACAGCTTTTTCACTGTTTGCCTTAGTAACTTCAATAGCCCAGGAAGCCAATGTGACTTAGGAAAGGTACTCTGAAATGAGCCATCTGGTTTTGGCACAAAGGCACAAGTCTTAGAAAGAAAAACTACTGCCGAGATCTATTTATCAATAAAATATTTAATAAACTTATCTGTACAAAATATTAAAAGGGTTACTGAAGAGTATACAAGAATACTTATTTAACAAATATATACTGCTATATAATATATTCAAGAAAATATAGATTGCTGTTTACAGTTCATTTACAATCCAATATGTACAATCTATTTAAACTTTAGAATACATACAAACAATGCATTTACACCATCACTTACAGAGCTATCTTCTCAGAGATATTTCACACTCAGACCTGACAAAGCAGAAGAAATACATGGAAAGGTTAGAGGCACACGTAGGGATACAAGTATTGCTTCAAAAAAATTAACTACTAGAGATACGGCTATTGGAAACTTGAGTCCTTTTTCATTTGCTGATATTTTCCTTTCTAACCAAAGAAAATAAGACATAAATAAAACCATGACTGACCAGCAGAGAGGCTCATTTTGTCATAAAAAGAGCTCCAGATAGTCTTGACTTCAGAAAAAGAACGGGCAAGGGTAGGATATGTGGTAGTTTAGCAGACTGGAAAAACAAGGACTGACATTGCCCCAGGCTGCATCTAAGTTGGGGAGCACTAAGAATAGAGCAGCTCTTCCATGCACAGAAAGGCCTTTGGAGTCAGGCCCCCAAACCACAGGGCCAAGAGCTTGATTTATGAAGGTAACGAAGCACTTCAGATGCTCAGATCTTTCTTTTATGCACTATTTAATCCTACAGGTTAACCTGCTCACAGCACATGGGCAGAATAAAGCCAGCATGATCACCTCTCCCTGCCCAAAGAAGGTGCCCCACTCTCAGTTGATCACAGCCAACTGGGCCACGTCACTTCAACACCTCCTCAATGACCAGAGCCCAGTGCCATCCCTTCTCCTGCCCCATGGAAGTTCTCGAACACCTCACAGCTCCCAGCCCAGCTGATGTGAACCCTCAGCTCTCAGATGGGGCTCTTGGTCTTTTCCTCCTGCTCCCCTCCTCTCTTTTCTTAGGGGTGTGGTTCTTGGGCAATATTGATGGTAGGTGAACAATTGGGCTAGTTGATCTTAGAGATCTTTTCCAACCATAATGATTTTATGATTCTTCAAGGTAGGGCTGAGGGAGCAGAAAAGTTTCTCTGTGGAAGAACACCATAGAGAACACAGCCATCTCTCCCCATAGTCAAGATCAAAGCCAATTCCACAGCACTCAGAGTGGCCAGGCCCTAACCAGCTCCATATTTCCATTATTACTCTGCTAATGAAGATATCAGTGGAGGTTTGTAACACAGCAAAGCAGTGAAACAGAGAAGGCCCAAATACTTCTGTCCTCTACTGGGAAAACACTTGTATGTGTGAGCAGGATCTTTACTCTCCCCACCTTGAGTCCAGCCAGACCCCTGGCCTGGTGGGTCCATGTCTGCAACTCATGCTGGTAGGCCTCAGCCTTCAGAAACAGCTGCCCAGAGAAGCTGTGGATGCTCTCTGGAGGCGTTCAAGGTCAGGATGGATGGGGCTCTGGGCAGCCTGATCTGGTGGGGTACAACCAGCCCATATCAGTGGGGTTGGAACTAGATGGGCTTTAAGTTGTCCCCCAACCTAAGCCGTTCTACAATATGATATGATTCCCCTCCTCACTGGTTCTCCATTTCCCAGCTGCCACAAATCCCATTGCTCCTTATTTGAGTTGGAATGGACCCTCAAAGGCCATCTAGTCCAACTCCCCTGCAATGAACAGGAACACCTACAGCTCCATCAGTGCTCAGAGCTCCATCCTGCCTGACCTTGAGTGTCTCCAGGGATGTGGCATCCACCACCTCCCTGAGCAACCTCAGCCAGAAGCTGAACATGAGTACATCACCCTGCCCATGCCTTCCCCCAGGCTCCTTACATCACAGCAAATTCAGGACTTCTCTAATAGTGTACCAGCAGAAGGGAGAGCAGCAGCACAACCTACCTATCCATAACCCTGTAAAACATCCTCAGAGATGAAAGATGGGCTCTTTGGTCAGCCTTCCTCCACCAGCAGGAGTTCCAGATTTTGGTAATTTATTGAACATCCAGGACAACTGCTGATACAGTTTGAATACCAGAGAGCGCTGTGCATTCTCACGTTTGCAGCAAGGCATTAAAGGAACAAGGAGCTTCAGAAGGCTGACTGCAGCTGGTTTTGTCATGGAGAAGATGACACGTACCACAGTAGTGGTACAGCACAACTCTCTTACTGACCAGAGACCCATTCAAGGACAGGAGGAGCATAGAGCTCCCCATGCCTGCGGTTCTGGGGGAGCCGGCAGGGTGACCACCACCAAACACACACTTCAGGGTTTGTGGGAGAGGGCCCTGAAGCTGCCAGCAGCAGAAGTGGCTGCTTGCTTTGCAAAGGGAGTGTGACCAATAAATCACTGACGGCCTTTCCCTGCTCTCCCCAGCAGCGAGAGCCACGCGAGCAAGATGTGAGCTAAAATCCATATGGTGCGAACGCATGCAGAAGCGGCTGGCGCTCAGCTCTGAGCAGAAGGCAGCCTGGGGATGCCAGACTTTTCCTCACGGGTGTGCCAAGCATCAGCAAACGGCCCAAGAGGACGCTGCCGCTCCATCTGCCCCCCCCTTTGGGACCCCAGTGGGTTGTGGTCTCCAGGAGGCAGTGAAGCAGTGCTGGAAGCACAGGCTCTGGTGCTACACACAGATTCCATGCACCAGGCTTGGCCTGACCACACACCCTGAGTCCCAGCTAAGTGCTGTCAAAGACTTTTTGGGTCTGAGCAGCTTTCCCTGTCCCTAAGCCACTGCTGCCCCATGCAGTAGCGGAGGGAGCACCAAGCTCAGGTACACGGCCCTTTCCAGATGCTTGCTATTTCTAGCTTTGCAGTAATTACATCCTGCAGATAAAAATGGTGCTGAAGGTCAGACAAATCCTCCAGGAGCTCTACATGGAAACTGTTTCAGTTTTCTTTTTCTTTTCTTTTTTTTTTTCTTTTTTTCCTGGAAAGGCTGTATAAATACAGCAGATTGGGAACCTGCAATTATCCATTCAAATCATTCCGAGTCCACTGAATCTACCTTTGTCCGCCTTCAGCCTCTCGTCTCCTATTTATACTGTTCAGAAATCAGCTCAGGCAAGAGGAGATGCATCAGGAATACCACTTCACAGCGTGGCTTCAATGCCTTTATAGGGTCCTGGCAGTGATACCCCAGAGAGCATCTCCTGGAAGGAGCCAACCTCACCTATCATAGAGTCATAGAATGGTGTAGGTTGTAGGGGGACTTAAGATCATTTATTTCCAACTTCCTGACATGGGCAGGGCTGCCACCCACATCAGGCTGCCCACAGAAGAGCTCTCTGCCAAAAAACAGAGGTGCCCAATGGGGAGAGTGGTAATTAATTCCCAAATGGGCAAATCCACAGACAGCACCGCCACCAGCAGCAGCCTCTATGCTCTCTCCAGGCCTCCCCATTTTCCCTTTCTGCAGTGATGGGCCAGCACTGCAGGCTGCAAACCTGCAGTGCCCGAGCCAGAACTCTGCTCTCTGGGGCACGAATGTGGACATGGATCTGTGTCCTGCAAGAAGGGGCCCGGGGCCACTTGTGGGGCTGTCAGAAGCTGTATGTGTATATAAATATTGAGCTGCCCACAAACCTCTACAGCAAATATTTGGAGGAAAGCAGCAAAAAAAAAAAAAAAAAAAAGAAAAAGAAAAACATGTTTCAGCAGTAAGGAGAGCTACCTGGAGGCCATCAGTGATTGAAGAGACAGGTATATGGAAGCTTGATGGACTTGGGAACATTGCAAGGCCAGCATCCCCCCCCTCTGATTGATGCCTGTGCTAAGGGTATGGGATGAGAGCTGTTAGGGATGTTGGATGAGGTTTGCTGGAGCCCTGGGGACGAGGAGACACTGGGATTGTCCCACAGAGTACCTCTTTGTGGTGATAAGCAGGGTGGGAGCCCTGCTGATGTTGTATTTCTCCAGTGGGGGCTGCTTGGGTGAGAGCTGGATGCCCTCTTCTGCCCAAGGAAGTGGTCTGGGGCTGGGAGGCTGCCTGCCCTTTGTTCAGACACCTCTGAGATGAAGGATGGGGAGCCTTACAGAAAAAAACCAAACATTTTCCAGCAGGAACTGATCTTCCCAAAAGCAAATTCCAATAGCTAGTGAGTGCTGATATTTATAAGGCAACAGCTTGGACACCAACAAAAACCAAATCATCAAAACCAAAGCTATCCCATCCCTGACCTAAGCAGAGCCACAAAACTGCAGCTCAGTAAAAAAAGCCACCTGGCAGCATCCCACAGTTGATGCCAGGCTTCTCGGGGTTCAAGGTACAATTTAAGCCCATTTCCTAACAATTTGCAACCCCCTCAGCTCCGTTCTTTGCAAGTTAAATGTCTCTGCCCAGAGGATGCGGGCTCCCTTAGGGCAGGCAGGGAGGAACAGAGCTGCTGCCAAAGGGAGGTGGATTGGAGCCCGGCCTTTTTATAGTAATTATTTGGAAAAATAAGAACCCAAGCAAAGCAGCTCTTCCCTGGGGAGCTCAGGACTCTGCTTCTCCCCAGATGCTCTGAAGAGGTGTCTTTACATGCAGAAAGAAAAGCTCCCACCGCCCCAACCTGAGGCCGAAGCAGAAAGCCCCAAAACTTTGAGAAAGGAGCAGAGAGCCCCATCCCTGTGGGGCAGCCCCTGGGGGCAGGGGGCTCTTGGAAAGGCACACACCAAAATGTGTATGTATATATATATATATTATATATATATATTTATATATAAAATGGGGCGTGCTGGGATGGGGAAGAGCTGCAGAAATTGCTACCTGCAGCCGCACGTCTCCACCACCATGTCCTCGTACTGTTTGTACACCACGTTGTTCCCGGAGTCTATGTAGAGGATGCTGATGGGGCTGAGCTTGGAGGGCACGCAGCAGCTGGGGGGGGGTGGATTCCGGATCCATGGAGTTCATCAGGGTCTGGATGATGGCGTGGTTGGTGGGCTCCAGGTGGGAGCGCAGGGGGAAGTCGCAGACCCCCTCGCAGTGATACGCCTCGTAATCCAACGGGGCGATGATCCAGTCGTCCCAACCCAGCTCCTTGAAGTTGACGTGTAGGGGTTTCCTGCTGCAGCGCGTCTTCGCCTTCTTCCCATGGCCTTTGCCCCCAGAGCGGGCAGCGATGGTGGTCCTCCTCTTCCTCCGCTTGGGGTACGCCTCCCGGCCGGGATCGGGGGGTTCCAGCAAGGGGGGGCCGCCCAGCACCTTCATCCTCTCCCGGATCTCCTTGAAGAGGTTCTCCTTCCTCTGGGTGCGGGAGAAGGCCACGAGCAGCGCTCGTTCGTGGGGCTGCGGATGGGGTTTGCCGAATCCCAGCTGCCGAGGGGGCAGGAGACGGCCGGAGCGATCCGACACCACCCTCAGCACGAAGCACAGCAGTTTGCCTTTCGGGGGCCTCTCCCTGCGGTCTCGAAGCGCTTCCCAGACGTCAAACACCTCCCATCTGGAGCCCGCATCCAGAACATCGGCCGCTCTGGAGTCCAGTAGCCTGGGCTCCTCGCCGGCTCGGCCGGAGCAGGTGGAGAGGAGCAGGTGGTGGAAGGTGCCTTCGGGGGACAGGGCCAGGCTGCGGTTTGCAGGGAGGGAGCGTAGGACCCGCAGCTCCGCGCCCGTCACCTCCTCTGCCTCGGGCAGGCTGGAGATGTCGAAGAAGTAGCGCTGCTCGGGGGCAGACGGGGAGGCATCTGGGAGGGAGAAAAGAAATGCGAAAAAAAAAAAAAAAAAACCCAGAAAAAAAAAAAGGAGGAAAAAGGGGGGAAAAAAAGAAGAAAAAAAAAAAAGTAGAGGAAAATAAAAAAAAAGGAGAAAAAAAAAAAAAAAAGAAAAAAAAGGAAAGAAGAGAGGAAAAAAAAGGCACAATATCAAAACCCAGCCAGGCGAAGCCGAGCGATCGTCACGGAGGTGCGCGGGACAGGCAGTGAATGGGAGCAGTGGGCGAAGGGCTGAGCATCCCGGCGGGAGGGAAACAGCCCTCTGCTCCGGCGGTGTCACCGCGTTCAGGGCCGGAAAAAGAACGGGGAGGGAAGGAGGGGAGGGAGGGATGACTCTGAGCGAATGCCCTCCCGCTCCCCGCGTCCTCCCAACAAAGAAAAGGGGGAAATCCCATTGTCCCCTGCAGGCACGGGGTGCTGCCTCGGGGTGTCTGACACGGACGCTTCCCAGAAGCTGAAGTTGTCCCTGTTTTTTTTCATAGAAACAGCAAATACCCGGAGTTGGAAGGGACTCCTAAAGATCGTTGAGTCCAACGGGGTGCACGCAAAGCCCGAACGCAGACTTGTGCCGTTTCTGGCACCGTTTATATACCAGATGTTAATTTAAAAAGAAATAGATAAATAAAAAGAAGAGCTGGAGGGGGTGAGAGAGGGGGAGATGAATGAGGTCTGGGGTTTCTTCTTTTCTCCTCCCTAATAAGAAACCGGACTGCTGCACGCTGCCGTGCCCGAGCCCTGCACTCTCTCCAACCCGCAGCGGCGCTCCGGCTGGAAAACAGCTTTCTCCCCATCCTTTCTTATAATTATTATTACTATTTTCTTTTAAAGCAAATCTGCAGTTCCCGCGGGGCCGGATAAGAGGACCCTTTCGCAGAGCTCACCCCGCAGCATCTCTCCACGCCCCGGCCCGGCTGCTCCCCCTCTGAACCTCAGTGCCGCCGCCGGGAAGAGTGCAGAGTACAGAGTACAGAGGCTGCGAGGATCCGGGCACAGAGGGAGTCGGGGGCTGCCCTTCCCATTGTATTCTATCTGGGGAGGGTGAGGGGAGGGGGGAGGTCTGATTTAATTATTTTTTTCACCCCCCGAAAACTTTTGTCGGGACGACACAGTGCGTGTAAATGCACATGGGCAAAAAAAAAAAAAAAAAAAAAAAAAAAAGCAATGGATCTGTGTATCCGCTCAACTCAACATCATCGGATCCGCGGGTACGAAGGGGGCAAAGAGGCACAGCTCCAACGCGGGGCACCGCAGCCGCAGTGCCGTCCCCGATCCCGGCGGTGCGCGCATCCCTATGGGCACCGCCACGGGTGAGAGGGGATCGGAGCTCTGCCCCGCGCCTGCTTCCATCCAGTCCTTCCCATACCGTCACCCTACAGCCACGCACTGCCCCGCGGGGCTCCCGTGCAGCCCCATCCCCACGCACTGCCCCGTCCTGCTCACGGCTCCATCCAAGCGCGCCGCCCCGTCCCGACCGACGCTCATCCCCATCCCCATCCCCATCCCCATCCCCATCCCCATCCCCATCCCCGTCCCCGTCCCCGTCCCCGTCCCCGTCCCGCGCACATCCCCGACGTGCGCTCCCCCTCCCGCCGCCCGGCCCCGCACTCACCGCCCCGCAGCCGCTCCACGAAGCCGGTGACGGTGCCGACGGGGCGGGCGGCAGCGCCTCGTCGAGCGGCCAGGCGCTGGTAGAGGGTCACCATGTAGCGGTGCGGCACCACCGTGCCGTTGCGGAGCGCCCCGTCCCTCCGCGGCGGGGAGGAGAAGGGGGAGGCGGCGGCGGCGGCGGAGGAGGAGGAGGAGGAGGAGGCGGAGGAGGAGGAAGGCGCGGCTGCCGGGGGTCGCTGGGGAGCGGCGGCGGCCTGCGGCCCGCGGCGGAGGCGGCAGGCGCCCAGCAGGCAGAGGCAGAGGGCGGCGGCGGCGGCGCGGAGGCGCATGGCGGCGGCGCGGTGCTCGGCGCTGTGCTGCTGCCGCCGCCGCTCCCCGCCC
>JAPSGF010000024.1:1631673-1707413 GCA_035772895.1 Perdix hodgsoniae | reverse complement strand
GGGAGGGAGGGAGGGAGGGAGGGAGGGAGGGAGGGAGGGAGGGAGGAAGGAAGGAAGGAAGGAAGGAAGGAAGGAAGGAAGGAAGGAAGGAAGGAAGGAAGGAAGGAAGGAAGGAAGGAAGGAAGGAAGGAAGGAAGGAAGGAAGGAAGGAAGGAAGTCTGCAGTTTCTACTGCAGTTTTTGAATAATATAGAATTATGAGGTTTCTTTTATTTTACTTTATTTTTAAACTGAGGCAAACCAGGAAACCTCATCTTTTCTTTCCAGCTGTCTAACATGATTTTTATCCATGATTTACATCAGTCTCCCAAACTTCAGAGATGGGGAATTTTAATTCTATGACTGCAACAGGGCAAGAGCCAGGTTATCTTTCATCAGGGATTACCTATGGTTTTTACTGGATTATTCCTGACATGGGATCATCGTATTACAGGTTAACTGTTTAAAGAAGGGAAAAACTCATGGCATAATGAAGAACAGCAATATAACTCTCCTCCCTTCTTCCCAGAATAGATCAATCCTGAGTTTAGGAGGTGTGTAGATTAGAAGGCTGCTTTGACAGGCTATCAGCAGCCTTACCACATCATATAACAACAGAGAATTTTAAATCTAGCATTTCTGTTACCTTTGAAACTCACACAGCACTCCGGACTTCATATAAAATCTCCTAGTGGTTTGCATCTGGGTTCTGTAATTGTCATCTGAAAAGAAATAGTGGTAGAAACGATAAAGTGACAGATCACCTCACTGGAATCCTATTATTCCAGTGCAGTAATTAAATGATATTGTATTTCTCTCAGTATGATCTAGGCTGAAAAAGGTTTCATTTCAGCTTTTAAAATGTGTTTTCATAGCCAATTTATTTTGTATGGAAGTACGTTCCCTTGTCCTTGCTTCCCTCCATTTTACTTACTATACTCTATGCAGGGCTTTGATTTCTCCACATCCATGGATTACAAGCAGAGCACTTTGCCAGGCATCCAAAAGTTTGGCGGATAATTCCCCTGAGACTTATAAACTCACTGCTGCTGGTCTGTTAGCTTGGGGGAGATGAAAAGAAAGCCTGAGAGCTGCCAAGAATCACACCCAGCCAGGGCTGTGCTCCCAGCCAGAAGATAGACGTGACTCTGAGACAGCTTCCAGAGCTGGGTCCCAAAGGCTGAGACACAGTACGGGGCTGCAGTTAGCACCAGCAACCTGTCATGGTTTATTGGTTAGATTTGAGTGCTCTCTAGTGGACAGAAGAATTAATCCAGAAACAAACGGCCCACCTTCCTTGAGCTCATCTGGCTGTCTGTGGCACAGAGTCTGCAGTATCCACAGGCTTGTGCTCAATGTCTGGGCAGGGTCTTCTTGGCTTTCCTTCTTCTTCCATGGAACATTCTTCCCATTTTGAAGGAAGCACATGCAGGAGCTTCTCCAGCTTGTGCAGCAAGCAAGAAGGGCAGATAGGCATGAAGACAGGAGAATAGAAACAATTTTTGGCTCTTACGAGGGATTTAGTGAAAAGTTTGGGAAAATGATGATATCAACTCAGCCACCACCACATTACTGAACCATGTGTTAGAAAGGTATCCCAAAGTCATGAGATTTGTAAGGGTACTGTAATTTAATTGTCACTGCCTATATTAGGTATCACAGTTATGAGGTCTGAAAATAACTCACCACATTTTCATTTTATTTCTGTGAAATAATAAAGTATTTTTTGATGTTGATGGTGAAACTGGAATAGCAACTTTACTGATGAATCTGCTCTATGATCTTTTGAGGTTATAAGCATCTCTCCTTAAATTCTGTGTTTAAAATCTGCCTTTTCCAGAAAAAAAAAAAAAAAAAAAAAAAAAAAGTCAGCTCAGTGGCTGAAATTTTCTATGTAGCATCCAAAGTAGCATGGAAATGTTGGTCTTTTGTAACAGGCCATAGGCACAAAGTGGAACACAGATGGGTTCTGGGCTCTCTTGCTCTGGGTGCCCCTACATGAGGAGTTGTGCCAGATGGACCCAGGGGCCCCTGCCAAACTCTGCCGTTCTGTGATTCTGTGAAATCATATTCCAAACTTTCTGAGATGTTGCTTGTGATAGTTGTTAGGCAAGATAGTTGTTCAGCTCCAGCGGACAGCTCTATGTACATCATACAGTTTGCTTCTGACAGGTTTGAGTTTTGTGTATATATATATATATATATATATATATAATGATTCTATGATTCTGTGATGCTTTTGATGGCATAGGATGTGCAGTCCATCACATCCCTGACTCCTTCAGCTGCCCCTGTCTGGGATGAAACCACTGATCTTCCCCTGGGTGCTGCTCCTCCCTAAAGACACCCCAAAGAGGTTTGATTTCCATTTGTCTTTTAACACAAAGCTGAGAGGAGTGGCTGACACACCCGAAGGCTGTGCTGCCAGTCAGCGAGACCTGGACAGGCTGCAGACTTGGGCTGAGAGGAACCTGATGAGGGTCAGTAAGAGCAAGTGTAGGGCAGTGCACGGAGGGAGGAATAACCACATGCATCAGTGCGGGTTGGGGGCTGACCTGCTGGAGAGGAGCTCTGTGATAAAGGACCTGGGTGTCGTGGCTGGCCGTGAGCCAGCAGTGTGCAACTGTGGCCAAGAAGGAAAAATGTTACCCTGGGGAGCATTAAGGGGAGCGTGGCCAGCAGGCTGAGGTCACATCTGGAGTGCTGCGTCCAGTTCTGGGCTCCTCAGTTCTAAAAGGATGGGGATCTCCTAGGGAGCGCACTTCAGACGGCCGCGGAGATGATTTAAGGCCTGGAGCACCTCCTGTCCGAGGAAAAGCTGGAACCCTGTGGCGACAGTGAAGGACCGCAAACCAGAGATAAATTACTGCAGTTTCACTGCCAGCATCTTCGCACGCCGTTGTAGTCGTGGCCGAGTGGTTAAGGCGATGGACTAGAAATCCATTGGGGTCTCCCCGCGCAGGTTCGAATCCTGCCGACTACGTGGCGAAGCGCCCCTTTTCTCCCCACGCTCTCCCAGCGCTCCTTTTGCACCGCAGCCGGCACACATCCGGCCGGACCGCAGCCAGAGGGAGGCGGGACCCCGTGACGGCCGCTCGGCTGCCTGCAGCGGCCTCTGCTCCCGGGGCGGGCCGGAAGGAGCCCGATTCCCCGCCATGCAGCGCAGCGCGGCGCCCGCCGTGCTGGTCACCACCAGGTACCGGCCCGGATGGGGCGGCGGGCGCTGGGAGGCGGCTGCGGGCGCGGTGGCTGAGGGCGCGTTTCCCCGGCGCTGGGGGGGGGGGGCTTGGGAGCGGTGCTGTCCTGCGAGGTTTCGTGACGTTCCGTGGGCGGAAGAGCTCCGTGCTGTCATTACAGTCGTTGTAGCTGGGACTTCTGAAGAGCTTCGAAATAAAAAGCTTTGAAATAAAAATGCGAGCGTGTCCTTAGCAGCTTCGTGTTATCTGCACAACTCTGTGATGCTGTGACGTTTTCATCGCGGCGCGCCGTGTGTGGTTGGTGTTGGAAGCTAAATAAGGCCGTGCAGAAGCGTTTTACTTACGGCACAGAGTGAACAGCAGACGTTAATTGGTCATTCATCCTCTGTCTGTGGCTGTGTTAAGGGAAGTCAGTCAGTCTCAACTACCAGCAGGCAGATCTATTGCTGCTCTCACGACTTGGAGTAGCTGCACATCTGTAGAGCGTTTCCTGTACCAGCAGATAAAATAAAATAGAACGACTCTGAAAAAGCAGAAGCCAGACGCGGCTTGCGAAAAGGACTGGGTAAAAAAAGGGGCCTCTGCCCATCTTTGTTGCTGTGGGATTTGTAGAGAACTCTTGAGATGATCTCTTTAAAAAGGTTCTTCCGTTGAAGACTCAGATTTTGCCTCCCTGGGAAAACTGGAGTTTCAAAATCACGTGCCAAGTTTTGACGTGACACGTCAAGACTGGGAGGCAGCTCAGACAGACCGCAGATGGCTTTAACTTGCTCAGGGGGCCTAAATTAAGCTGATTTAAGGACATTCTTAATAGGTGTTTAATTTTCTTCAAGAAGCTCCATGGGTGGAAGCAGCATAGCTGGCCCAGCAGTCTGCTCCAGCATCTCTTTAATCTTTACTCTTGTTCCCTGGATGGCTCTTACGGACATAAAGTTGTCCCTGCATCCAGGCCAGTTCCTTATTCCTTTTCTGGCTCCTTTCAGCTCTTGTTTCTGCCTTTCCTGGAGATGCCTAAAGACAAAGGGAAGGTGGATAGGGCTTGAATTGTGACCAGAGCTTTGTTTCAGAGCAAGATGCAATGGGAGATCACAGCATCTTCTCTTCTGCCCTGCAGGGTAAAGCAGCCTTTGTTGGGACTATAATATTCAGAAGCAATATGTATCATTTCATGTGGTGGTAGGTGATGACTGCGCAGTGTTGTATTGCTGCGGTGTAGGGTCTGTCCTGTGCCCTGTTGAAACAGGAATACTGACCTTCTGGAGCTTTGAATTGGATCTTCAGAGAGGGTCATTTAAAAGTGTGTGTGCCAGTGCCTGAGCTCTGTGTGTATTTTCCTTCCTAGGCAAATTCAGAATACACACACTGGGCTGGATTTATCGGTGCCAGAATACCAGGAGGTCCGTGGGAAGATGATGTCTGGCCACGTGGAGTACCACATTGTCGTCGTTACCCGACTGGCTGCCTTCAAGTCAGCAAAGCACAAACCTGAGGATGTCGTTCAGTTTATGGTAAATGTTTAATCGGTGCCATGTTAGCAATCATTTCATTTTTTTTCTCTCTCTCTCAATCCACTTTGATTATTTTGGTTCTGGCATTAGCATCTGCACTTTTTAGATGTTTTGATGATAACTGTAATGGTAGAATGACAAATATGGTTACCTGGTAGACCATTAGCCTTAGTATAACTCATGCTCAATGGGACATAGCTGGTAAATGGATGTGCACGCAGTCTGAACTGCAGATAAACGTCTGTCAATGCTCTGAAAACGTCCATGCTGAGGAGCAATTCGCTGACATTTGTTGCACTCCTTAAGTGATAGACCATAGTAAAATGCTGGCAAGAGACTGCCTTCTCTTTCTATTTGTGCCTGGTTTAATTACTTCTTTTTTACAAGTACCATTTGTTAGTCAAGTTCTTCCTTCTTCCAAGCTAATCAGATAAGTATTGGTGTTGGACAGGCACAGCACATTCTGAGAAGAAATTTACTTCTCTTGTTCTGGAGGGACTGAGTGGTTGTCTGTCTTGCAGTGCTTCCTTCTTTCTGCCACTGGCAGTTGTCATGTGGCCATGTAGTGACAGCTGGTCCTGGCTAAAAATGGTGTTTGGAGGTTTCTTGCTTAGTACTAATTTACACCTGTTTCTTGAGCCTCTGAGTCGCACAGCACTCATCAGTCATTGGTGAAAGACAGGGAAAGGGCCAGATGGGGGTAGATGAGAGAAGGGGATGTGGAACTGCTATTTTTGCGTGGTAGTGCCTGCTTGTATTATGCACTATTTCCATGCAGCTCTGTGAAAGGAGGAACCCGACTAAACTCAAGGCTTTAAACTGGTTTGTGTTATCTGATAGTGTGCTTCACTTAGAAATCAGCTCTTCTACCCAGAGAAGCAGCAGACTTCCTACTGTGCTTCCCCTGCTTGCTGAGGTTATCCATTCCCATGGCTGTTCTCTCTGAGTAAGAGAATTTTCCACACTCAGCTGTTCTTCTCAGTAAAATGAACCTTTCTGATTTCTTCTCAGGTCAGAGCTCCTGACATTTTGTTCTTTATGAGGAAGAAAACTGTGGTGTAGCCTGATGGGAGTAACTTTTGTCTCATCTGATACTTTCTTTTCAGCTGACTAAATCTGATATATAGTTTGGTATATGAAAGTAATTTAAAACTCCAAGCTGAGTGGTGGGAGAATGGATGCTTTGCGTCAATTCGTTCCAGTGAGTCTTCTGTATGTATTACTGGAAGGAGCAGAGGGATTCACCTGTCCTACTTTCTCTCTCTGCAAGTTAGATATTTTAATCTTAGTCTATCACTGCTTTTGTGGTCACTGGGGGGAAGGGGAATGGGGTGACTCATCCTCTGGAAATGCCTCTACTATTTGACTGTGAAAGGATGGCATTCTGCATGTTAGACAGCTGGGGTCAGGGGCTTTGACTCCAGGCTAAAATGCTTAAGGCTCAACTGAGTTGCATGCCACTCACTGTCTAGACTATCTGAGGTGCCCTGGGGTTTTTCAAAAAGCCCTCACAGTGCTGTGGGTCTCCTATAGGTTTTGTGTGATATTTGGCTGCCCCACACACTCTTGGGTACCCCAGAGCATCTCAGATGGCATAGATGCCTGCGTTTAGGCAGAGCAGTTTGTTTTCTGTGGTTAGATGTCTGCATTTGACCAGTATTCTCCCACTGCAGCAACTGCAGTACTGTTGAGAAGAATATAGCAGAGCATCTATAATGTGGGTGAACTCAGTTTGTGTACTGTGCATGGCTGGTAACACCTGAGATGCCTGTGTTGGGTCATGCACTTTGACATAGGATGTAAGGGCATTGGCACTGTCTTGGAATAGAATGAAGTAGAAGACTGTACATCGCTTCTACCTCTTCTAGCTGATCGTGTTTAGGCATCTGAAACCCCCACTTTGGTTGAGTTTCAGTCACTTCTTTCCAAAAGGTAGTGACTGTATGTCTCCTGTGGTGCTTTGTGTCTGCACAGTGCCCCACTGTGTTCAGTGTTGTACCAGCACATACAGAAGCTGAGACCCTTCCCCAGAATGTTTTCAAACTAAGTGTGAGAGAGCCAGATGAGTAGGGAGGTACTATTGGGCAGAAGGTCCAACACATCTAAGTGGTCTGGCAAGGAGGAGTGAGATGAGACATCTGGAGGAGGAAACAGAAACAACGTTGTGCTTGTTCTGCCCTACCAAGTGTGCGATCAGAATGGGAGATGAAACTTTTTTTTTGCTATTGTTGAAATTACAACATTTGGGAGGTTGGAGGAAGGAGCTGGTGCCACAATGCTGAGGTGACAGGTTCCAGAAGACTGGTAGGTGTGGTAGGAATTTCATTTGTTCTGGATAAGATAATCCAGTTTTGGAGCCTGATCTGTATTTTGGGAACCTCTGGCTTTCCTTCTTTTTTCCTCCTCCTTCCTCTGTTCCTTTCCCTTGTAAATGGATGTTCCTTGTCTGGCTGCTTTTCTGCCTGCTTCCAATGGAAGTCAATGTCCTCTACCTCCTCATGCCCTAGGTGGCAGCAGTGAAACTCTGTGCTTTGGGCTATAAGCAGCTGCAGGCAGCCGTGTGCTTGTTCAGTATTTCTTGCACAAAAAGCGTCTTCATGTCCTCTGAGAAAAGATGGTAAGCAGGACAGAAGCATCCCCTAACTAGCTCTGACCTCGGTGCTGTAGTTTAGACCACAGTAGATCGAGATGTGTGAGGGTTCTCTGACTAAAGCTAGGCAAACAGCGGAAAGAAATTTCATATCTGACCTGGGGAGCTACAGGCCTTTACTGTGGGTTTGAGCAATCCAGAGTTCTGTGTTCCTCGGCCTGTGCAAAATCAGCATTTCAAATGAGATGTTTGTGAAGCGTTAACAGAAGAAGAAATCCACATCCTGGCGACCTTCAGATCTACGTTTGAGAAACAGAAGGGATTTTTTAATTAAACAGACAAACAAACAAAAAAGCCATGTGTAAAATACAGCAGATAGGTTATAGAACTGCTTAACCTTGAGGTTGTATTTTGTAATTAAAGGAGAATTCAGCTGCATTTCTTTCAAAGGTCAGAATCCTCTTGTCCTACTGAAACAATGAAATGGGTTTTATCTTTGGTGCTGCATCAAGTACTGCTGCAAAGGTAACCTTTAATTATTGTCTACAGATGTACTATTTTCTGTGAGAAGAAAAGACTTTATGATAAATGCATTTCCTCTAGCCACACCTCACCTTCTTTAAGAATGAGCTTCTCCCTTCCCAGCCTAATTAAAAATCCACCCAACAGATAGTGCCTTCTCTTTGCTTTTGTGCCTGGTTTAATTACTTCTTTTTCACAAGTACCATTCGTTAGTCAAGTTCTTCCTTTTTCCAAGCTAAGCAAATAAGTATTTGTGTTGGACAGGCACAGCTCATTTTGAGAAGAAATTTACTACAGAACTATCTTCCTCTCATAAAACAGAGGAGTAAAAGCGTGTGGGTGTGTTTTTATTCTTGCCTGTTGTCATATATTGGCCTACTTTCTGTGAGCCTTACAATCCCTGAGCTGGAGCTGCTGTTTGCAGACCACACAGGTATGTTGGGAAGATAAATTCCTTCACGCTGTAACCTCTGTGGTGGTATAGCAGTAGGTTCAGCATCTGTTAAGAGTTCGTGTTGATTAAAGAAGAAATATTAAGAGCGTTCCTTTTCTGCTGGGTGAAGCAGGTAAGGAGAACAAGCAGGTGGTCATGTAATTAAAATCTACCGTAATGCATAACCATGAGATCACCAAGCAACTGGTATTGCTTGCCTTGGAAGCACACAGGTGAAAGCTCAGTTTGTGCTGTCTGCGGGTAGGGATGCTTTTGATTCCTGTATCCAAAGCTGCTGGATGTTTTAAGGGATAATACTGCTGTACTTCCATTTTCTGACAGTGTGAAGATGTGGGCTTTTAAAAAGTAGTCACAGATATGTATTTCATGAAATACTGTAAAATTAAGTTGAGTTGTTAGTGTGCATTGGCTGGCCAAGGGGGCTGAGTTAGCTCCGTCAGAGGCCTTTGTTTTGAAATCCTCACTGTAAATAGCAAGTATATGAAGACAAGTTTGAGACATTAAAAGGAGCTTAGGGAAAGGAGACATTAATACCGCTAATACTGAGTGGAATCAAATTCTCCTGCGCCTATCTGAGAGTCCCAGGCTCGTGTCCTACAGGCATCAGTGCATACTTTAATGTGTGAGATTGTTGTGGAGAGGGGGGTAAGGTAAGTGCACGAGATCTGAGGGATTAGCAGCAAAATGCAGTCTTTCACTTTGAACTTCCCAGTGGTTTTCTTAACCTTCTAGCTGTATGTGATTGTATTTGACTTACTTCTCTGTTTCTGGGTGCAAAAAAAGGAAAAGCCACTCAACCCATCCCTGTCTCTGCTTCAGCTCTAAGTTGAATGTTAATTGTTACAGGCAGATAGGGTCTTGACCTGGCAAATACGCACGTGCTTTGCTGTATCTGTGTGATTAACCCTCTGGAAGTTAAGAAAATCTAGCCTTTGATATTGCAACTTGACAGAACTCCCTTGAAGTCAGTGCACTTGAGCTGGCTTCAGCAGGTGGGGGCTTAAGGTACAGGCAGGGAGGGAGGGGGAGAGGAGAACTGCAGGATCCTGGAGGGATTACAGGTAACGGAAGACAAATATTTTAATATCTATCAAATTGGATCTCACTTACTGAATAGCATCGATGAAGCGGGTTTTAGAACAACCTCTTGTTTTTTAACCTGGCATTTTGTATTATAGAATCCATAGCCTCTTTTTAAAAGGATTGGGTAACCAGGAAAAGGAAGATTTAACTTGCTGCATGTGTTTCGCTTGGAAGATTGTCAAAAAGCATCAAATTGTAAGGCAGGGTTTGAAGCAGAGCCACAGGAGGCAGGGACTTGCTGGGCACAGCCTTGGGCTGAAGTGGGGAATGGTTTGGGCTGCAGGTTTCACATCCTGTGTGGTGTGTGGTAGGTTATCCCAGCAGAGGGCATCCCCACACTGCAGATGTTAGTCTGCATGACGTGTTGCAGGCTTTTGGGCATCATGTTAGGATGCTTTGAGTGCAGCATTATTACACTGTGTATGGTGTTGCACGGTGTTGTGCAACATAGGCTGTGAGGGTGTGCATTTACTTTAAGTTCAGCGGTGTGATCAGACATCAATTGAGATTTATGAATAATGTACAGTGTTTGATAGAGGAGGGATGATAATTAAGAGGGGAGAGAAATATGTTTATATGGCTTATTTCAGTGTTCCTTTCTGAGTGTTTTAAAGCTGTTTTGGCTTCGTCCTTTTGATTGGCAGCAGTCTCCTAATTGTTTCAGACATTACTTTGTTATGTATCATTGCAATTAATTAGATATCAGGCATTTTTCACAAATCAGATTTGTTTTTTTTTCTGGGAGGAAGTTAATATTTAATTATTCTGTTGAAAAGATACCAGTGGTTTCCTCACTGCCTTTACACCTGTGTTTATGTAGTATGTGTGGAAGGGGCTCTGCTGTCATACCAAGTGCTGTCATCTCCAAGTGCTACTGGAGGACAGCTAAACTAAATGTACGGCGATTCAGAAATTCCAGAATTGCTTTCCTCTCTTGTTTTGGGATATTCTTCAAAGGGAGAATTGGCTTATTCTGGGAATGTCTTTTTATTGCCATCTCTTTAGTCCCTGGCTGCTGAATTGAGTCAGATCCTGCATGCAGAGTACAGTGTTGCCTGCACTTACACATGAGGCAAGTCTGAAATCCTAATTTGCCATTCCCCAGTCAACTCAGTTTTGTTTTTGTGGTTCTGATCTTTCTTGCAGAGCTGCTTGCCTTTTATTGGTGGACGCTGAACCCGGAGTGATCATCGTACATCTGAAATGCAAATAGTTTGCAAATTATCTGGGTTGGTTGATAATTACTCTGAAAGGCAGGGAAGCTGAAGGCTAGAGTGGCTATTATTCTTTATGGCTATGTGTAGCTCAGTGGACTAGCCTAGGTGTGTCTTTTAATGTCAGGGCCTGTTCTTTGACCCAGGCTAGCAGCCTGGCCGGATCTATAGTGTGAAACCTTTTTTTACCATTCACAATGACTGGAAGTACCCAAACTGGCTGCTGAGTGCTCTGCACCAGCCTGAATCTTGGACCGAAAATTTAGCTGAGGGAAGGCTAGCTGCCCAGGCAAAACTGTGCCAGATGCTATCAGGTTCCAGTAGACACTATAAGGTTCCTATCAGACACTATCAAGTTTCACTGCTGCGAAATATACTCTGGTACTGTTAAGTTTGCTTGTATAGATACAGTTTATGGGTTCTGAGTTTGTGTCTAGCTTATTTCCCAGGTACTTTCCATGCTTCTTGTGGGTTGACTTTCTATTATTGCTGTGTCGGTAGAAGTACCCTGCTTTCTTCTATCCCAAGAGAGAAGATGTGGTGGTTGTGTCACTCCATCTCTTATTATCACACTGTTAATTGGGATTCACTCTGCTACAGTTCCCCAGTGTAAGTTACAGGAGGATAAATGTTCCACCCTAGGAGAGGATCTGATCCATGCAGACTCTGCTTGCGCTAGATTTTGGGTTGGTTTTTTTTTGTTTTTTTTGTTTTTAATCCAACTCTGTATTCATTGAAAAAATTTAATAGATTATGGAGCATGAAGATGAATGTATTGTCTGTGTATATGAATGTATAATACCACGGTCCCATAACATGACAGTCAATCTCTGTTATGACCATAATATCAATTCTAGACAGTATGTTTTCTTTTTGTGGGGGATTTTTTGTGTGTGCTGGTTTCCAGTCCTGAATTCAAAACTGACTGTGGCATAGAAGCCAACCTATTTCTAACCAGCATTCCCATGGTTATCACTTTCCTGTGGTATCTTGGGCCTTATTTCTCCTCAGACTTCCTGTCTTTGTATGCAGAGGGAATGACTCCACTGTTGGCATCTTCTCACTATACACGAACCTGTAGACCAAGTAGTTTCTTTTTATTTTCTCATAGATAAGGAGTCAGATCAGCTGAGGTCTTTGCCCTTGAGTTTTTACATGGATAAACTAAAGAGTCAGGGATCTCCTGAGGTCTTTGCCCTTGAGTTTCTGTATTGGGTGCTGTGCAGGGCAGCAGATGTGCCAGTTTTTTAGGCCTTGACAGCCAGAAGCACGCTGAAACCCTGCAAGGCTGAGAAATCTGTCTTCTGATGTGGTGGTGGAAAGATTCATCCTGCTTTCTCCATCAGGTACATACCTGGCTATGACTCCTGTCTTTTGGAGCTGTTCACCACATAGCTTGCTTTTAGCAGACAGGCATTTTAGCTTTCAGAGGAAAGTATCTGGAGCAGTGATCTTCCCAGTATTTAATTAGCTGATGAGTCAGACAAACGGACGCTGGGTATCTGGCAGTGAACTTCTATTTCATTAGGGAACAGATTTTAATAACAGAATTAGAAGACCAGCAACAGTGCTTTGGGATTGACTGTGTAGATAATAGGCTTTTTTACTAGGCTACATGTAAAGCTCTTTGGTAATACGTGTTTTTCCACTTCAGATTCCAGGGTTAATGCTTCACGCTTAGTGCTTAAACTGCTGCTCGCTACCCATGTCTCTCTCTTGCATTTAAAGAAACTTACCCAGACAACACATTCCATTTCAGGTGTCCAAGAAGTACAGCGAGATAGAGGAGTTCTACCACAGACTGTCAGCACGGTATCCACATGCTTCTCTTCCACTCTTGCCTAGAAAAGTTCTCTTTGTGGGAGAATCTGACATCTATGAACGAAGAGCAATGTTCAATGACATCATGAAATTCATCTCAAAAGATGAGGATCTAGCAATGAGTCCTGAGCTACTGGAATTTTTAGGTAACTAAAATATGTGAGTGTCCCCTCTCCCATAAACATTCTTACTACAAGCCTTTTTAGGTACTTTTTAGGTGTCAGTTGCACAATCTCTAATTTCCCTTAGGCATATACTAAAGCTGTGATTCAGAACATGCAAGTTTCAAAGGCTAAATAATCATATATTGTTAGCAGAGAGATGGTCCCTGAAAGGACAGTGCAGGGCTCCCTTAGTGAACAACTGCTCCATGCTTTGTCTGGTTTTCATTCCTAATAAAGCTGCTAGGTCTTGCTGAAGGAGACCCTATTGACAATGACTTTTTGAGTAAAAGTCTGATGCTTTCTTAGCTAAAACCATTCTTTAGCTTCCTTTTTTTTTTTTTTCTTCTTAATTTTCCTTAGCTTTATGTCCAGTTCTTGTTGCCTCTTCCAATGATTTGTACAGATCCTTTCTTACATTCCTTGGACGTAGCAGCGAGCCAATGAATGAATGGAACAGATGGGCTCTCTGCTCTTAATTCATCTGAGTGTTGCTGAACAGAGAATACACCATCCTGGTGTATGATTCTTACTGTAGTGTTAGTTTTAAGGAACCAAACCGAAGGTGCAAGGCACTTACAAGTCAACATGTGCAAACTGTTTTGCAAAAGTGTGAAGTGTGGACAGGTTGGGAGCTCTGTGAGACTAGTGTGTAACCAAAGCCTTATCAGTCACGAAACCCATGATTGAAAGCAGCTTCCTAAAGTCAAGGGGGCAAAACTGCATAATATTAGCAAAAGGATTTTGCCAAATAAGGTTTTAGAGTTCTCCCCTAACCTCGCAAGGGTTCTCTTGAAAGTATACCACAGAGAATTTAAAATTCATGTTGTGCTAAACTTTTATTTATATGACACAGATGTCTCTAGCAGAATGAGTCTTTATATTCTCTGGACAGATTATGTACAAGTAATGTGACCTGTTTATCAAAATCTGCCTTAGGATACTGTGTCTCACTCTACGAAACTTGATGAAGTTCAGTACATACACTACGGGTCCTTAAGCTGTTGGAGACATAGTCAATATATTAAGAGGTGTTTGGGGAGAATTAACGTGATAAAACATAGATGTTTATATACGTGGAGATAAAACATGCAGCATCCTGACCTCCACTTTCTGCCCTCACCAACAGTCTCCTTGCCTTTAAGGGAAGTGTAAGACCATTTCTTAAGTGTAGACATACACATTTAGTTACTGTGTTCTGCCCTAGCTGATTAGGCACACACAGTCATGAAAGCAAGGGTGAGATGAGTCTCACTTGCCGTGTTAAACAGTCAAAAGGATGAAGGTAGGAATTTTATCTACTAATAGTGTTTTTAAGCTAGCCTATTTTTAGCTAGTCTTGTTATTTTAAATTGGTTTCCTGGACATCCAGAGACTCCACATAACAGAATAGTTAAAAGCTCTTCTCTTGCTCTTAGGTTTTCCATATAACAAGTTTGGTCAGAAAATTTTCTCAGTGCTTCAGTTTGCTGAGTTTGTTCAGTTTGATGGACCTTGCATAGTGAGGAGAGTTAGAACTTCACTTCTGAGTGTAAATTGAAAAACTGCTTTGGAAACTGTTTTTCATGCTGTCCAGTGCTGTATTTTAGCCCAAGTTCATTAAATAAGTAACTAAAACTGCACTTTATCTCTTCTAGTTATATGAAGGTTAGTTATCTACAGCAAAGTGGAACATTTAGGCCCCCTCTGTAGCCAAGGGCGAGAAATAGGCACTTCAGAAGGAAGCTTATTGTCAAACAACTGTATTTAGATGTGATGAGTCACTGACTGGAAATTCTATTGTTTCCACTGACTACAGAAGAAACGTAAAGGAGAAGATTAGGCATATGCTGCTACATTTTATATAAAGTTAATTTCCTCTGTCTTTCTCTGCTTGACAACTTTAAATCAATAAACAGATCAGAAATATAATGACACGGGATTGAACAGAACTAGGGTCAATTGGGAATATTGGAAGAATTCCACAAAAGCTGATTGTGTACTTCATTCCTCAAACAAAATCACGAGGAACAGTGCAAGCCATGAAATAAAACATGGCTGTTGTCCTGTGTTTTCAGTTTTGCATCTGTAATTGTATTTTGCAGGAACAAAATCTACTGGTGTCATTGACTTCAAGGGTAAAAACATTCCTGATGAAAAAGAGAAAGAAGATGAAGAAAATGATGCATTGGATTTTTTCAAAGAGGAGAAGACACCTGACTTGATTTCAAAGCTTGCAACACTGGAGAATTCCAAGAAAGATGAAAAAAAAGAAGAGGAAGAGGAGGAAGAAGATTTAGACCCTCTTGGTATAATCAGGTATGGATGTCGTGGCCTTTGTTGTTATTTAATTTTTTGCCTAACTTTCTAAAAAAAAAAAAAAAGGCTATTTCACATCTCTGTCCCCTCTTCTCAACATTTTGTAACAGAAAACGCTTTCAGTTGGGCTTGACAGAGGAGGAGAGGCCTCTGCTGTATTCCTGTATTCCTACTGTATTCCTGATATCACATCCTAAATGCATCTAAGACATAAGCAATAATAGCTTGAGAAACCAAGGAATTGAATCGGAGCTTGCTAATATCTGGGTTTGTGTATCAGTCCAACAATTTCCAGATGGTTATTTCCACTTCAAGATGGAAATTCTCACTGAATTTCCAAATGCATTTCTAACTGCTGAAGACTGAATGTAAATATAGTTTTTTTTCATGTCTGGGATCTGAAGTGGTGACTGCTTTTTTAGAGTGTCTCAAACTTTAGTTGCCCGAGTAGAGAAGCCCAAAGAAGGTAAGTTCTTGGTATTCAGTAAGCATGCTGATGGATTCAGCTGAATTGGTTGAGCCATCCACAATCACTGCCCTCTACTGAATGTTCTTTCCCTTAGGAACCAGCGTGGGCTTTTGAAATGCTTCTTTCTAGAAGAAGGCAGTAACTGGTAGAGTAGGGACGAGCCAGAGCACTCTTATTGATTCCCAGTTACTGTGAATCATTTGCAGAGTGGTCATTCACACCAAGTTCTATGCATGGGTCTCCCAAACTAAAATTCAGGTTGACTATAATGATCAAGGATTTTGCTTCTGCTATTACAACCACGTTTAATTGCTGATGTCCAGATGGCATCCTTTTTACCTGAGATACTTCATCCTTTACATTTAATTGGGGAACTTTAAACATTATTCTTTTGACAAAACATGTGCTTAATTACTCAGAATTTCTCCTTTGTTGAAGAGGTGTTTTAAAAGTTCAGCAACTGTTTACAAGGAGAAGCCAGATAACGCAGTACTTCCCGCAGAATGGTCTTCAGTTGGTGTTGTTTATAAAAGAAGCTGTCCTTTTTTGGATAGGAAAATGATCTATTAGGTTAGCAAACACAATGTTGTATTTTCAGAGTTACAACAAGTGTAAGCTGTAAAGAATTTGCTGTGCCAAAACAAGCAAGAAGTTTGCTTTTCTGCTCCGCAGAGTTTGACGTAGCATTTGAAAGTCTGATTATTTTGGTCCTTTAATGCCTTGAAGGATGAAAAGATCTGGTATTTAATCCTCATTTAGTTTATTGCTTCCATTCCTTTCATGAGCAGAATTCTTAGTGAATCAGAATAATTTTGTTTATTTAAGAAGAAACATGGCCTTCACTGGTAGTGAGTTGCAATATGACACATCATGCAGTCTGATGGTTTTCTCTCTAAGTCAGTGGTTGGTTTCCTATATAAAAACTTCTTGGTATGTATTTATTTATTTTTTTAAATCTCAAATGTACACTGTCACAGTAGAAACAAACATGGAAATGAGAATCCTGAATCTCATTTTATATTGTTTCTAATTCCCTCTAACTCATCCAGCTTCCATGGAAGATATTTTTAATTCACATCAGGGAGATCAGGCTGGACATAAGCATTGCATCCCAGTTTTAAGCCGTCCGGGAATAATAGATGTCTACGTAAGAGGACAAAGAAAGAAGCAGTGAATGGTATTTCTGGAGTGAACATTTTAGGGTTTCTTTCATGCCCTTAAAGTTGTAGGTGTATGAATGCTTTAAACAAGGAACTTGAAAGTCTTGTAGCTTCAGTTTCTCAGACATGCTTTAAGTTAGTTTGAGATGGGAATGAATAAGAAAGGAGGTAGTACAGACTGGATAAACATGTTTAGTACTACACAGTTCCCTGTTGCATGGGTAATTCAGGTTTTAAAAAATCCACAATTCCTTTCCTTGTTTGTTTTTTTTTTTTTAAAAAAAAAAAACCTTTGAAAAGATGTAAAGTCAACAATAAAACAAAGCAGTCCATTGTAAGCCATATCAGTGGCTAGAGTGCTTTGAGTAGCAGAGCTCTCAAATCATGTGTTTGGCAAAATCTTACATGTTTTTTATTTCTGGATAAGGATGAAACTGCTTCAGTAGCAGGGGCCTCCATATGTTGTCAACACGCTTCATTTGGTAACAACTTTTCCTCCTGGGCCAGAAGGCTGTCTTGGACTTGGCCCAGCACTGCTGCTGTGCTGCTGAACTACCAAATATCCACTTCAGTGCACTGGCCTTAGGGGTAAAATGCTAAACTAGGGTCTTGTTTTTTCTGCAGTTGTATTAATGATGATCATCCAGGTGGAAGCTGGTGATGGCCTGGTTCCTTTTGCCTGGAGGAGACATCCCAGTTGTGCTGATTTTCTTCCCTGCATTCAGGGCTGTGGCGAGTTGATCTTTCACGTCTGGTGGCAACTCACTTGCCAGTTCTGTGCTCTTCAGCTTTTCTCACGGATGAAAAGCTTACTTTCTGTATTTGCACAGTGATCATCATCCATTTCTGGGCTGCTTAGCAACAGAAAGATTTCCTTTCTTGTCTAAGTTAGGACTATCTCAATTATTTACTTCTGATTAAGTTTACACCCTGGAGTTGTGCCTTTTAGTGCACTATCCTAGAATGAAAAGTGCTCAAAATTATATTTTTGGGGTGCAGTGTAAAATACACCTGAAATGTGACTACAGGATGTGTAGTGTCACCTCATCTTCCACTCTCCTTGGGAGTTAAGTGTATTGTTACTCTGTGTTATCACTCTCTAAGTTTTTCTGGATGTTTGTAGAGACCTTTTCTGCTTTGTGCAGAACAGCATTCATAACACTGAGCAAGAGGGGATCAACTGTGCAGTGGGGAAAGAATGCATTGCACTTACTGTTGTAGCAGTGGCACTTTTCTAGTTCTATTTCATTTAATTTGGCATTGTAAGCATACAGTTACTTAGAGCCATAAGCCTCTCTTAGCCATAGCACTTATATTAAAGCCTTTTTTTTCTAGTAAGCCATAATGCTTACAGCATCCCTTTACTAAAATCCCCTAGATTGAGAAATTAGATACATATTTTATTTCACACCATAGGAAAAATATTAGATATATTAACTTCTCTCTGTTCTCTTTAAAGTGAATGCAGTATTGCTATTAATCAGTCTTTAATCCATCTATTTCAACATTTGCAGATACATATTATTAAGTAACCAATAAGCTACAGCAGTGCTTTTAACAATATGCCTTGGTTTTTAAAGGTGCAGAATCTTTTAACAGTGCTGGCTCCTGAAATACTTTCTGATATATTCCCCTGTCCTCCAGAAGAGGTTTGTTATACCCAGAATGCCCACTGGAAATAGCCATTGGCCTGTGCCATCTCCCAGGCTGTGATTAGGATGGGTAAGGAGAAAGCAATCTGTCCCATGCCGATGGATAACCAGGAACTAGTCTAACAGCTGAATTGCTGAATTGAGTTCCTGTGCTCAAATCCAAGGTGTGAAGTGATTAGCAATTAATAAATAAAGTATAGCCCCCAGCCCTTTTTCCCCCAGGAGTTAGCTCTCTGCCTGCAGTTGTTTGCTCTCTATTTGCCCTGAGGGTTTCCTAGGGTTTTGCTTTCTGTAGGGAATTCAGACAGCCAGTTACGTCGTCTTTCTTTCTGTTTGGTCCAAGAAAGACCACACTAGACATTTCTAGCTCTGAATCTTAAAACAGCTGTAGGAACACATCACAGTAACTGAGCTGAGTTTCATCTCTTTCCTCCGCAGATGAACTGTGCAGTTTAATTGTTTGTAGGCTGAAGACAAGAGCTTTAAAACGCAGTTTAATACTGACGTTAGTACTTGTATTCAGTTTACTCCCATGAACTTGAGACAGTAGTTGATTAAAATGACTCAGAACCAGCTCTTCTGAACAAAGCAGTGATAAATTTTCTCAAAAGAACATGAGTATATCATGAGTTAAAGCATGGGACAGCCATGTGCATGCATTTCTTCAGTTACAGTTAAGTTCTGAGCTTATGTGTGTTTACCAGCTTGGGGGAACCCACCTTTCCTGTGCTTTCCTGCCTCCATATGCTCTCTAGACCCCTCACCAGAGCCTCTCCTCCACACTCAGTTCCCTCCCTTCCGTCTTTTCTCCTTTGCCTCCCTAAATCTTTCAGTGACATCACATCCTCCCTCAGCCTGAAGTTTTTCCTGGCAGACTGCACAGAACCATGAGGTGGGTATTCCCCAGGCAAGAGCTCTTCTGTCTCCTCTCTTTACCTTTGTTATTATTTCAGCAGATTTCCCCTTGGGGCTTCTCTTCATCTCCTTTTGTACCTTCCCAGAGGAACAAAGGCACATGGGTAGACTGAAGTTTCACATCTGTTGTGGATAAACATAAATGTAGCTGACTCCTGACGACATTTTGGAAGGGACAAGGCCACTGAGGGCTGATGTTTGGGGGGCTTTCTGCCAAAAGTTTTTAAAAGCTGTTCATTGTTGCTGTGGTCAAGCTTAATCAGCCCTGGTGCCAGAGGCTTGCCATCGCTTGGTTTGGTTGGTAAAAAGAGTTTTAAAGGACTCAGGGCTTCTTTTTGCTGCAGACAAAGCGGGCAGTTGCTCTGAGCAGCAGATTGGTGGGGAGGAAGCAGCCGGGCCGCTAGCCCTGATTTTGCCAGAGCCCTGCAGAGCCAGGCTGGCTGCTAGAGGAGGTAGGTTGGTGTACGAGCCAGCAGTTATTTCTGGCTTGTGTCCTAATGGCCACCACACTAGAGTTTGTCCCTTGACATCTCGGTGATGCCTCGCTTTCCCTTTTCTTCCCTGTTGTGGCCTAGGCTGTTCTCGTCCTTTTTAGTCTTCGGGGAAGAAATGAGTGGCAAAATTTGATCTCACTGCCTGTACCAGAAACTTTGGGTAGCTGAGAACAGTTCACAGAGAGACCGAAATCAGTTCCATACGAGTCCTGCATTTTGTGCCATGCCAAGTGGTTTCATTGATGGCCTGCCCAGAGCTGTGGTAGGTAGGTGCAGGCACTGTGCCTGGTGATAGATTTTTGCCTCAAAGGAAGACAAGAATCTGCAGGCTGGAGCAGTGTCAGGACACAGCTGCTATCCATTGGGCAGGTGGCCTGGAGCAATCTTGTCAAAATTTATGTGCTCAGCTGCTGTGCCTTCTGGTCCTTGGTCAGCGGGGTTGTGCTCTGAGCTGTTGCCTCCACTCCTCAGGCATTCTCCTACTTCTCAGCCACTTGTAAATTCACAACTGTATTTTGGTCTGGCCATGTGAGTTCATGGCTTCCCCTCTGAATCCAGCAGGGTTTGGGGACAAAAGTAGAAACACTTGCCTGGCTGTCCTAACAAGCTGAGAGAGAGTGTACGTGTCAAAGAAGAGGGAAGCTACTGGTTGTGTTTTTGTTATTGAAATTCAGATAGGTAAAACAATGAACAAGAAACAGAAAGAGCCTTGTTCTGCTAGCAGTGTGTTCATCCGTGCTCACAGCTGTGAAGCCTTTAGCTATTTAAACAGGCAGATCTTTATATTCTGTGAACTGAGTCACAAGTTTAGGTTGCAAGCCATGCTCAGCTGTCACTTTGCCAAGTGACACAAGTATTTGTTTCAATTCCAATCCAGCTGCTATCCAATTGGCAACTTATCGAATCTCGGTAAACAACCCCTCTGGTCTTCCACTGAAACACTTCTGGCTGTTGAATTTTTTCTGTAAACTAAGGTCATAGTCTGATACAGTGATCTTCCTCATCGAAGAGAGGAAAAAGAAGAAAAGACAGCAGGAAGTGTGGATTACCCATGCAAATAAAAGATGACTCTTATTTGCTTGTCATGAAATTATCTATTCTTGACCTTTTTTAAGGGCAGAATGACAGCCTGTCTGTGGAGCTGGTGTAACTAACTGGATAGGGAATAAAGCAGGATGACAGGATGCTCTCCTTGCAGAAATTCAGTCCTTCCGGTCTGCCTGCCCTGAACATTGTTTTTGTCTATAGATGCCTGCTGAGCATTCATTTCCCATATGGAGATGATGCAGTGGGCTTTCCTTTGCCTTCTGTCTCCAGACCCATGTTCTCGGCACAGCTTCCCACGTTTCTTCTGTGCCAAACTTGCTGTCCTCCCACAGATGAAGGGTTGAAGGTGATTGAAAGAAAGCAGTGGAAAACGAAAACACATTCGGCTATTGAATCTCACAGAAACATCCATATTAGTTCAGCGTTGCCTGCTGTGAGTGTTTGCTCTGGGGCCCAGGAAGATGTTTTCCTTGGAAGAACTCTACCAATGTCCATGTGGTAGAGCTGGGAAACTTCTAGCTATATTTTCCAACTGGGGGCACTGTGTGTGAAAGACTCAGCCCTCTTCTCACTGCTGCTCTCTGGCAGGTGCTAACTGAATGAAAGCACACTCAGGAAAGCTGAGATTTTCTCAGTTAGCGTTTTTCTACTTGTTACCAGTTACATCCAGAAGCGCTGCTTCAGGAGAGCATATTTGACAGATGAACGTGGAAAGAAAGCTCCTGTATATCCGCTTCTGGTGATCAAAAGGAACGGTACATTGGGATCAGAACTAGGGCATTCTGAGAGAGGGGTTTGCAGAGGCATAACTCACAGATCTGAAGTTGGCTGCTCAGTGTTTTCTTTTATTCCGGAAATAGTCACTTGTCCGAATCAGGGGAAACTTGGAGGAGTCCTCCTCCATGCCAGCATTGTCCTTATCTGCAGTCATATATCCTGTTCTAGTGTTAGATTTTTGGCCCTACACGATTATGCAGTCATTGTTTCCCTAGGCTTCCCTTTGCATGTGGAAGCAATTGCCTCAGTTAAACTTCAGCGGTGAGTTTCTGTCATGGCTGGCTTGCGTGACTCCAGTACACACACAGCTGGAACATGAGCATCCTTTGGGAGGGAGTTCAAGTAATTATTTTAATGTGCTTCATTTTCTTTCTGATTAGAGCACTGAATATATGTAAATGGGTTTTATAAATAGTAATTTTGTGTTTATACCATCATCCTAAACCCAGAGGACCGCAAATAACTTTATATATAGTCTGTGTAATGTTACAGCTGTGCGTGCCAGCCAGCAGCATTCTGGTGCAGAGCACAAGTGTAACTACACCTGGGGTAAAATGCAGCAAGGGCTTAATGGCTTCGTGCAACATCAGGCACTAAGTGGGGAATACATCATTCAGCTCGAATTCAGCAGGAGGAATCGTGCTGATGTGGATGTAAATATCCAGCTTGGAATTTGACCGTCTGAGAAAATTAGATAGATCTGCTTTTAAGAAAGACAGTGTGGGATTTGTAATGGACCTGGTTCATGGTTTTCAATGCATTAAAGGGCAGTGCACGTAAACTTGACACACACTCTTCTGTAAATATAAGAATTTTGGAGCCAAGTAATGTCAGGGAACTGGTATGAAATAGCATTGCCACTAGCTGGCACCAGCTTTCACATAATTCCCATAGTCCTTTCAGTGAACTCTCATCTTTCAATTTTCCCATCCTCTCTAACAGCAGTGTGCTGTCATTTGTAGCAGTGCCGAGTTTAGCAGCAATGAAGGCGTGCAGAAGCTGCCACAAGCTATTCTGCAGGCATACTAAGCAAGCCCTTAGTTAACTTAGATTTCGTAGGAGGCAGGAGATCCTTTAGAAGGGGCACAGGATAAATTTGCAACTATACAGAATCAAAAATGTTGGCTGTTGGTTGTTTTTTTTTAAATTTCTTCTTTGGAAGAGGACTGAACATGATGTAATTGGACAGATTTAAACATGTTTTGTTGCATGGACTTTACAATAATAGGATGACTCAAGCCCTTAATTAGAATAAAAAAGCATTACCTCATCGATTAGCCCGTGCCTTTCACCAAAGCACAGGAAATCTTTAATCAGCAGACCCGGAGAACTGCTTGTAGATGGGACAGACTGCTAATGAGGAATGGATTCAGAGGTGCGCTGTTGTTTTTCTGTTCACTGAGTGTAAGAGAATTGCTTGCTCTAGAAGAAGCTGTCTGGGGCGGGGGGTGACAGAGTGCCTGCTGAGATGGGAGATTTGCTTGTCTTTTCATCTGCTGCTGTCGAGTTCCTAAATCAGCAGACTTTATAAAACCACTGTTCCCTTCTCCTCATGGATTTGCTGCAGATGTTTCTGTCTTCGTTTCAAAGGATCAAAGAACGGGCTTTTGGAAAACCATTTTTGGAAGCAGTCTGTAAAACCTTCCAAAAAATTCATGAATTAGCCGTTGTAACAATAGGCTGGTACTAATTAACACACCTGGGGGATCGCATCCTATTCCTCCTGCCTTTTGCAGTAATTGGCCAGCTCTGGAGTCATATGAAGTACCAGCAAATAGAGGAATGTGCTTACAGACAGACACATGTCTGGGACTCAGCAGCTCTTCGTTCTGCCCTTGAATTTCCCAGGTCACATCTTGGGCACAGTGCTTGCAAGTTTCATCTCTCCATTATCTCTTTGATAAAAGAAATAAAACTGATTCCATCAGTCTGCCTGGGGAAGAGTTCATCTTTGCAAAGAAATGTAACGTTCAGGTGATTGTTAGTGGCACTTGTCACTGAAGTGAAAGAAAGGCTTTCTATTCCTTGCCATAAATTCTGGATAAGACTCAAAGCCTTTCTTTTCCCATTGCCTGAGATGCACAGTCATGTCCATGTCCAGGGGCTGGATTTGTCATCACAGCGATGTACACAGCTGTGGAGGCAATCTGACTGTGAGCAGACAAGTAAATATAACTGGACAGGGCGTGTAGTCTTGTGCTGACTAAATGATGACTAAATTCTAGCTAAAATCTTCTGCTCCCCAGTCCAAGCTGGCCACCTCTTCTACAGCTAGAGCAAGCCAGCTACCTCCAAAATGGAAAGGACCCTGAGCTTGTACTGAACCTTAAACTGTGTCCAGAGATGCAGTGTAATGGGAGAGCGTTAACTAACCTGGGACAAATTGATGACTGAGAGCATGCCAACAACTCACTAGATAACCGTGGTGTGCCAAGGGTGTTTTGCAGTGAGTATGCAGCCGGGCTGTGGTGCTTCGTATCAGGCAGTGGATGTTGAGTGATGGTGGGCACAGCTTAGGGCTGGATGGATGCAGCCTGTGTGGGAGCAGAGTTCAGCCATGGTACGAGCCATGGTGTGTCAGTGGGCTGGGAAAAGGTCTTGACTTGGGTTTCTGGTAGTATAGGCTATTTTCTGAGGTCTGCTCTCTGAACCATGATTTTTCTGTAATAACTGCTACTGATTTGGCACGGTTCACGAACTGATCACAGTGACTTGAATGGAAGATTTCCAAACCTCTTCTGTGCCTTGCTTTATTGCTTTTTGTCTATAATAGCATCTGAGGCATTTCTGAAGGCATCATTAAGCACAAAACACAATGTCTTGCCCTCAAAACCACCTTACAACATTATCTAGACCCGTTTGCTAAAGATGTCTCATTTTTCATCTGTGTGATGGGTTATCTGCCAGCATTATTGTTCCTGTGTATAACAGTCTCATCCTGCAAACTTCTTCCCATGCCATCTGTCTTTCTTGTCTTGGTTGTGAGCGACGGAGGCTTGGCCTCACTGTTCCTGTAATATATATTAAAAAAAATGATACGTTCTTATGAGGCTTCTGAGGGCTAAGCCTCCCTTCCTCTCTTGGGGGCTGTTAAAGCAAACCCTTATTTAATCAGAGTTGTTTTTATTTGTTCAATGATGCTGCCAAGAGACAAGGGCAGTGCCACACAATGCAAGATGCCCAGACAGGAAGGAGAAGCATGTGGTCCAGAGCTGCTGGCCAAGTTCTCAGAGGAATTAGTTTCAATTCTCCTTCAGAGGCATCCTGTTTAGGCTGTAACCAGCTCACTTCTGTTTTCTGGGACCTTGTTTTGTTCCCAGTCTGTAAAAGAAGAGTGTTGGCGTTCCCTGCTGCAGAAGGGTGCAGTGAGAGTCAGCTCTGAATGGTTGTGTGGTGATTGGGTGCTATCCAAACGTTGCTGTCTGTTGGCAGTAAGCATCCTCTCCATTGACTTTGGGAGGTGGTGGGAAATATAACCCGGCCTGTCGTACCCCTTATTGTGCCACCCTCGTGGAGGATCGTGCTCAGTTTGCCAGGCTCCTGCCAGCTGTTGGCATAGCACCATTGCTCAAAGGGAGGGAGGCATCGTGCTGTTCTGTGCCCTTCAAATGGATGTTACTGATGGATGATATGAAGATTGTCAGGATATTCTTAAGCCCTGTGGACGAATGGAGGATATGGTGAAGGACAGTCTCCCTTCTGCTCTCTGCTTATCTGTTCTCTGGGCTGCTACCCAGGACATCACACCAGGGACGTTTCCAAAAGGCAACATGGGGAACACTGCATCAGGTTTGTCTCTGTACGCAGTCCTCTGGCAGTATTTCATCAAGCTTTGCACCTTCAAACACCAGCACACACCTTCTTCCTATGCCTGGGGCACATCATAAGCTCCCCGTGTTTCAAGCTATCACTCTGCAGGGCTCTAGCACAACCCTCATGTTATTTCAAGCACTTTGAAGGCTCAGTGCCAAGTGCATGCAAAGCCAATCTTGTTTTGCTGAGCAGGGTAAGCATACTGCTGCATCCTGCGTGTGGGATTCTGCCAGCTGCGGAAGGTGGGCAGCCTCAAACCTCTTCCTTTTACTGCAGAGATCTCAGGCAGGTAGCAGTGTCCTCCCTTGGGGGTGTGAAGGAAGATGAACAGAGCCAGAAGGCAGCAGACAGGAGATGGGTGGGCAGTGCAGAGTGATTTGCTGAGAGGCACAAGGCAGCCTCAGGAATCAGCACACAGCAGTGTGTCAGCACTTGCTGGACTGCATGTTTACAGCTCAGTGTGTTGGTTCTCTCTCCTAGCCACGTGGCATGTGAAGGGGCTGCTGTATCACTCCTCCTTATGAACCCAGGTCCTGAAGTATCCTGGGGATATGCTTTCAGTCAGAAAATCATCATTCTTTCCTCCAACATTGCCACAGGCATTGTAACAGCAGGGAGTAGAAGCTTGAAACGTTGTGCAGTTATTTGTAATTGTTACTCCCCTGCTGTCAGCAGCATCATTTATCACTCTTCTACTTGCTCCTCTTCCTGACACGGATCAGTGATAGAATTCCTGCTCCCTTTTTCAACAGTAGATCCCCATTACCAAACTTCAGTTGGTTTCTCTTTGGCTAACTGTATGGTTTAATTGTACTAGATTCTCCACAGATGTAAAATGGCGTAACTGATATACTTTCATTCCTGTCAAGATCTGTGAGTCGGCGTGCTGGACCAGAAGATCAGGTTGCATGCCCAGGTTCACACCTGAGTTAACAGCAGCTAAATGTGAAAAGAGGTCTCTGGGGGCTAATAGAGACCTCTCTGCTTTCCACTTTTTGTCCCTACACAGGGTTGAAGCTACCTAGAATCATAAAATATCCTGAGTTCTAAGGAACCCACAAGGATCACTAAGCCCAACTCATAGCTCTACACAGGACCATCCAAAACCAAACCCTATGTCTGAGTGCATTGTCCCAGTGAACAGTGGCATACGAGCCCCTAAGTTGCACTCCTTGTTCTGTTTTCTTTGCTGCAATGCATGGATCCCCAGCATTTCTAGTGTGGGCAGCCCCAGGGGAGGCAGCTGGCAGTAGCACATAGGCAGCTAAGCAGGAGCAAGGAGCAGGGTCTGTTATGAACTACTTGGGTGGAGCCATGGGCTCTGGTGCAAGGTGGCAATTCTGTGGGGATGTAAGATGATGGAGGCCTCGCTGAGATCATCCATGTGCAATCTCTGAAAATCTCTGCAGGTGAGTGCAGTTCTGAGAGATTTTTGTCAGTAGGATTTTAGAATACTGCTGTGGCTGTTAACACCAGCACTGAGCTGGGTCTCATGCATGAGCCAGAATGCTTGTAAAGGCCCTTATGTCTTCTGCATTCAGTGAAGTGTTCGTGGATTGCTCACCTTCACCAGTTTTCTGCCATTCAGTGCTGACCTCTACAACGTGCTCACAGTGCTTCCCAAGCAATGTCCCCCCATGGCACCTGGCAGGCAGCTGCTGAGTACACTGAGCATGGAGCTGAAATCGCTTGTGTTGCAAAAGCTTGGGTGCTGAGAAGTCAGGCAGTTAGCATCAACCAAAATCATTAACTACAGAAATGTAAGCAGGAATCCGGTTTTTAAAAAATGGAGAACTGTCTCAGTTATTTTTCTGCTTGCAGCAGAAAGAAGCCTCTCAGCAACTGCCAGAATCCCAGTGTCTCGCATAGGAGGGGAGGTCTGCGTCTCTGCTCCCCAGTGCCTGCAGTCTGACCTCCAGCAGTGTCTGCAACATCAGAAGGAGTACTTCCTTTGTGCAGTAGGCATATCTATGGCCTGGGGAATATTTCACCCAGAGCAATTTTATTTTACCTCTGTTGGGGAAAAAAAAAAAACTAATCCATCTTTAGACAGGAAAGCGACGTTTTATTTTTATGGAAAAGGCTTTGATCTCGTGATCATCAAGAGGGGCAGCAGAAAAGCACGGGGCTGCATCTGCAACAATGGTATCATTTAGCTCTGACAGTGACTCCCTGTGTCCTTCCTCATGTTGCTCCCCATGGAGCCAACTCCATGTTGTGCTGGTAGGTTTGTGTTACCCCCAGCATGGCAGGCAGAGCAGCACAGGGAAATACTGACCTCTGTGACAGCAGGATGGGGAATCCTTGGGGAGGGAAGATAATTGAAAACCAGGCTGAAACCTGTCTCCTTTTCTCAGGCTCAGTGGAGACACTTTTGTAGTGGTCTGCCTTTGAGAACTAATCCTGCCTGGCTACTGGTGGGGTCTGCTGAATGCTTTGGTAACCAGCACTTCAGATGTTGTGAGGGAGGAATTCTGAGGCAGCAGTGAAGTGGGAATTATCTGCTGCTGAGGAGCACAAAATGAGGCCACGAGGCTGCCAAACACAGGTAGATGGCAGGAGGGGCCAGTGGATACGGTGGCATTCTCTTGGCAGGGAAGATAAGGTAACACAAAACAAAACCTTTGCAGTGTAGATGTAGAATAGCTACAGGCTGCTCATCCTTGCGAGGGAGCACCAAAATCTTACAGGTCCTGGTTGTGAGTGCCCGACACTTCTGGAGATCCAGCATCACTTCCTCACCTGTTTTGTGCTTTTCAGAAATTATTCAAGTATATCTAACAAGATACTATGGTGAGATATTCCTGTGTGATGGCTTTTTTTTTTTTTCATCATTTCAGTGTGAAGAAATCAGTTCCTTCTCCAAAACAATTGCTGTTTGCATTTTTCACTTTTGATTGCTGTTTTTAAGAACTCTTATGACAACATTCAAGGTAACTGTTGCTCTAAATTCAGACACTTCTGGATGTCCCAGCAATCTGGTTCCGAAAAGTTTAAAGTTTAAAAGTATCTGGAGTATAGAAATTCAGAAATTTCCAACGTAACCACTAGTTATTGCCCACAATTTGGATATTTCATTACCATAAATTCCCCATTTCTCAGGCCCTTTTTCTTGTTTGCTCCTGAGTCTGTTGAGCATGTGACAGATGCATGTTCACCAGCCAATTTTTTTCACACCCTCTTCAACTTGGTTCATTTTGATTGTAAATGTCTCATAAAGGGACAGTGTTGACAGGTTGATCTCATTGCAGTTGTCATATTTATATTCTTGTCGTGTGGCACATTGTATTGCTGATCTATACTGAACATAGGCACCACTTCATAAGCATGCAGCAGAGTACTTGCCCACAGATTTCCTGTCTCAGGAGCTACAGACTAATAGCAATTATTTATCAGTGAAAGAAAGTGGATTTTTTAGTTAAGTGTAATTTTTATAGGGTCAAAACATAGATCTGGGGCACCTTAAAAGAGAGAGATTGAACACTAACATCTAGTGGAGTGCATTAAGCCCAAACTGTTCTTCTTAAGTTTTTCCTTATAAAGCTTCCTTTCTCGTTTCTTTAAAATTAAACATGAAAATGAACTTGTCAACATCCTTGTTTATTTTTGGTGCTGAGCAATTACATCTGGTTATCATTTGTGATCAGCTTCAAACTCTTCCTTTTCTCTGCCTTTGATGATTTGCCTATTGTTATTTATGCTTAATTTCATCCTTTTCTTTCCTTCCTCTCCCTCCTGTTTTTTCCCACTTTCCCACTGCAGCATCCTGTTTCCCCTTTACTTGCAGCCTGTGGGCTTTTTCATAAGCCTGATTTGACCAACAGTGGAAATCCTTAGAGTTGAAGCAGAAAAAGAAGACACCGGAGTGGTCTTGAGGGGAAAAAGTACATGATGCAGATGAGGGGAGCAGAGCACTAAAGATGACCAGGAGGACTAAATGTCCATCTGGAGGATAATGCAATACTGCAGTTCCTGGAGATGGAGCAAGAAAATGCCTGATACTGGCTAGATACTTGGAGACTTGGATTGAGGGGGGATGACAAGGGGAAAGAGACAGTACTGGACAGAAATTCTGAAGGGTTTGGCATTGGGAAAAGAGAAGGTGCTCCAGGAGAGGGATGCAGAGAAGAAATCAGTATTTCTCTTCTTCTGTTGATTTGAAATTGCATCCTACCAAGTGTACAAATAGAGAATTAAAGGCATAAAAAAAGTGTTATGTGCCAAGCCCTGATGCTGGTTCTTACCTTGCTGCTGTTTTAGTAATCCACAGGCTGCTAAGCAAGACATATGTTTCTTTCCTCCTCTTCCCACCACAGCTGCGTAACAAAAAGAATAACAAAAAGAAAACCTTCTGGTTTCATCCTTCTTTACTCAATGCATCTGAGAGCCTGAGTAAGATGTAGAGATATCTCAGGCTCTCTCTGCAGACGAGCAGATCTCAGTAATGCTGCCATGAGCTCCACGTCAGCAGATGGTTGGTAGCAGTGCACCCATTGTCCTGGTCTTGTTTTGGAGGAAGAAGGTGAAAAGTCTCTGTCCTTGGTTAAGGTACCATTATTAACCAATCCTAATGTCATAAAAAACAAAGCAGCAACACGATTCTGGCAATAATCCAGCAGCTGAATGCTCTTCTAATTACTGACTGTATCTCATATACCTTTGGCTTTACCCAGCATCATGGCAGTGTTCATCAGCCATGTGCTGTTCCAGCATTAGCTGTAAATTGAGCCCTCTGTGACCTCCCTGAAGTCTAAAATGTGCTGAGTATATTTATCGAGGGTGCAGAAAGATGCTTGGCCTTTTGATTTTTCCCCAGAACACACTTCTGCATGTTACCTGGTATTGCATACTTGAAAACATGCAGCATTAATATAAATGTTAGAATAAGAACTCTTTCACTGCCATCAGGAACTCTGAAGGAACCATTCAGCTGCTTTATAGATAAAATCCCAAACTCTTGTGAGTATTTCTGGATTTTTCACAGCATTATCGGTGCTGTTGGCAGCCACTTACTATGGTTGTCTTGTTCTGAACCAGTGACCTCGCTGTAGTTTAATTTGGTCATAATTATATGTGAAACTTGTTTTTTGTTGTCCGTAAAGTGTTGACAACAACAAAACTTGTCAGTCTGTGATCTTGTTGCCCATTTTTTAATTACATTAAAAAAAGGTGTCACCAGATTGTAGAGACTGTGTGGCTTCTTTTATTTGAAGAATAGGTTCTCCTGGGTGCAGAGCTAAAAATTCTCTTCCCAAAAGCAGGTCCGTGGATGGGAGCTGCAGATGTAGTCCTTCATGCTTTCTTTCTGTCTGATGCTCTGTTGGAACAATAGCCGAAATCTCACCTAATGGAGCAGGAGAAACTTCCCCCGCAATTTCATGTTCTTTTTCCACATGATTGCTAATAGGAAATTTACTCCATCTATTAAACACTATCTTATTTTGGGACATGCCAGGGCCATTTAAAGCACTGTAAGTCACTACGATGCCTACAAGAGAAAGATTACTTGGAGGTGAAATATCCCTGCAGCCAGCACTTGCCACGGTTGCTTAATGCTTCATGCCAGGCTGTGCTGAGCTAGCTGCCTTCGAGCTTCTGTGCTGCATCCCTTGCCCAAAGCAGATGAGAATGACCCCTTTTGTCCTGTCTGTTATTATGGGCAGCTATGGAAAATGAGCACCGCTGAATGAAAAGAAACCAGCACATGACATTTTATTTTCTGGGTGCGCTGGTGTAGAGGATCTTTGTTTTCCCAGAAATGGTTTTCAAGAAGATGTGCTAATATTGCTGCTGCTTTAGCAGGAGATCTTTTGTTCAAGCCTGAACGTGGATGTGTGGGAGCTGGGGTGCATTTATGTCACTGAGCTCTTTCCTTGTAAAATCGCATGGATTCCTAAAATGTGAGTATGTGTATTTTGAGTAAATCTTTTTTCTTTTTTCTTTTTTTTTTAATGCGTAACATTCCTTTCCTGGAGCATAATCTTATTCCTGTAAAAAGAAAGAGTCATATTTTCAGGACAGTGAGTTCAGAGCATCTTTGTCTGTCTGTGCACTGAGATTACACTTACTCTGAACACACGGAAGGGTAAGTACACACAGTAGTATAGGTATTGCATATATTTTAACTCAGTAGTGAGAATGGGTTAGGGACTTCTGTGCCAACCACAGCAGCCATGCAGAGTTGCAGAGCCCAGCTCTGTGATTTAAGCTGTGTGTCACCAAGAGTTAGGCGTGGAGATCCAGCATTTCAAGACACAGCAATTGCACATAGAGTGTCTTAGTCATCCTCATTGCTGTTCTCTGCAGCTGACCAGAAAGCTTTTCTGCATTATTGATGTGCCAATGAGACAGAGAGGCTGCCAAACAAGTGACGTACATTGTGTCTGTAAACAATAACAGGAGAACTGCTCTGAATAAATGGGCTACTTTTGAAAGTATCTCCTGCATCCAGAGCTCTGCTGACATTTTCACAGGTGACAATCATGGAGGCTGGGAATCTCAGCTGGATTTTCAAGTGTACCAATAACCTGGCTAGGAGCATTCACATTCCCTAATTTTTGGTCATCCAGTTTTTGTCCATATCAGTTCAGAGGCTAATCTTTACTTAGGTTTATTTGTGAGACAATTTTGGCTCACGGAAGAAGACCGCAGTGTTACCAGAGGCACTGCAGCGGTTCATGTATAGAAAATAGTGCGTCCAGTTGGGGAAATAAGCATAGTTCCAGAAGTCAGTTCAGTGGAGGTTTATGACTGGTTTGGTTTTCATTAAGATTCTTAAAGTTAACTACAGTGATCTTTCCATCGTTCACTTGTTCCAGCAACACAGAAATAGCGATGATATGGATCGTTTTATGCCAGCTGGATGCAGGTAGTTTCAGAATGTCTGAGGTTGGGAGTATCGTGAGCATTGAGGTGGCCATTCTTGCAGCCTTCCCACCAGCATGTAGGCTCCTCTCCAGTGTGCCACGACAAGGCCAGCTAAGCTGATTGTGAAGGCAGAGCCCCAGACAGATTTCCAGGCTTCTCACACACCGTTTCTTGTCTGTTAGCCTCTGCTCCCAGCGTACAGCCTGGATGGGCACTGCTAAATACAGAACCGTGGGAATCTTGTTTCCCAGTTTGAGATTGACCTCCATGGAGTCCCTGTATGGATATGCTGGAATGACTTGGCAGCCCAGCTGTGGCTTCCTTAGAAGGGCACTGAGGGGAAATGACTTGGAGGCAGAAAAACAACTTCTTCATGTTCCTGCTGGTAGCAGTTTGGCCCTGTGGGTTTGGCCTCAGGCCCTGTAGCTGTCAGTGGTGTCTCTTGGCAAAATAGAAAGCAAGGCAGTGTCTGGTCTGATGGCTAGATTCAACAGAGGGTTATTACTAAGGTCGTTGAGTCCTATTCATTTTGTTTTACATCTTATTCCTTACGGTGTTGTTTGATGGTTCTCCACCCTTCCCTTGATGTTTCCCACCATGCTGATACTCTCTGCTGCAAGTACGTCAGCTAACTGTTGATATACTCCTTGCTAACTTCAGTGGGGTGCAGAGCTGTTGCTTGGACATGTGTTACTTCAGTTGTAAGTACCTTAGGCATCAGGAGAGCTGCGATCACACTTGCACAAACACGGTATCTTGCCAAAGGTACCCCACAGGTTGGCAAATCTTCATCTATGTTATCAGTCGCTTCAAAGAATACAATGCAAAGCACAAAATCTGCAAAGATTGTTCTGTCCCCAGCAGATTGAATTGTTTTGTGTCTACTAATTCTACTTTTAATCAATGGGCCAGCTCTTGACAACTCATTTTTACTGTTCTTGTGTTCCATATAACTAATCTCATCTTTTATCTTTTCTTTTGATGTTTAAGCTTATTGGAGTGATAGATTTCTTGCCACAGTTAATAAAGCAACAATTTTGTGTGGAAATCTGTACTGAAGGCTGTCTGACTTGTGGGTAATACTACTTTAGTTTGTGTACATTTTTGGAAGAAGGTTCTTTCACGAATGCTTTGGTTTGAGACAAGTGCTTGGATCTGACTTTCCAAAAGCTCAAATTCCTTAGTCACTCAAGGCCTATCCATAAAAGAATATACATAGAAAAAAACAAAGCCATGGAAGTGTTTAAAAAAGGAGGGGGGTTGTACTTTAAATAGATCGGCACACTATCACCGTCAACCACAGATACCTTTGGTATACTGTTGGGCTGTATTTCCAAATAAGTCTGTATTTCATGCAGTTCTGCATGAGGCTTGTTAGGCCTCTGAAGTGTGGCCTTTCCTGTTGCCAGGAGACAAAGTGATGGTAGCAAGGTAACATCATCCATTAAGTTCTGTTTTGTTGATAATAAACTCGTGGAAATAACTGAAAGTAACTGGACTCCACTCTGCATGTAGCTGTATTCAGACAAGAATTTTACAAGGTTCTTTTATGTAGTTGGAATGTATGTGTAATCTTTTGACCTTAGTTTGCAGTTTTGATGACTCTGGCATGTTAAGTGCTGATAATTGGGTTTGCTCTAGGCTGAAACCTGACCCACTCTCAGCAAAGAAGATCAGATCTTCTGTTTTAAGAGGCTCTGTAAGGGGCTACCTTAGAAGTGCTAAGGCCATTTATGCTAGGAATCACGATCTCTAAAATATGGCAAATTCCTGGGAAGGACATGCTGTCCTAAGGAATTCTATTTCAGAATGTTTGGATTTGACTTTTCATCCAAAGGTTTTTGTTCTCAAAATTTTTTCTAGCTGCCCTACTTGAAAGCTGCCTTGCAGCGGCTAGTGGAATGTAATTCCTATATATGAGAGCATTAGATGCATGTTTTTTGTTCCTGTCCTTGTTTAAACAATGTTCAAATGATACCTCTAATCCAAAGCAGTTTTCAGCCTCCTTCTCTACCCAATGGGAAGGGGAGATCTTGAGTATCCAAATATCAGTGTTGAAAGATGATGGGATTAGTTGTCCTGTGGGAATGTTCTGTCTCTTTCCATTGAATGGAGAAGCCTAAAAATCAACTTTGTTTCACTGTCCAACTTTAGAAGGCTGAATTTAGAGGTCGTTAATCCTTGGTTTGCGAAACTACTGAGTGACCTTTGTAAATTCTGCAAATTGCAGTCTATCCAAAAACCTGTCTCCCAATCCCCACTTTCTTCAACCTAAAGGTGATGTAAACTCTTTTTTGAGGAGGAGGGTGTTCTCATAAAATGGCTGACACTGTGATGAATATTATGTAGACGTCAAACACAGAGTCAGTGACTGGAAGCAGGGTGAAAGGGATCAGTGCAGTGTCCTACTTAGTTTTCAGGCTATCCCTTCAAGCAGCTGGAGCTGCTGCTCTTCCTTATTTTAAGCTTTCTTTATGAGAGAAGTAAAACTGTTTAAAACGAATGTGATCAAGTTACAGTTTTTGTAGTATGGCACTTTTAGCCCTAATCTATCTTCTACTTCCCATTGAGTTCCTTGGTAGTACCTAAGAATACAAAGTGTGACTACAGTTAGAGTATGTCATGCTAACTGACTACCCAGCTCTACAGCTTGTTTCTGTGACTAACAGGCGTGTGTATGTACCTTCCTCTAATACTTTCCCAGCCTCCCATCTATTTTCAGCATATGGGACTTTCTTAGCTATAAATCTTTCTTGTTAAATGAAGAATTGCAGTTGATCTTCTTGTCTCTTATGTTTTTAGAACTAAAAAAGCAAAGAAGGCATCTGCTCCTCCAGCCAAGGAAGAGAAGCACAAATTAATCATTTTTGAAGAGGAAGTAGACACAAATGAGGGACTGTTTGGCCCAGAGAAAGATTTCTCATCGCTTGGTCCCAGGAAGAAGATGAAAGAGAGTAAAACTTTGCTGTATTTCTATACATAGAGTTTGTTTTGTCTAAAGCATGTGTATGATTGGACTTTTAAAATATAGTGATGCAGAGTATACAGGTTAGATTATGTCTTGGAAATGTTACGGCAAATTTTATGTTAAAATGGTAAGTCAAAGCTAGGGCAGAATCATCTAGAATCACTTAACAGTGATATATGGACTATATTTTGGAACTATTATTATAGTTCCCCTAGCTGTTCACTGTTTACATTTTGGGTTTGGGTAATATAGATTTTCGGAAGCTGGCTGTTATGACAGTGGCAAGAGTAGTGTGACTTGTTTGCAAGAAAAAAAGCAGATTTACCAGTTCCTGAAAACATAACATGTAATGATGTGTTTCCTGGTACTTTGTGGATTGGAAATCATTTTATCAAAGGAACTGTCTGCATGATCTTTTTTTTCATCCCTTTATTCAGATTCCCTAGTTAGTATTACTGTGATTATTGTTCTGTGTAGTACAATTTAACTACACCTTTTACTGGTTCCCTTTCCAGATGTGAAATTATTTGAAGATCCAGACCTTGGTGGAGTGGTGAGATTGGGCGACTCACTGCTGTTGCCAGCTGCCTGTGAGAAAAAGGAGCACATTCCAAACACAGGTCCTGAGGAGAACACTGAGGAACTGCTAAGGTGTGTTTTCTAACATCACACTTCTGCTTTCTTGTAGCAGTACACGGGGGTTAAAAATAATTTCCAGTACAAAAAGCAAAAAACTGAGTCGAGATTAACACCCAGAAAAAAAAGAAGAATTCTGCTTGAGGGAGGTTCTTACACTTGCCTGCTCCCTTGTAAATGTAGCACAGGAACATAGCATCATCGTCACGGTTTGTTCCTGACTTGACTCTCACAAGGTTAGTTTGCCTGCACTGATAATCCTCAAGATAACAAGCAGGATGCCAGTGCTCTCAAAGACTGGCATCACCAGGGAATCTGTGCTGCAGTAAAGAGTCAAATTCACACTGTCTAGATCTCAGGCCAGCATCTGAATGATGAGACCAACCTATTTCAAGCAGCAGTTCTTCCCAGCAAACTTCTGTTAGGATGTATGATTTCAACAGTAGGTACTAAACCCAAGGGAGAAAAGCAGTGTGTGGTTTCCTCTCCTAAAGCAGATAATTTTGCAAGTATTGCTTTTTACCTGTGCAAAAGTGCTAACTATCTCAGCGCTAATAACTGGCTTAATTTAAACAGAGGTTAAATTGGGTTAGGTGCCATCTCACATTATATCCTGGCAGCCCACCTGATGTTTATGAAAGCTGATAGGGAAGGACATGACCTAATTCAGTACTGTGGTATACTGGAAGCAAGCATTCTGTGCTTGCAGTGTTTTCATGTGTGCTTTCTCTTCTGCTAGCCATCTCAGCATGCATTCAGATAGCTTATATGGCTAGAAGTGCCTGTTTTAATGCAATCACTGTATTCATTAGTTGCTAGTTGAAAGAGTTTCTTCAATTGAGTGTTAATGTCCTTTGTACTGTATGTTTTCCCTTCCTCTGTGGTGAAGAAAGGTCTCTGAAATCTATTCCAAGACCAATAGACTATGCTTTTAAATTAGTTTGGGGTCGTAAGTGTTAGCAGCACACTCAAGTGATAACAGAAAACCACGAGAAAAGATTATATTTCTTATAAATTCTAGTTGTTTTCATTTATTCAAGATTCAGTTTTCGGTAGTTGGCAAGTCATCAAGATCCAACTGGAAGCAAATACATGTAATGAAGCAGAAAATCATGCCTACTGTTCAATGGGAAAGTTGCTACAGGAGTTTAGAGGCAACTCCTTACTGTGCCAGAGGTATAAGCAAACTTAACCTATTTAGATGCCTAATACTCTCTGAAATTGCCCTGATAGACCTAGCTCACAGTGTTATCTGTACATCCTAGAGTCTGTGGTAGGTTCAGAAACCTTAGACATGTTTGCTCTGCACAGATGAATTAGCTAAATAAAGCAGATATGGTAGCTCTTGACTTACTTAGTGCACATCTGCATGTACCACGTCGTCTACTTGTATACATGTGATAGGTCTGAGAAGTGTTTGCCTTACTGGAAAATGTGCTTTCCAGTGAATGATGGGCAGAAATAGGAGAGCAGTGTGTAATGCAGAAAAGGGCAGAACCTTCTCCTTGCAAAGCAGAGATGGGAAAAAGCTGAATTCAGAGGGGAACACAGGAGCAATCTAGTCCTTTGTGATCTTTGTAATACTTGAACAGTTGTAGGAGCAGTTGCACCACAGCATTGCATGTGCAAGAGTGAATCTCCCCCAGCAGTGACTTGAAACTTCTGAGGAAGCAACTGTTATAGAGACAAACGAGCCTGCAAAATGTGTGTGGGCTCTGCATGTCACAACATAAGGGAGAAGAGAATATGATAAATGTTCTCATTGCAGATGAAAGACTGTGCTATCTCTGGATGCATGCTCAAATAAAAGGATTACTATTTTAAGTGGAATTATGCACTTTAAGGAGTGTTGAAGTTTGAGAAAGACCAAATTCTCTGCAGGTGCAGTGAAAGGTTTGTGGCTTTTTATGGCAAAACACCCACATCTTTTCAAACAAATATCTTCCCTCTTCTGGTCCACTGACCAGCATTGACTGGTTCCTCATTTCTCTGCCTACCAACAAACGTCGTGTGATGGTGATGGAGAAACAAGGTGAGCTACCTCACTCATCATAGAGGAAGGCACTCTTTGCTACCCTTAGGTCTGCCGTAGTACTTCAGTGAGGTACTTGTACTTACACATCTCTCCAGAACTTGTGGAAAAGAGAGAAATTGCTGTGGTAGGAACCAGCAAGGTCAAATACCAGTGTACTGCCTTCACAGAAGAAAGGCTCATCCTTCGTAGGATACACTTTAAAAAGAGAGTAATAGGTAACCAGATCTTCTGGCTGATCTCTTCTCCACAGGAATACAGAGGAACCCAAACACCTCCAACAAGTCCAGGGTTCCATTGCTTTCAACTCTTCTAAGGTACATTGTGGCCCACTGCAGTAAGTTGAAAGGTTAACTGACCAACCCTTTCTTAAGTGTTAGAAAAACTGCCCTTCGAAAGGGATTTAGGATTATGCTTCTCCTCTCATTTCCTGGGTTGCATCACACCCTACATAATGATTCCTTCTGGATGCATTCAGCCTTTTATTACCATTCTCAAGGTTCTTGCTACAGAAACCAGCATCCTGCAAACTCATACATGATGGTTTCTCATGCCATCTTGTTTCCTCATCTCTGTCTACCTAGCAGCCACAGATGTGCAAAATAAGTTTTCATGCAACAGGACTGCAGCGGACCTCTTCTGCCTCATTAATCTAAATCATGCCTGCCTGGTGTGACAGATCATGTTTTTGTGAAAAACCGGTGCTAGAATTGATTGTCTGAACGTTGCAGAAGCTCAGTGGTCCATGGAATTACATAAATTACCACACATCTTAACCTGAAATAATTATCAGAGTTGTCTGAGCAGCCTTTTAGGAGAGATTTAATTTGCTTCACCTTTTATAATGAATAGGGAGTTGAGATGGAAGGAAGCAGCTGTCAGCATAAGATTTGTCTTTTTCTAGTGCTGAGAATATTGTCATCTAGGGACCATCCAGGTTTTAGTTTTGTGCTGAAGCTGCCTTATTCAGTCCATGCTCTTAAAAGATACACACTGTCTGTATTTACAGGCTAATCTGTATGTATAGCTGCAAGCGAAGTGATGGAATTATTCTTTCTGGAGCATGATATTGTTAGAGGTGTTAGTGAAAATGCATCCTAGCAGTGACCATTTCTAGCACTGTTCAGTCTATATAGCTTCCCAAACAGGTTTTTTAGGTTAAGGTTTGGCAAGAAACATCCTTAAAGCAGAGTTTGTATGTTCTTCATTCAGCAGGCCACTGGCAGGCACTGAATTCAAAGGGCAGCGCTGAGACCTTAAGACTAACCAGAGGTCATATGGAACACCACCTCCAGCTGTGTATCATTTGAAATACTTTTTCATTGTACTAAGGGTATGAGAGCAGAACCACAGGTAGAAGAGCTTTGAAAAATTAGAGGGTTTAAATCTAGATCCTTGGACAGAGGATTGTTTGGGTTGTGGACTGGTGGTAGAGGAGACTGCAGCAAGTGACTAAGAAGTTTCCTGACCACTCCAGGGCAGTTTCTGTGGCTTGCTGGGATCTGGCTATGGGGAAATAATCTTGTTCTGGTTTGCAGTAGCTTTCAGTAAAAAAAAAATAAATAACTATACTCATTTTTTTCTCCCATTTTGATGGATTTTCTTTGCTGCCCAAGAACGCTTTCTGTAATGGTTTTCAAGCATTTATTTTGTTCCTAACATTTTTCTTGTGGTGCATAATAATGCTATCTACCAACAGTAAGTAAGCTTGGCCAACAGAATACAAAGACTATTGCCAGATAGGAAACATTAATTCTTGCCCCACTCTTAGTTACGTGTATGGGTTGTGTGAAATAAAGCAGAGTGGTGACCTGGATTCCTAGTCTGTCTTAGTATAGTGGGAGGCCTTTTTGCTAGGTTCAAGAGTCAGCAGATTTCAAACATTTTGCCCCAGGGTACTTGCGTTTTTGACAGCCATCTTCACCCAGAGACATAGAAACTGTTCTCCCCATTATGCCATAGGCTGGTGACAAGGGAACTGGTTAGAGAAGACAGGGAAAAAAGTTTGAACTTCTTAGGGGTAGGGAAAAATGTAACCAGCTCTCTGGTTCAGACTGTAAAAACAACAGTCTCCTTTCTTCTGTGAGTAACCTAATTAGTAGGCTGTTATCCTCAGGGAGCTTCTTGTGAGTATACCAGTGTAGAACTTAGATGTACTAATGAGCCTGTTTTCCAGCCCTAGGGCAAGCAGCACCATCAGGCTGCATCCATGCTTTGGACTCATCAGTTGTAGAACAAAGAGACTACTTGCAGCTGCAGTGGTCTCTGTATTTTGCCAGTTCATGAGCTATGCCTGGAAGCTTTTTGGAAGAAGGCTCATCTAACCCAGACCAAAACTTTGCTGGGGGTTTTTCTAACAGTTTAGTAGTGCTGACTCTCATGTTCCAGATATATCTTCTGGCACTGTTTAAAGTACCAATATGAACTTACCTGGAATGGACAGCAGGGGAAAACAGGAACAGGTGGACAATACCTCTTACACAGCCCCCTGTGCTGTCCCCTCCTGTTATTAACACCAGCCTATATGATTTCCACAGGTCTCTATTGCCCATTCTAGATGTCATGATACTCCAAAGCCTTTTCTCTATCAAATATGTGATTTTACATCTCTCCCCCAACACTTCAGTAAAGAATATGTTGTGCACAGAATTAACACCAGACAAAATAATGGTAGTAAGATACAGAAAAATAAAAAGTCTGTTCTGCAGGAGCTGTTGTGAGTTGCATAACACAGCTTCAATTCTGATCCTTTTGGATACTTCAGCAAATTATGGCAGCCTTTGTCTCTTGCTTTCATTACTAACTCTTCTCATTAGAGCATTCCTGGCAGGTTGAGGAGGTCACTGCTCTCATCATGCTAGATGCTGCATGCACAGAGTGTTGTTCTTGTCCCAGAAGTTTTATCCAGACAGAATGGAAGACAAGAGAAGTGACATCTAAAATGCTGATATTCTGATGGCAGCTATATCTTTGTCTGCAGCTCACAGGTCTTTTACTCCCTTGAAGTCCACATGCTAGTAATTATACCGTAGGGCTTTGTGACACTCTTTCTTTAATAAGGGTTTTGATTGCTTTCTGTTCAGAAACAATGAGATTTTCCACCCCAAAAAAAAAATCTGTGAATCAGCACAACAGTATGGCAGGAATTTTAAACAATGTGGTGCTGCTTTTTCATTGAAAAAAAAAAAAGAGAGAGAGAGAGACTAATTAGAGAATGATTAATTACACGGATTCTGTACCTGATTGTCTGTAACAAAATGGGGGATGGAGGCAGGAAGGTTCTTCCTTTAATCTGCTTGTTACTTTTAGAATATTTGCTTGATTTTTTTCTTCTACCTCCTCCTCGCCTGGAGTTAAATATGGTGGTAGTTACGCACTGTAACAATTCATTTGCTTCTCAAGATACAGGAGTCCTTGTTTCTATTTCTGCCTGAGGCATTTTGCATTTTACCTCTTTAGTTTTCCAAAGACAATCGTGTCTCACATGATCAATCAGCAGTGGATGAAACAGTTTGCCTAATGCTGCAGCATGAAAAGCAGGTTTTGAAACAAAGATCACATTATTTGCTGTGTCCTCTGTAGAAGATTTTTCTCTCTTACAGAGCTCTTTCAAAAATGCAGGACAGAAATGGAGCTTTACACTATCAGTTTTCAGACTAAAAAATCAGATCTACAGAATTGATGACCAGCAACTGTATTGCCAACGACATAGCAAGAAAAAAAGCATCTGAGCTACATTTTTTGGAGACTATTTTGTGACTGTGGTTTTGTTGCTGTGGTTAGTACAGAAATTAATATAGAGCCGTGAAGGAGTAGATAATTCAGCAAGCTGTGACTTCTGATCAGGTTAATTAGCTGTATCTACTGCTGCCCCTGCTTGGCAGATCAGCTGCCCTCCTCAAATACTGCAGCTGGCTCAAAATCATGCCGGCTTCATACGATCTGTATGTGTGTGCCTGCATTGTCCATCTGCTTATTATGGTTTCTGTTGTTTCTGACCAAAACTTTATGACGTGGACACTGATTCATTCAGTATTTGTTTATGCCAACTTGAGAGGCATCAGATTAGCTAAAGAAAAGTAGGCTTCAGAAATACCAGCTGTAACATGTCCTGTTTGTTATGCAGCATGGAGAACAGGAACATGTCTTGACAATGTGATCACAGGTGTGATATCTCTTGGATATCATAGTTTGCAGCAAATATCTGGGTTTAAATGAATTAATTTCTTCTCTGCAGATGAGGGATTCAGAAGGAAGCAAGATACTCACAATGTGTTTTGTAATTTAGGTGAGATATAACACCTACAGGGAGTCATGGGACCCAAAAGACATCATAAATCTTATTACGAAAAGTAAAACAGAATATAGTCTCCAGAATTACTTGAGGGTTGAAATCTGAGCTAGATAAAAGCAGAAGCACATGGAATACAAATGCACCACGTAGAGCTCATAGTGCAGAGTTCTGGGACAGCGTGTGTGCTCTGTTCATGAGTTTGGTTAGGTATTTCCTAGATGTATCTATTAGTGTCCAGGCAGTTGATTTTACAAGGTGGTTTGAGATGACCATATTTGGTTTTGTTTGACAGTTACAGAAAGCTCTGACTTTGAGAAAGCTGTTACAAACAGCAAACATCCAGTTCATCCTCCCTGCTGGGAACACTGTGCCACCTCCTGATGTAGTGCTGTAGGCAAGAGGGTGGGTTGCACAGGTACGGCAGTCTCCTCTCCCATTTACGGTTCACTTGACAAGACTTTCTTATCCTCAATCCTTATCATCCTTAAGAATGAAAAAAGTAAAACTACTCAAAGGGAACTTTAGCTCAGAAGAAAATTCCAGTCCTGTTGGATTAACTTCTGTACCTTAATTTCATCATGTAGTTCATGTCCTGTTGGGCTGCCCAATCTTAGGCTGTGGCAGAAGGACTTTTACTGCAGGCACTGTTAGGGCTTTTTAATGGGCTGTTTCAGTTGATGTTGAAGTTTGGTAAAAACAGTTCTTATATCAGTGCTTGTAAACAATTGAGCAGCTAGATCGGTTTACTGCTTTAGACACTGCAGTCATCGAGTAAGCATATCCCACTAGGGCTGGAGTCTGGCATGGAGATGCTGTCACATTGCAAACCTGGTCCTTCGTGTATGTTTTTGCTCACACTTCTTACAGTTAAGCTTTCCTTAGTTTTTATATGGTGCAATAAGGGTAAAGCCTTTTGCAAATCCTGTATTTTGTAAGCATATATGATGTATGCATTTTATCAGGGGTTTCACTTCTGTAGCCATTCATTACAGAGCTGATTATCTGCATGGATTACCATTTGGGTTTTGACTGCTTAACAGTGATTGATCAGTGAAGCCTTTGGGAAATTAACAACTGTGTTTACTCCAGATGGCACTTTGTTTGACCACTGTGCTCAGCGTACCAAGACGAGAGGCTGTTTGGATTCAGAGCAAAAGTTGCCATGGCCTGTTAAGACTTCTCCATCTATGTTAATTTTTACTTGGAATCACAGAATCATAGAATGGCCTGGGTTGAAAAGGACCACAATGTTCATCTAGTTTCAACCCCCCTGCTGTGTGCAGGGTTACCAACCAGCAGACCAGGCTGCCCAGAGCCACATCCAGCCTGGCCTTGAATGCCTCCAGGGATGGGGCATCCACAGCCTCCTTGGGCAACCTGTTCCAGTGTGTTACCACTCTCTCTGTGAAAAACTAATATCTAACCTAAATCTCCCCTGTTTTAGTTTAAAACCATTTCCCCTTGTCATCTTTTCACCACATCTTTACATTCACATCTTTACATTCTTATCTTTTTGAAGTACATCTCTGTACTTCCTCTTTCAGAGATATGGTGTATCACACCTTACTTTCTCTTTCCATCACATATCTACTTCCCAAAGGTAAGGTAGCCATCTCTCGGAGTCACACCACTGTCTGTTGTAAGGGTGCTCTCAAATTCTTTAACAGCTGCAATGGGAGCAGAGTTGGGTGCACACAGCATGCTTTGCCTTTTGATAAGGTCGAACAATCAAGGTAGAAATCAGTCTTAACTGTTCCAGATGTTCTGGTTCTGTCACTACGAAATTGTGAAAAATGGTCACCAAAAAGAATTGTACGCAGTCGCAGATTGCAAAACTCCCTCCATTTCTTGGAATCAGATATGAATGCAGTGTTTCTAAAACCATTATGTTTTTCAGTTTCTCGTGACTGAGCGTGTCTGTCTTGGGGAAGGGAAAGAGGAAAGAAAAGAAGCAGATGAAAATGTTTACTATCCCACAAAAGCTCTCAGCTCTTGGAAAAGCAAGCTACCCTGTAACAAATCAAAAGTGTTTTTGTTTTTGTTTTTTTTCCCAAAAGTAATGTCACATTCTTCTTATTCTCACAGTTTCAATTTGGTTTTAGTTTGAAATCATGCTGTAAAATAAATCAGTTTACGTGATGAGTTGAAAAATCATTAAAAAAGCTCTGAAAAGAAGAAGCAGTTCCAAAATTCCAAAGCTGAGTCACTGAGGAGTTTCTGGTGTTTTCTTTTCATTCCAGAGTTGAAGATGATTTAGGAAAACTCTTGAAATTAACCTCCAAACCAAAACCTAAGGTGCCACCAAAACCACCATTGCCTCAGACAACGGCAGTTTTCCCCAGAAACACGAATTCATCTCCACTGGCAAAGCCAAAGGAAGACAGAATTCAGACAATGAATGAAGTGGACATTCTGCAGTATATCCAGGAAAACGAATCCATCAATGACCAAGATACAAGTCTTTTTTAAATAGGTCTATTTTTAATATGTAAGCAATACCTTCTTGGCCCAAATTCCTTGTGAGCTCTAATGACAATATTTGGAATCGGACAGATCTCCTTATTGCCACTGTGCTCTTTTGTGTACCACGATTCGGAGAGCACCAAATTTGGCTATCAAAGGCTCAACATGATGTTTTCAAAACAGTGCAGTTGTAGTACAATGTTGCCTTAGACCTTCAGGGCTTCAGAGAGTATGGACAAGGGCACAGCACTACAGATTATGCACTGCTATTTTAGTATCAGCATAATCAAATTTTGTCCAGTTTAGTCCAGACTATGCAATTGCACTGCACAAATGGCGAGTACGAACAACATCCAACAAATGGTAAGGGAGGACAGGGTGCTTTTCCTGTCATTTTAGGCATTTCAGCTCACTGGAAAGGTAATGTTGATTTTTTTCCTGTGAATTTTTATAGCAGCCTTTTCCTCGTCGTCTGGCATTTCAGTAATTTATAACCAGTAACTGTTAAGTATGGTTGCTAAACCTGACTATTCTGCTGCCTTTGTTGCATAAATGCCAGCTTAGAGGAGAACTTGTAGGATGGCATACAGTAGACACTATGCATCTCTGGCCCCCGGGGGAGATAGCAAATGGCTGAAGATGGCTAAGGGTGCAGCTCCAAACATATGCATAAGTTGCAGCATGTAGAAGATTTGGATGCTGTGGGACTCTTCTGAACCTATACAAGATACACAAGGGCTATTTTTTTTGTTTCCAGACATGTCTTCCTGGATTTTTGCTGTACTTAACAAAAGGAAAGAGATTTCTGCAGGAGTTGATTCAATGCAGGTGTCCTAATAGATGAACTCTGACTTGGTGTCTGGAGTCGCTCTCTCTCTTTTCCTTCCTTTCTCCCATGAGTTCAAGCAGGATCCATGGTGATTAATTCCCCTACATTAGAATTATTAAATATTTCATACATCATTAAATATTTCATCAACAGCGATATGTTCCTGACTCTGGCAATCTTTGTAAAGGGAGGACAAACTTGGGATTATCAAAATAAAAACATAGGAAGAAAATGTACTGGAGAAAATTTAATGTGCAGCAAAAGTAAGAAAAGCATGTTACAGTGTTACAATACAAGTTCCATATTACTCTTCCCCACCTCAAGCACTCTGGTTGAATGGTTGAATTTACACCCATTGTGGGTTGATATGTTGTCAGGTGGAGATTCCTGAACTCATTCCATATGTGTCATATCTGAATGTGAAGGCAAACCGCCCAGAGGGAAAATGTTAATATATTTAAGCCATATCACTACTCCCAAATATGCCTTTATAATATAGAACAAAATGAATGGAAAGCATTATATATATATATATATAAAACAAATGAATTTATCTCTTTTATTATTTCTTTTTTTAAGCCAATGGAAAATATTATAATAGTATCTTAGTTTGCTGGAACAAGTACAATGTAACCATTGCCTATGTAAAAATATGTTTCAGTAAAATAAAAAAAAATCTGCTAATCTGCAGAAGTTACTGTTATTGTTGTTCTCTAGGTTGTGCAAAAGCAGCAGATTGGAGTTAAAGGATGGATTCCGTGGAATTAAAGTGCAAGCTGAGCTAAACCCCTGTGTAAATAAGTATGAAACCAGGAATGTAACTATGCTCCTATTTCCTTTCAGAGCAGCTAATGGTAAGACTATATATGGGCAAAGGAAGTACCTGATCCTGTCTGTTCTCTCAGTGTCCTGATGCAATCAGGAAGCTTGTTTATCCCATTCTGCAGATGGAGAACGAAGGCTCAAAGGAAAGAACAAATGACTTGCCAGAGACACTGGAGAGAGTAGCAGAGGACTGAAGTCAGGACAGCCTTCCTGTCACACAGCCTGGTGTCATGAGCCAACCACTGCATATTTAACTGAGTGCTGAGGAATCTTCATCTCCACCTGATGGAGCACTATGCAGGAAACTGATTGTATTTCTTTATTTTTGGCGTACAGCCTGGCACTTGACCTGAACACTGCTAAAGCTACCATATGGAGGGTCGTGAATTTAACGATCAGCAGACTGAGTGCTGAGTGAACCTTATGAAGGTTCAACATAGGAAAATTATTAAGATTTCTTCTAATAAGTTAGCAAAATAATAGAATATAGACCTGGCAGGGGTCTGTGAAGACCAGTTTGTCCTGCCTAAAGCCAGAACGTCTGGCCTGTGTCCCACTGGTAGTAACTCTTACTGTTGTGGACAGGGTGTTATGGTGGTGTGAGGTTGCTGCTGCAGAGTTTGGCAGGTGCCAGAGCTGAAAAAGGAGACTGAATATAGGCAGACTGAAAAGATCTTTGCGCATGGCCAGGGAATTTTTCTTGCAGTGGCTGTAATTATGCCTCTGTTCTCTCTCATAGGCATTTTTCTAACCTGCCTGTAAAAGTGTGGCTGGGCAGAATGCTGGGGATGTCATAGCCTCCATGGGGTTTCTGTTGTAGTTCTTGGCCATCCTATTAGAAATCTTTTCCTGCTGTCTGATATAACTGTTCCTTGCTGCAACTTAAATTTGTAATTCCTAATTCTCATCAGCACAGAAGAGAACAAAGTATGCCTCTTGGTCTGTTTTCTAGACTAACACCCACCATGTGAGGGAGGCAGCAAGCCAGGTCAGGACATCACTACAATACCAGCTAGTCAGGTCTCAGTGTGTCCTGGCTGAGAATAGTCATCTTGTATTGGATTTAGAATTGCTACATACTTACATACCAATTTGCCAGCATCCCACACCCTTTCCTTAACACTCGCGTGGTGCCACAGTCTGCAGCCTTTGTTCCAGATGGGTTTATATTTTGCTTTCACCTTTCCTCATGGCAGTGGCATCTGTCAGCATGCCACCAACACTAAGAAATGGCTCACGCTTTTGCAAAGCAGTGGGAGGGCAGATATTATGCGTGACTATTATAACCATGGGAACGTTCTCAGTAATACTGATGAAACAGCAGTATAGCAATATCCATTTAACCTGAGCAAGGAATATTTGGTCCTCAACCCTTCCCTAAATTGTCAGATTACCCAACCAACACAGGGAAGGAAGAGCTGTTAATTGTTTCCTGTGGTAGATTTTTAAGATGATTTCAAGGTCTGTTTTACTTCAGAAAAATCTCTCTTTTCTATCAGGGAACTGATGTAAAAGGATCCTTCATAAATCCCAGTGTTATGCATTTGTTTTACAATGCAAATGTCTAGCTCCGGTAATATTTATAGGCACATAGAGGTGAGTTATAGTCTTTGAATAAATTATATATAATGAATCATTATTAGACAGGAGAAGAATGCCAGGCAAATGCAGCTCAGAAGAATTGAACATATTATTTGAAATGACACTGGAAAACCACACAACATACTTTGCATTCTGCCAGACCAGAGCTTTTCTTTCGCATGCATCACTCCCAGTAGCAGCTATTTTATTAGTCTCCTCTTGACAACTCTAGAAATTCAATTACGGACTCTGGTGTAGTTCTTGGCTGACAGGCGTCACCTTTTGACATTAATAACAGCTAGCTCATTAGAAGATCTGGAAAGCAGTAGAGTTAAATTTAAACCCTTACAAAGGATATTTTCTTTCGTAATTAGAACTTATAATGGATATCTCTGTTGCTCTAGAAGCTTCTGCTTGTTTTGCATAACCTTCTGCTTGTTGTATGGTACAGCACTAATAACATGGAACTCTATATACATCACTATTTGGGTCACAGTTAAAATGCTGATTTCACTAATTTGGGTGTTTCACAGATGAATGGTGGATCATCTGTTCATATTACTTCTGTGCTACATTTTTAGTAAAGCTAATTCATGCACAGTATTTAAGATCTAGCTCAGGCAGTGGTGATTTTGGTTGGATCTGAAGAAATATATTAACTGAAACTGATACTTATGCATTGTAGCTGAGCTTGCTACACTGGAATGCACAAGGCAGCCTGTAATTTAAGGTCACGAAAACACAGCACACTCATGGGGCACTTAGGCATTAGCTAATGAAAAGAGACTGTAAATGGCCAATCCCTGTGGTTGTTAGATTTAATACAGAGTACAGAAAAAGCATCTTTCTCTTAGATATGTGAGTGTCAGTAATCTCATCAGGGATTCCTGACTATTTGGGCGTATGCATGCGTGTACACATGCGTATGTCAACCATATTTCCCATCAATCACTCTGTAGTCTTAATTGTGACAGTTGAAACCCCTAAGTCATGAAGAGGGAGGGATTTTACTGTGACTTGTTATCTATATTCTTATTTTACATCTCAACAGCAACATCTGGACTGAGTGTAGTCAGTTACTTTCCATATTGCACCAGTTCTTTGGTTCGTTCTTAACCCCCCGATCCAATTTTTCAGCCCTTACTATATTTCTGATCTTCCTCATAACCCTTCTGCATTCTACTGTTATGAAACTATTTGAACCCAATGAGAAATAAAAGTGAAGGAAAATCACATGCCCATGTTTCTGGACAGCCATCTGTAGAATACACTTCTGAGAGTAAAAATAATAACAATGAAATTTAATGATGACAAATTAATAGTAAGCATTGCAGTGGGAGTTCAGATATACACAAAGCTGCTTAAAGGATTGATTAGTCATAGATACGTGGAGACTAAATTTGATTCATATAAGGATGTTGTGGATGCTGAAAGTTTATATGGAGTCAAGGAGATACAGGTAGACTCAGGAAAGAGGAATCTATCAGGGTTTTTTAAAGATGCCTCTTAGAGTCTGGGAAGTCCTTGAGCTACAAGTTGCTGGAAGGAGAATATTCAACAAACAAATATTTTTATACTTCTATGCAGTCATCTGCTTTTGGCTGTACTGAAGAATATCATGCTGATCTAATCCAAACCTTGTACTGAGTCACTCAGTGAGGGTATGGTGAAGGACAGAACAGAACATCTTCAGTGCGTGGTGCTTCCCTGCACCCTGAATAAGATCTGCCCACTGGCTGTATAACAACAAGGCCATTCTTATTACTGTTACTCAGGAGAGATTCCTGAAGTCAGTAGAAATTCTGATTTACAGTATTGATTTTTTGTTTTAAGCCTTTTGACATGTGTTATATCTGCGGAGAGCAGTAGAAGTCTCATTGGTATCAAAGGAAGACTTCAACCATTCCTTGGTGCTCCTTCAAATGCCACCTTAAAGGGTAAGATTAGTAGATACCCTAATTTGTCTAGGAAGACAAAAGTAAAAGGTACCTCAAGGATGAGTAGGTAACAAACATCATCAAAACACTCAGCAAAGTTCAGTGGAATAAGCCCTAAATAGGCCACTGATATTAGCATAGAATCACAGAGGTTGGCAGGGGCTTCTGGAGTCTTCTAGTCCAGCCCCCTTCTAAAGGAGCCTCCCTGCAGTGGGTTATTCTATGCTCTTTTTCAGTGAGGTGCTCAGGAACCTCAGAGTTTGAAACCATCACCATAAACAAAGACTGACACCTGCTGCACTAAAAAGCACCTCTGTTTGTTCAAGTATACTGTTTTTCCAATACCTAGGAATCATATCACACGGGGGTGTTTGGAACTGTTATGTCCACGGGGTAGCACTGTGGTCATAATGCCACATTAATGTGGGAATTTCAGCCAGCCAGCCAAATCAGGATGATTTATGACACCGCTGTTCAAGCCTGGTTGGTATGGAGAGCACCACTGAGGATGTGAGAAACAGGATGGCACAGAAGAAGGCATCTGCCTGGTCTATACGCAGTGCTCGGAGCCCTTCCCTTCCCCTGAAGGACCAGGGCTGCAATGATCTGTTTAATGGTCCTTTGGTGAGATGAGCCCCATGGTTTTTCAAATGCACATAAAAGCAAACAAAATAACATTACTAAATTCCTGGGGTAATTACTGAAAGCTTGTTTCTCCGCTAATTTCTCTGTGCTTTTTAAGTTTGTCCAGGGGATTTGTGCTAATGATCCCAAGCATCTCTGACTGTTTGGCTTGTGATAATAATTTAAGGCCACTGATTTCACCTCGGAGAAGCATATAGAAATGGTTCAGTTTAACAGTGTTTGGGTATGTTAGCAAGCTCTTCCTGTGAACAAAAATAATCATTTCTTTAGCTTGAATGCTGAGAGTCCCAGCTACCCAGTGCTTTCCCCCCTTATGTAATCAAATCTGCAGTCTACAATGATTTACTTTCCTGCCTATGTCTTCCTGTGCCTTGACCTTTAATAGCTCGCATATTTAATCTTGTGTGCGGTCCCCTGGAGGAATTTCTTGTGTCCAGAACTGCTGGCTAATTATAGTCATGATGCCTTACCTAAAAAGAAAACATATTTCTACGTGAAATTATGTGGTAAATTCATCTTTATCATGGGGAATGAAAAAGAAATACGGGCCTGTCTTCATTGGTGGATCAGTGTAGCATGGGGAGCACTTCCACTGCTAATCTTCTGATCTCCATTTCCCACGTGTAGGTCCCACCTGAGATGCAAAACAGTAATCTGGACTCTTTGGTCCCAAGAACCCAACTAGAAGTAATTTCCCCAAATGTGTACGCGAGGGCAGTGGGTGGTCACCAACTGCTTTGCAAACCTCTCCTGATGCATGCTGATGTTGTCAGTGTGTGTTTGGTGGTAAACTGAGCAGTTCTGCAGAGCAGTCACGAGTGGATCCATTTCCTTTCAGGGCAATCATTACCAGATTGACTGTCATCACCTTTAAGGTCAGTGTCTCAAGCAGTGATTAGTGAGAATGAAACCTGTATCGTCTGCATTTAGCAAGATTTTTTAAAATCCTTTTATGTTGCTCTTTCTTTTTTATTTTTCCTTTTAACTATTTCCTTTTCTCTTAAGCCCACCTGAGCTGCACTCAGCTGGCTGGGTGTTCAGTGTTTGCCACTGGCAAAGACCTGCTGCCTCCCTGGTCTCTTCCAGAGCAATTTTATTAACCTCCTTTTCAAGGAAACAATATTCATTTGTTTTAGACACCTCAAAAAGCACTGGGATCAAAGAGATTGGAGTAATTTATAAGCTCCGTGTTTCTATCTGATAATAGATATGTATGCAATACATTTGACAAGATGGAAAAACTATAGAGGGTTATTTATCTTCCCACAGTTAACCTGGGACTCTGCAGCAGAGCCAGCCAAAAATTTTGTCTGGTTTCCTATCTTGGCCATGAACTAAACTAAAGGCTAAACTAAAAATACAAACAAAACAGTCTCGTGGATTAAGGGATTTTCATATTTGTTTTTACTTCTTTTTTCCCCCTTTTTTGTGGTATGCATAAGGAGAACTTGAAATACTAACACGCATAAAAAAGCCTATCTTTCCCCTGTACTGTTAGAAATTTAGGAAGATGTTCTGACTGTGGAATAGCTAGAGAGCTGGTAATACCAAGTTGCACCAAAGAAGTTTCAAGTTGGATATTAGGAAAAACTTCTCTGGAAGTGTGGCCAGGCACTTTCACAGGCTGCCCAGGGAGGTGGTGGAGTCACCATCCCTGGAGGTGTTTAAGAAACATGGAGATGTGGCATTGAGGGACGTGGTTTAGTGGGCAGTATTGGTGGTAGGTGGATGGTTGGACTGGATGATCTTAGAGGTCTTTTCCAACCTATGATTCTATGATTAGGTACAGAAAACAATCAGTAGGACAGGATATTGTAGCATTACAACATTTAATTTCTTTTTCAGTTGAATTGCTGTTTCATTTTAAACTGTCTAACAATGTTTGTGACAAAAACATTTGCTGGGATTGCTAATGGGTTTTCCCAACACTAAGGGTGTGAGAATCTGAGTTTCCTCCCATTTTTTCCAATAAAACATAAGAAGGAAATGAACAACCTTTACAAATAAATGAGGAAAAGTTTAACTGTTTTCTTTATTATGTCAGCAAAACAAACCAAAACTCCAAATTCCTTTAAAAGTCACCTTCCTTTTCCATGTCCAGTCTCAAATCTCCGGCACAGCCACAGTCAGTGGGAATAAAGCATTTGCTGGATTTGGATCAGAATGCCATGAGACAGAGCTTTTAAAAAAGAAACCTTCTTTCAAGATTGCTGTTAACTTGTCCCAGCAGAAACCTGAGGTGCCTTCAAAGGCACAACAGTTAGAAAGGATTAAACGCCAGTACTAGCTACTGCAATTTGCTAAAAATGAAAACAGGTAGTAGGTACCTAAGCCCCATTTTGAAGGCTTTTCGTGGCCTCCCAAAAGCAGGGCTGCTACCTTAACAGGAAAACATTGCTACTCCTTCAGTGCGGGCATGGATGTAACCGGGCCTAAAATGGAAACAGCATCAGCAACAGCAGACATGAAGCTGAATATTCCGAATGTCCTGACAGCATTCCCAATTCTTAGAAACATGGTCGAAATGCTGGCAGTGAGCAATTATATGCTCTTCCTGGCAAGTGAAAGCAACATCAGTGACTCAGTGCAGAAGCTTTTGGATCACTGAGGCATGGCGGGTTGAGAACAATGGGGCTTTCTGCCCCTGGCACCGTGTTAGCGGTGTGACGGGGGGTTTGTAGGAATGAGACATAGGGGTATGAATAAAAAAACTTTCTTTTCTGGGATCTGTTTTGTTTCTAGCTGTTGGAAACCTCCTGTTATTGTTTCCTTATCAATTATATGTCGTGAGAAGATCATCCCATTTGGCACCTGGTTAAACCAGTAGGAATATGACTGCCATTAGTGTGAAGTGGCAGGCTATTCCTGCTGCAGATAAACAAGTCCAGCCATCTCCTTCATGGGAGATGAGTTTTAGTTCCTTAACGTTTGTCAGATTTTAACTGGGATGACATTGGACATGCTCAGTTATTTGTCTCAGTACAGAGTCCATCAGTCTTCAGATGAGGAAGCAGAACATTCTTCATCTATACTTAGGTGAAATGGATCCTGCCCAAGGAGGCCTTCTCCCCATGGCCATGCTGTGCCCCTCCTGCAAGGGCAAGCTGTGGCCTGCAGCTGCTGGGAGGTATTCCAGGCTGGGCTGATGGGCTGGAGCCACGCTATGAGCATTATTTTGAGCCTGCAAATGTGTTTCAGGTCATTTGTTAGCAGGCAAGCCAGCTAACATTGTGCTGGTAGCGGGTACATGGAGAGGTTTGTGGCCAAGGCAGGGAAAATGGGGTGCTGGGTATTTGCCCTAGGTGGGACTTGTATCACCAGAACTCTGTCCTATCTGCTGTGTGCTCATCTCACATCAAAAGTGCGTTTTCACAAGAATTCTTAGAAAAACAGTAGGTGCTAGGAAAGCTGTAGGTGGAAATGCTGAGGTGCTGGGCTTGTTCTTAAGGAAATCTGAAGGCTGCAGAAAATACCTCAGTTTCAAATTGATGCAAAAAGGGCAAAAATCTCAAGCAGACAAACCAAAACTAAAAACCAAAGCCATAAAATAAAACATGGGCCATTTATTTTGAAAAGCGGAAGTTCACTCAGGAAAAATGATTCAGTTTCCATCAAGTTTAAATTTGGGCTGTTAAAATTGTGCAGTGAAGCAATTTCCTGGTCTACTCCAGACCTCAGCTGCCGGGGGCAGGGATGTGCTCAAAGGGATGTTATTGCCAGCCTCTTCTCAGCACAGGATAGGGAGGCAGGTGCCATCTCATCAGGACTTACATGAAGAAATGTAGCCCGAAGTAGAAGAGCAGAAGGCTCCTAGACCTTTGTCTTGTGAATTTGCACTGCTGCATTTACACCTAAGAAATAAACACCACTCTGACATCCCTCTGCAAACTGGTTGTTGGAAAGAGGTGCCCCTATCTATTTCATTTCTCCAAAGTATTGTTCTTCGTTTTGCAAATTATTTGGTGTCACCCTGTGCAGCCAAGGATAGGAGCTATTTATCTCCTGCAATGATGCAACATTTAATTAACAAGTTATCCTAAGGGCCCTACACCCACAGAAAATCTTGGATGCATAAAATTAAGATCTTGTATTTCTGTGCCAGGTGCTATGGTACAGAATCTGCAGGCTCTCTGCAAGCAGTGCTTAAGCTCAGTTTGTCCAAAAGAGCACAAAGAGCCCTTCATGCCTCCTGCCACACCAAAATGGATCTAGCCTGATGCAGACACATAGTTCCTCACAAAACAAAACCTCTCTGTCCTCCTAGAGAAGTGCAGAACAGCAGAGATTTCAGCAGGGCGCTCTGATCTCCTTTGGATGCTTCTTCTCTTGTCTCCAAGGGAGCTGGAGGCAATTCCATATCAGCACTGCAGGACTGAGGCACCAAACACTGTGACAGGCATATGCCCCCAGCCAGGCTGTTCCAGCTAGGACAGCAGTTATGCCCAGCAGAGGATGCAGAGGGAGCCCTTGGCCTGTTCTTCCATTTCACATGCCTGCAAAGAAACCCAGCCCAATATGTCCTGAAACAGTGCCTTAAGCGACCAAATCAAATCAGCCCAACACACTCTTGGCATCAGCATTGTGATCTTGCCTTCCAAACGAGAATGGAGATTTGGAAATCATTTAGCTGAGTTTGTTGTTGAAGAGGATGTGTCACCTGCCAGATCCCTCTAGGGCCTGTGTGGGTTCCATATGAGCTGACCTCCCAGCCCCACAGCAGCTATATCCTGCTGCCCCAAGGGCTGAGAGATTTGCTTGGAAACGTGGTGCTCCTGCAAATCTGCACTCTGTGACAAGGAAGGGGAAATCGGGGAGGTAGGTGCTGAAAGCAGAGGAGGCTGTGTGATGTGTTTGGAGTGGTATTGGTGAGAAGTGTTGGGGGGTTACCTTGGACTGCTTTGGGTGAAGGCCTTTCAGCAGTGGGCTCCAGGGCAATTCATTCATCCAGAGACTTCATGAACTGCACTGGGACCATTCCTGTATGAATGTTCCTGAATGAACTGAAGTAGTAAGTGGGGAGAATAGAGAGATTCCCTTTAAAAGCTCACACTTAATCCAAGGCAAAACATGTTGGCACCCAGGTTTCAACCTCTGCTGACTCCAGTCGGAGGCTCATAGGAACATGAACTTGCAGGTTTCAGCTTTGTAAGCTGCATGAGAAAGATAATATTTTGATGCTTGAGAGCACCCAGCAACACCAACAGAGTGCCACCAGGGAAGTGACACAGCTAGAAAAAAGGCAAAACCCAAGTACTTCTTCTATCACTGGGTGCCCCTGCTCCTCTCCAGAGCTTTTAAGGCTGACGAGCCTTGGGTGCTGCCTTGGGGTTTTTTTTCATCTGCTGCAGTAACCACGAGTTCCTCATCCTTCTCTTCATTCTTCCCTTCCCATCTGCACAACAGGGCTGAAAGAAGCACAGTCATTTACTGCTTGGCTAGCAAGACATCTCCAGCCACAGGAGACCACAGTTGTTTCTCCCCTCTGCCTCATTTTAACCTAATTCACTAATCTGGAGTGTTCTGGAGTTTGATATTCCGTGTAAACATAAACATCTCCTAATGATTTCATGTCTTTGTATGCGCAGAAAAGTAAATATTCAGTGGGCTATGGAGTGTGTGCAAATGATTATGTCTCCATGATCCAGACATGACTGTATGTATCTGACTTCAGTCCCCTCTCAGAGGAAGGAGACTATGCTAGCTGTCCCCTGAAGCAGGATTCACCTCAAGTCTCCTCACTCCCAAGCAGTACTCACCATTCATGCCCTCTTTCATTCCCTCTATCCCAGCAAACAGGAAACACAGCAGCATTCACAGGAGAAACTTCTGTATCCTTGGCCAAGGTCTCAGGGCTGTGAAGCATGGAAAATCACTGATCTAAATGTCAGCATCTGAGCAGCCTGCAGACATCAGGTGTACCAGGATTAGGCAGCTGATGGGGTTTCAAAGGTTGAACTCTGAAGTTGCATCATGCAAATGGCATCTGAAAAGTCTAAGTCTAAGTCACTCAAGTCTGTTGGGGTGTCATGGTCAACTAAGATTCTGAATTTTATATCCATCTATCTCTCTGTCTGTCTCACTGTCTGTCTGTCCGTCTGTCTATCTATCTGTCTATCTATCTATCTATCTATCTATCTATCTATCTATCTATCTATCTATCTATCTATCTCTTTCATTCTGTGGAGTAGGGGCTCCAAAGCCAACTTGACAAATTGATCTGTAGTTGAATGTCTGTGTGTGACCCAGCTCCCCATCAGTTTCCATCATTTAATGAGGAAAGCCTGAGAGTGCCCTGGGGTCTGGGAACAGGCAATGTTGGGGAGAAGGGAAGGAGCCTTATGCATTGCCAACACTTTCTCATCTCATTCTTTTCTATATCTTTATAAAAGTGGTGCTGTAATTCACCATGCAGATTGTGTATGAAGCAGAGCAGACTGATAAACAGGAAGAAAGCTTAATGTTCCCAAATGCCCTAAAAAGCTACACAAGCTCCACTTCCCAAGAAAGAAAATCCGTCTGTGTAGGGCTGAGCCTTTGGGATTGTGCAGCAGATTTTCCTGCTTAAGGACAGCACAGGCCTTATATCGGTTTGTTTTGTATCTGGTCAGTGGGCTTTTTTGCTCTTTTCAATATGTAAATCGCTCCATCCTTTTAAAGGCTGTTCTGCCTATGGTCTAAGAAGCTCAGGGTGACTCCTGTATTTTGTGAGTACAAAGCAGGACCACTTGTCCCTTGAATATCACTTCTTCTGATATCGTCTGTAATAATCAGTCACCTAATTCCTCTGATAAGAAAGAGAAGAGGACATATATATTGACAACCCAAAGGAAGTGATGACAGGAGCCAAAAGGAAGCCATGCTCTGCTTTAGGCACACCAGAATTTCCAGCAATAAGTCACAAAACACCCAGTGGCTGGGGATCAACGATAAGCAAGGTCAATGGGCAATATGGCATTGGAGGTGAGGCCTTGCTGCAAGTGGCCAGGTCTTCTCGTGGGTGCTGCCTTCTTGCCTTCTCTTGTTTAACACATGTGCACAAGAACTGGTGCAACAAGACCTGGCTGCTCCCCTTCCAACACCAACTTGACTTCTTGGAAAAGTAAATAGAGCAAATGGGGCAGAGGCTTTGTGAGAACCTGAAACTTGTCATAGCTTTTAAAGAAAATATCTGTGGATATTTTGGTCTTAAAGGGATTATGGTGGAGTTTTTGTACCTCAATTATTTGGCGTTGCTTTCACTAAGTCATAAAGGAGAGACTGGCATTTAATTTAATTTAAGCATTTGGTGATGAATTTAAGAACAAGGGGACAGGTCTGTATCTCTGTTCCCAGATCTTCCCCAGTGCTGAAATGTTTTTCCTTTACAGACACTGGGAAAATCCAGAGTCCAGCCCCTGCAATCGACCTGGATAGATCCAACACTGGTGTGATTTGTGGCATTATGCATTTAAATGGCAAGGAACAATTTGCTGGATATTACTATTGTTAATTTGCTCCTGTAGCCAACCTCCTCTTTCCCATAGAAACAGCTAGCGATAGAGAATCTAATCATTTCTGAAGTGTTTCCTTGTCCATCAGGATAAAACTGCTGGGTTGAGAGGTTAGATTAAAAGAGTCAGGAAATTGCCTCAATAAGCTGAAACTTCTGTTGATATTGAAACCTTTCAGAAATGTTTCCTGCATTCTGCCAATTTTCTCCCTAATCTGAATAACACCTCTGCTAGGATTTAAAAGAGAAATGTCATGCTGACAGTGATGGGGTCTCTCCAGAAGCTAAGAGAGCCCACTGCTTGCTGCTTGCTGGCTAATCCATGGCTTTGTGCAGGGTTGTGCTCCAGGCTAGACCAGGCCCTAGAAATTATTTACCTCTTCCCTCTCCATCTGGTAGGAATTGCTTATCCTGAAGCCACATGGAACAGGCTGCTCAAGGAGGTGATGGAGTCACTGTCCATGGAGGTTTTCAAGAAACACGGAGATGCGTCACTTAGGGATGTGGTATAGAGAACGTACTGATGATGGGTCAACAGTTGAACCAGATGATCTTGATGGTCTTTTCCAACCTTAATGTGATTCTATGCCCTATTTTTGGCCAGCCTTCACTCCCTGCTGGTGCATGACCACATTTGGGTAAAGGTATCCTCACAGAGACAGGGACAGCACACTTGGTCTGCTAGCACACCAGAAGGGTAAAGACACCATTACTTTGACATAGCATGGGGCTATAAGTTTATTGGAAATAATGCTGTGAATGTGGGGAGCCGCCCTGTCCACCCTCCCATCGTTCACATCTCAGATTTAGAGCACAGGGCTGCTGCTGGTAGCACTGGTACTTGGAAGGAGTTTGCTTTTCAGTTGTCTTTGCCTATGGAATTGTGTGTTGTTCCTATTGTCTACAGCAAAATTGCTTTTTTCCCTGTGTAGACTTTTATTCCTTTCGGCTGCAGGTTTCACTTGGGCTCATGGTACTCCTTGTTTATGGCAAAGAGCTCCCCTTTCATGGCCACAGCCAATCTGACCCTTTGTCAAAAGCATTTCTCAGATCTGATCTTGGATTTACTCATGCATAACCTCAACAGCACCAACAGTAGAATGGCAGGACTGGAAAAAAACAGGAGATGCCACTGAAACTCCTGTGTGAAAAGACTTCTGCATGGTAAAAGCCTTGCATCCTCAGCCTTGCGTGTTTGAACACACATGTCCCTACCTGAGCAAATGAAGCCAGAAGACATCCAGAGCTCTTTCAGCAAATTTATTGAATCTGCTACAGGGCAAGGTGGCTTCTGGAGTGCTATGGCTTTGGTTGGAATGCCTCCAGGTTCAAATGCAAAAGCTTTGGGATGGGATGCTTGGTGGTGGATCAGCCAAGGCCCAGGTAGCTGCTCAGAAGCCAGCAATGCAGTCCTCTGCTTCACCTCTGTTCTGCTGGCTTCTTGAATTCCTACTCGCTTGGCCTTAAGCTCCCTTTGCAACAGGGTGGGTGTCTCTCCTCCTGGCAGACACTCTGTTCTCTCACAGTGGGAAAGGAGGGCAATGTCAAGCCCATTTTTCCTTTTAGAAATACAGTGTGAAAGAGTTCCCCTGAAGAAGGCAGATTAAAAATAACCCTGTGAACAGCAGTGACTAATGTGCTCATCCATACAGAGCTGCCTCCCCCTCCATTGCTGTCTTGTGCGTATCTGTGGTCCGTGACCTCAGGGGGACTGCAAAGTGAGTGACAGATTTATGTTCATTAGGGGAACATCCGTTGTCAGAGATATGCTGGGGTTTAAGCTCTTCATCTCACTAACTTTGAAACTGCTGCAATCTGGTGGGAAAGTTGCCTGGATCTAGCAAACCTCCTGCTCATAGGCCTTAGGGACCATAGTGACCATATGATGCTGTTCAGTCTCACGAAAGGGAGAGGCACTGGATAATAAATGTAAATAAAGATTGATTTGTGTGGGCAATGTTAAAGAAAGCTCCATGTCCTTTTTTTAGACACACCGTCTCGTGTTAGCATACTTCAGCAGGTCTGGTTGCCCTCTCCTGGAGACTGTCATTTCAGCAATGAAATATCTTCTATGCTTCCCTCCTGGGTTGGTGAAATCTCAGCCTCTGTTGAGGAAAGCCTGACGATACTGTACAGCTCTGGAGCAGGGTAAGAAGGTGCCTGCTGGCATGAAGGCAGTGCAAATCACTCCAGGCTCCTTTCAGTCTTCATCAGTGCTGTCTAACCTCTTCTTGCCATGGGCAGTGCTACTTCCAAAATTCTTCTGGCCTGAGACAAGTCCAAATCTTGTGTTCATGGACAGGTTTTGGCATGCAAACCAGCATTACTTGATTAATGTGTTGAAAGCCAGAACATTGAGAAGGTAGGTTTTTGGATCCACAGTATTCTTGGGGAGGAAAGGAGAGATAGGTTAGCAAGTGATCTGATCCTAGTCCATTGATATTGACAGGAACATCCCATACCTGATAATGAGCAGTTCCCAAGTCTGCTATGGACTCTGTTTGATTGAGAGATAGGTAGAGAGTCCTCAGAAGTTCTTTGAAAAGCATCTTACAACTCTAATCATAGAGAAATAACTGCAGACATCCAGCACCAACGCCAGCCAGCACAGGAGCACCGTGCCATTGTAGGAGTAGTCTGTGCTATGGGCTGGCTCCCAGACTTGGGGATGCTGTGGAGGAGCTCCCTGGGCTGGGCCTGACACATGCCAGGACCAGCAAACACCTATGCAGCAGAGAGGGCAAAGTCATCAAATCATAGAATCATAGAATGGCTTGGGTTGGAAAGGATCTCAAAAATCTAGTTCCAATCCCCTGCCATGGTCAGTGTTGTTGATTGAGTATTAGATCAGGTTGCCCAGGGCCCCAGCCTGGCCTTGAACACCTCCAAATCCTTCCAGTGCCCAGCCACCCAATACTGGGACAGCAGCTTTGCGGGGGCATTTGCTGGAAGTCACAATGTGCAGTGAGCACACAGCAGTTCTCATAAATGCTTTTTTTCCTGATATGCTACATGAGCCTTCTATGTTGACTCAGTCCCAAGGAAGATGCTTTCTAAATAAAAAAAATTCCTCAGCTAAACATGACTTCTCAAAGCATGTTAATGAAAGATAAATGTGCTGACCATGACAAAAGATGACTGGCAAGGACACGTGGAACATAGTAAAACCATTTAGTGGCACGTGAGCTCTGAAGGAAAGATCTGTTTCCCATTACACAGCCCGTTTCCCATAAATCTCAGCTTGAAGCATTTATTTCAATTAATGTCAACCAGCCTTGTATTTTTTCCTGTCTGGTTTTGAACAACAGATGACTAACAGGCCTAGCCTGGCTGATAAGTGTGCAGAGAACTCAGTGCTGATGTGTTGCACCGGTGAAATAGACTTTTATGGAATTGCCCCAGATTTACCCATGTTAAGAGGCTCTGACATGTGATTGTAGACTGGCAAGTCATCACACAGCATCTCAGCAGCAGCAAGTGCCCAAGTGTGATCCAAGCCTCTGGCTCAGAGGTTGGCTTTGATGTCATTTAGCTTGCAGCAAGAGAAGATACAGCTACGCCAAATTGCCTCATATCTCCTGAAGGCTGAAATGGTGATGCAGTCATCACACCTCACACTGCACATGGGAAAAAACATGCCTGACTTTCTCTCTGGTGGAATATGCCTCCCATTTTGGGGAGCTCTTCATACCCATTCCATTGCTCTTGACTACTGATATCCACCACCAGAAGCTGCATCTAACCCCATTTGTGAATAAGGAATGGGATGTCTTTCACTGAAACCCTTGGGCCCTTGCAGAAGCAAATGGCAGTGCTAGGAGATGAGACCAAAGCCACAGATGGTTCTTGTGAGTAGATGGAGGAAGGCACTTTCACCTGCTTATTTGACATCAGTGAGAAATCAGTTTCAACACATGAAACAGCCCTGAAACAGCTGAAGGGCTGTGTTGCCCATGGGCTTACACCCACAGCAAGGGCTCTATAAAACCTGCATCTTGATAATTGACCCAGGCCCTCATGATTTTCATACAGTGCCTCATCAGCTGTGATAGATGAAACTGCATCGACTGTGTGATGACCTGCCACAGACCTTCCACACTGTGCAAACATCCCCTGTTGTTTCAAGAAACAGTCCTCTTTTTTAAACTGCAACTAATAGCAAAGGTACATTTAGGGTATCTTTTCACCTACATTAGGCAGTTGGTGCTGCGAGTTTGGATGCAAAGAGGAAACAGGAAAAGCAGCAAGGACAGCACAGAGGGAGAAATTCAGCTCCGCGTAAGAAAGGGAACAATTGATAGAGAAACAATGAACTTTTGAATGTTACTGGCAATCAATTGTTCAAAGACTCCAGCATAATAAAACATTTTAAAATATTACATGTTTCATTAAGGTTTTATGCATGGCCTTTTTTTGAAGCAGTCCCAAGTGTTTCATAAATTGTATTTATCTCTTCTCTAGTCTGCCCTTTTGTCTAAATGAGGTCAGAGAGAGTGGAAGAGCATTTTTGGCAAAGGGAAGATTTCAGTATGTCACAATTAATAGAAGGAATAAGTACACAAAATCCCAGGGTCTTTGTGCAGGGGGACTAATTTGCATTGTTATTGGATAGGTTTCCCTAATGATCTTCTTTTCTTTGTTGTTCTTACTTCATTTACTGTGTAGATGTGTACTGAGGCATTTCCTCTGCTGAGCTGAGTCCTTAGTGCACAGACCAGCCACTGAGACTTCTGCAGGCTCAGTGTCATGAGAATCATTAGGAGGTGGCAGTCATTGGGACTGTAACATCTTATTCTGTCTCTGCACTTACATAGCCAACATTGGCTGAGCAGAGGCGTGCCGGATGTTATTTGTGAATGCATGGATGGAGTCAAAACACAGAAGTTTGGAGTCAAAATAATCCTCTGCCCGGTTCCTGAGGCGCCCTTTATCTCTTAAGCATTTTCAGATATCGAAGCATGATCTATGCAAGGTCAGGCCAGAAGAACCCTCTGTCATGTGACATCTCTTCAGCCACGAAGCTGTTTTATCCAACCTTTGCAAAAGCTGGCTTATTTTCCCATAAAATAGGAGGAGTAAGTGCCTTGGGAGAAATCAGATGTCACTCCTGACTTCAAAGAAAGCAAGCAGGAGGACCTGGGGACCTGCAAGTCTGTCAGCCTCACCTTGATCCCTGGGAAAGTGATGGAGCAGCTAATCCTCAAAACCACTTCCAGGCAAATGAAGTGCAAGAAAATCACCAGGTGAAATGAACATGGATTCACCAAGGGGAAGTCATACTTAACCATCTTGGTGAAGTTCTACAATGAAATGACCACCCTGATGGATGAGCGGAGAGCAGTGGATATTGTCTGTCTGGACTTCAGTAATGCCTTTGGCACTATCTTCCTTAAGATCTTTATAGACAAGCTGCTGACGTATGGGTTGGATGGGCAGTCAGTGGGGCAGTGCATCTGTTACAACACCCGACTCCCCACAAAGCGTTTCTGTGCAGTGACAGGGGGCTGAGGACACAGTGGGAGCTGCAGTTTCCACTTAGTTTTGGCTGTTGCAGCTCCCCACCCTTTGTGTTACCTGCACCCCTGTTCCAGATGGAGAAGCTGCCTGTTACCACAGGCCTCTTCATGTCTGCTACCAGGTCCTGCCTGCCAACATGCGCTCAAACCCTGTGCAGTTTATAAGTGTAGCTATTTTCTCTGGAGGAAGGTGAGCAATTTGGTTAATGCAGAATTCTGGCTTGCAGGAAAGCAGGCTCATTCACTAACAGATGAAGATTAATGCAGATCCTTTACCTTTCTCAAGACGTTATACTTGGCTGGCTTGACTCCTTGCAGAGATGCAGCCTGCATGTTTGAACAGGGAACAACTATTTTTCCAGGCCATTTGGCTCCTGCGGTGATGAGATCTCCTTTGTTGTCAGTACCACAGTGGTGAATGTTTCTTGTACCCATGCCAGTGCTGAAAGCTCAACAGATGAGGGTGCTGAGCAGGCTGATGCTGAGGAAGTAAAGCAACACCAACGCAGTGCTCTACAGAACCTTCTCTCCAGCTAAATTCAGAAAAGAAATAGCCACACAAATTGACATTTTCCGAAATACTGAGACAAATGGTTTAAATCTAGCTTTTCTCAACAGCAGAGTCTACAGTGTAGTTTAAATGCAACCTCAAGCACTCTCTAACACTATGCCCTCTTTAGATAGAGAGAAAACCTAGAGTCAGCCATGAGTTAGAGTTGACGTTGGGTGCTGTCTACAAGGGGAAAACCTGAACCCAGGCCACCTGGGAGTACTTCTCCATCCATGTGATGTCAGCAGAACACCATTAGAGCCTCTGCGATCAAGAGGGAGATAAACAACTTGCACTCATATGTTTGGAGAGAAGTAGTCTTAACACAGACTAGGTGCTAAAAATAAGTATACAACCCTAGCTGGTCACCTGAGCAGTACTGTAAGTTCTGTAAGTATCAACTCTTTGAAAGGATAGATAACTGCAGGACAAGGGGAAATGGTTTTAAGTTGAGGGAGGGAAGGTTTAGGTTGGATATCATGGGGAAGTTCTTTACAGAGAGAGTGGTGAGGTACTGAAACAGCTTCTCAGAGAGGTTGTGGATGCCCTGTCCCTGGAGGTGTTCAAGGCCAGGTTGGATGGGGCCCTGGGCAGCCTGATTTGGTATTGAATGTGGAGGTTGGTGGCCCTGCCTGTGGCAGGGGGTTGGAGCTTTGTGATCCTTGAGGTCCCTTCCAACCCTGGCCATTCTGTGATTCTGTGATTCTGTGATACTGGTCTCTCTAAGCAATCCACAATGATAAACAGGAATCTCCAGAGAGCAATTCAGCTTCCTTAAGAGAAATGTTGTTTTCTGTTTGTCTCCATTGACTCAATCTCATCTTCTCTGCCTTCGTAAGTATTTCTGCAGAGTTTAATTTTAGTTCAAGGTTGCTTTTAAGGTAAAATATCCATGCAAATTAGGTTAGTTCCAGATCATTAGATCCCTTCCCAATTTCTGAACAAATACTGCCAACCATTTTTAGAAGTGCCAACATGTGATGAGCAAACTGCTATTAGCCTTGCAGTTGCAGGCTTGTCTTCCGCTGAGATGCAAACAAGCAGCCAGAGGTACTATGCAGCAGTTAATTAACATCATTTTGCAGATAATTTACACTAAAGAGAAGCATATCAACAAGTGTATTAATACCTGGGAATATAATTCCCAGTTTGAGAAAGCATGAACTCAGAACTGGCATAAGCAAAGCACCATCAATGAAACTCAAATGCAGTTTACACTGAGTTTTGGACCTAAATTCGTAGGATAAGCAAATTTGGGCATGAGAGTTCTTTTCCAGGTGCCACATTATATCTACACTGCTTGTAGTTTATCTCACCCTCTTATCTCACCCTGAGGAGAAATCTAAAGAGATTCTCCGTAGCGTTCCTCTTACTGTTAATGTATTTGTAAAGAAGTTTTTTGTTCTCGTTTGTTACAATGGCCGGGTTGAGTTCAAGCTGGGCTTTTGCCTTTCTAATTTTCTCCCTTCACATCCTAACAACTTCTCTGTACTCTCTCCAAGTTCCTCATCCCTCCTTCCACAGAAGGTAGATCATCTTTTTCTCCTGGAGGCTCAGGAAAAGCTCCCTGTTCATCCACTCTGGTCTTCTCCACCAGCCCATCTTATGGCACAGGGGACAGCCTGCTCGCCTGCTCCTGTGCCTTTAAGACTTCCTTCTTGAGGAGCAACCAGCCTTCCTGAACTCCCTTACCCTCCAAGACTGAATCCCAGGGGACCCTCCCTACCAGTCTCCTCAGCAATGCAAAGTCTGCCCTTCAGAAGGCAGCAGATTTGCTGTCAACTCTCCTGTCTCCACCAAGAATCAAGAACTCTATCATTTCATGGTCACTCTGCCCAAGGCAGCTTCTGACCTCCACATCTCCTAACAGTCCTTCTCTGTTTGTGAACAGCAGGTCAAGCAGGACACCTCAGCTTGTAGGCTCTCTCTCCAGCTGCCCCAGGAAGCTATCTTCCACACACTATAGAAACCTCCTAGACTGCTGCTTCTGCACCGTATTGTGTTTCTGGCATATATCAGGGAAGTTGAATTCCTTCATGAGGACAAGGGCTGGCGATCACACAACTTCTGTCAGCTGCTGCTAGATCCCCTCCCCTGTCTTATCATCCATGTTTAGTGATCTATAACAGACCATCACCAGGATGTCCACCTTGTTGGCTCTCCCCTGATCCTTACCTGTAGAGACTCAACCTTGTCATTCCCAGCCCTGAGCTCTAACAGAGAGAGTCATGCCACCACCCTTCCTTCCTTGTCTGTCCTTTCTGGAGAGCTCATAGCCATCCATTGCAGCACTCCATTAGTTTCCATTGTGGCAACTGAGTCACAGATTGCCTGCCACATAATGACCTTCAGCTCCTGCTGTTTGTTGCCCATGCTGCATGCACTGGTATAGATGCACTTCAGCTGAGCCCTTTGCCTCACCCCCAAACCTGTTATTGTTCCCCCAGTCTCATCTCTAGTGAGATGATGTGCTCACCCCTTCTTTCCTTCTAGGTGGAGTCAATCTTGAGGCCTGGGGTTGACCACCTCACCCAGACAAGCTCTTGGGTTCTTGGGTGGACCTTCCACCACATCCTCACTTACCTCTCCCTCAAGATCCAGAGCCTAGATACTGTATGCTATATTCTACAGATGGATTTTCCTCTGTAATAGTATTCTTTTTTTTAATAGATACTTCAGGGAGTACCTCCCCACCGCTGCACAGGGGCTATAGGGCCAGACAAAGTTCAGTGCTCAGGGTTGTGAATGACCGACGCCTTCATGACTACCCACGTTCAAGAACAAACAGTAAGTCAACATCTGGCTTGGCAGAGCTGTCCCCTTGGTGCACTTGGATGTGGTTCATGAGGAGTTGGGAGCACGGAAATCTCTTGGCAAGGCAGCTTACAGTACATCTCACTTATTTTGAGCGGTAATTGAACATATCCCAGGAACACACAGCCTTATCTGCCTAATTAATTGCTTTGCTGGGCTGTGCTTTGGATAGTTTCATATACACAGCAACTAAAACAAAGACCAAAGTCCAACTGCTAGAGTCCACTGAGAGCCAGCTGCCATACTGGCTCACACCATCATGGTGCAGCACTGCCATTCACAGTCCCTGGGGCACAGAAATGTTGGCGATGGAGAACTCAGGACATCGGGTCACATAAATCTGAGTGTTACAAAGGAAATTTGCCAGCTGAGTCTGACTGCTGTAACTAACCTGCAGTTCTTGACATTTACTATTCTTGGACAAAGCAGCCTGAAATGCTACATTTAAGCATTGGCTTTGAAAATCTCTTTAATTCCAGACTCTGCTGAAGCCAGCGCATGTAACACAAGGCATATGGGTGCTTACCATTTTCCCACATGGCCCTATAGCTACTGCAAGAGCATGCGAAACTCAGCGTCTTGTTTGCCAGAAACCATCTGGAAGGACTGAATTTTGGGGGGACTATTTGTGGAAAATGCCTCTAAACTCCAAGCACCATTTTGAAACCCCATGTGTAGAAATCCATGCTCCTCCCCAGAGTGGGGGACTGCTGTGCGGACAGAAGCAGGTCCCATAGCCCTGCCTGCAGGTCAGAACAGTGCTCCTTTCTGTGAGTTGTCAGGTTGGTGCCTTTGCAAGCTCCGATTATTTCTGATTTGCACTTGGCAAGGATAACAGCGTGTTGCCCTTTGCTTCTAAGCTGGTTTAGGAGAAAGAGCTTACTGAGCTCTTTCTGATGAAATACTGTTATTTCTGAGCCAGAGTCCTGGCTTGCATGAAAGCAGTTTGATTTCAGCTATTAATGTGGCAAATGAAGGAGAAGTGGGTAAAGGCACTTCCATATCACTGACCTGACTGTGGTCTCTCTCCACCTTCCATCTTCATCTGCTGCAGCAGTTTCCCATGAAATCTAAGCACAAGAATCTAATGATCGTGAGACTGTTAGCCGCAAAAACGAGTAAGTGGTGACCAAAGGCAAAGGAAACTCTTATCCCAGAAGGATGCAGCTTGACTGTGAGGAGGAGGGAAGGATCTCCACTCAACTTTACAGCCTAAAAAAGTGATGAATCCGAGAAAGGCCAGAAAATCTTTTGGTCCTCACGCTCCTGCCTATAGCAAGAGGTAGAAAAGCAAAAGGGCAGTAGGAAGTGGACAAACCCTGCTTTCCATGAGATGAACAATCTCAAGCAGTAGGCTAGGTCAGCAAATCCCAGCACCAACTGGTTCATGCCTCGTCCTGGCAACAAACCCCACCAACACCAACCAGCAAGCATCCCATAACCACTCCACAGAAAATTACTTTAATAACTGTACAACTTTGGTCAAATCCAGCCTGTACTATACTTTGCTGGGAATACAGTTAAACCAGAATGACAATTAACCTATAAATGTTGTTGTTTTTTTTTTCCTGAATCTTGAAAAACACAGAATATTGTGTAGGAACATAAGCAGTTGTTATTAAAAACAATCTGGTCCACATTTCTCCCACACAGCCAACATTTTTTTCCCAAAAGTACGTAGTATTCATCATGCTATTACTACAAAATAAGGAAGTTTCCTTAGTACAAGCCTCCTTAGTTCACTCACAGCCATGCTGCTCTGGCCCCTGTATAAAAGACAACATGATTTAAACTAGTGAGAAGCCATAAACACAAGCTGTATTTTCTGTGAATGGCTGTGTGCATTCCAAGCAACTTTTAAGATCTCTTCTAACTAACTTTTAGGAGGAACTTTGTCACACTGAGATAAAAGGATCAGAATATAAAGAGTTTCTAGACAAGCCCAAAAACTTACAAAAAAGGAAGAAACTTCTAAGAAGAAGAAGAAGAAGAAGAAGAAAAGATCCATTGTGAACACAGGATTATCTGTTTCTAAAAATTCTACAGGAGAGTTATGCTCTCTACAACCTGATAAGACGCTCCTTCCCTTATCCGTGGTGATTTGAGAAATGAAGCCATCACTATGAATTGCATCTGGCCAGATTAAATGGGCTCCTCAGGAAGCTCTGTTTCCCGTTTCTTACTGGCAAGGATTACACATCCTTCACCTTCCCAACAGACCCTATAGCACAAGATTTGATTGCTTTCCAGTGAGGAGGCTGTATGCCCCAGCTGTGCCCAAAGGACACTGTATGCTTAGAACAATGCATAATATTGAGCAATTACAACATTGTGAGGCAGCATTCTCAATAGCTGGATCTGTACATTATTGCATCTACAGGAGGGAGTGCTAATGGATCCCCAGGTAAATCCCACAAGTGCCTTGAGAAGCCTTAAGGCAAATGTGACTGCTCCTAGTGCTTCTCCTTTCCCTTTGGGGCATTCAGCAAAGGACGGAAGTACATAAATACACAGAATCATACAATTGTTTGAGTTGGAAGAGACCCATAAAAGCCTTCTAGTCCAACTCCCCCGCAAGGAACAGGGACACCTACACCTTGATCAGGTGCTCAGAGCCCCGTCCAGCCTGACCTTGAGTGTCTCCAGGGATGGGGGATCCACCACCTCTCTGGGCAAGATGCCTTACAACCAGGGAGTTCACACCGAGAGGACATCACCAGCACAAGCATGCAGGTTTAACACATTTCCTGGCACCTATTCTGCTTCCCAGATCTCTTCTGTTGACATCTGAGTGATGGAGAAGAGAGTCTCCTTTGAATAAAAGGAAAACTTTCAGAAAGGAGAGGATAACATCATCCAGCTGTATCTTCCCCCTGTCTTTCTTTTCTTTTTCACTCCACAAATGGAAGTCTGTCCTCGACTCCTTTATTTGAAGTGGTAGTAAAAAAATATATTAACTAAAATCTCCATAACCATTGTGAAAAAAAAATTAATTAGAGAGTGAACTATTGACAGCTTGCCATTGGTGCAAATTTTCAAGCATTTCAGCACCCACCTAATGAAAATGTAATCTTTAACTCTTTATTGGATGTTGAATAAGTACATATCCCTTTCTACAACTCCTGGAAAGGAGGTTGTAGCATCGTGGAGGTCAGCCTCTTCTCTCAGATGACAGCAATGGGATAAGAAGCCTCATGTTGCACGAGGTTTAGGTTGAGTATTAGGAAAATATTTTTCTCAGAAAGAGTGGTAAGGCATTGGCACAGGCTGCCCGAGAAGGTGGTGGAGTCACCATCCCCAGAGGACTTCCAGAAGTGTGGAGATGTGGCACTGAGGAACACGATTAGTGGGCAGCTTTGGTGATGATTATAGGTCTTCTCCAACCTTAATGATTCTATGATAATCTGGCAGTGGCAAAAAGGTCTATGAAGTCAAGATGCAGCACATCAGCTGCTCCTCCGCTGCTCATTGGACTGTTTACCCTGCTAAAGAAAGGAACCACACTGAAGTCACATTATTTGTTTTGGAAAACTGTACTTGTGATATATTTGTGTTTTTATTCTGCTGGAGTTTATTAAGTCATGAATAATTCACACCTGAACATTTCTGGGTGCCACAGCAAGCCTGGCTGGTCTGTAATTCTCTCTGTTCACATCTTTTCTCCTTTCCTTCTGTTATTTTCTCTTTTCCAGCCTGCTAAAATCTCCTCTTCCACCACCACTGTGCACTCCAAGATCATTGCTGTTGTTTCAAGGAGGCTTCAGCTGGTCCCTCACAAACCCTAGGGTGAATGTCATCCGTCCCTCTTGGTTTATCTAATTTTTCTAATTTATGCCTTACACTTAAAACATTTCACTTATCTAAATACTCCAGTGCTGAGGAAATAACAAGAAAATACCAAGTAGCTGTTATTATGTATTGATTTATCAGTCTGCTGACTCAGGAGAAGGAATGGAGCTTTTATGTCCCATTACTTTCAAAGATACTTTCAAGTGGAGAGATGTTAGATTTATTAGGTCTAATGTTAATAGTATGTTCATAACCCTCCTTTGAAAATAACATTTTTGCTAAAAGATATGATGAAAGATTGAGTTTGGATTTCTTTTTTATATAGCTATCGTTCGTAAGACCAAAATCTTCTGTATTTCTGCTTTAAAATCAAACTAGTTTTCTAACCCAGTGGTAACGGAACTTTGTATTTTTGTTTCTTTCTCAAATGACTCAAGCTGTTGCCATGGAAATAATTCTATATGGAGATAGGTCAAGGGAAGATAATCTCTCAGAGAAAATTGCTACTTGAAAAGAACATAAATTATAATAATTTAATCAAAAGCATAAAGTAGTCAATCTAAAAACCTATGCGAATATAATAATTCAATTCAACTGCCTGATCTTTCTCTCCTGTGCATGTCTTCTACGCTATTGTTAAAAATCCATCACTAATTAATCTGCTAATATGGTTTTCTAGGACACAGCCCAGTTGGTCACTGAAACTATTCGGTAAAGGAGATGAGAAGGCATTGCTGTTAGATAAAGCATAGAGCATTGTTCTCACACTTGCTTGTCACTTCCAGATAAATGTGATTTCTCCTGGATATAGGATCCTTTATCTTTCCCCTTTCTGCCCTGTTGTATTGCTGTGGGAATGCTTGCTGCGTTTACTCCCTGTCTCACATGTGCCTTCATATCCATCATGAACCTTTTATCTCCAGGGACCTGATCCCAAGCTCAGTGAAGAAAATAAAAATAAACTAAACTCTTTGGAAAGAAAACATTGCTTTCATGAGGCTAGAAGCAGTTCTAGGTACTTGCTGAATGGCAAAAAAATTTACTACAGTAAGTTTTTGTGTTAAAGACCAAGTAAGGGCCTGATTATTTTAGGGAAAAACAAGCCTCTCCAGAAGTTCCATTTTACCATTTGCTGTTCTCAAGCTCCTGTGAGCCCGTGTGGTGTATCCTTGCCTGTGAGTTGTGTCAGTGTGCATTTTCTCCAGGCATTCTTCTGAGACATCCCATTATCCTTCCCGTCACCCAGCTCACCATCTATTTTCTGCACAGTGTTTTTTCCTAGGCCCCGCTGTATTCTTCTCCACTGCCCTTCGCCCAAGGCTGCTCAAGGTGTTATGTATGAAATGAGCAGCAATAACGGACTGGCAAACATTTTCCCTGTTTCAAAGACAGCTACAACAAGATGGATTTGTTGTGTAATTTGTTTCTGCCTATGGAGGCCTCTGTGCCAGCGGTGGAAAACAAAGCACCAAATTCCAACATTATCCTTCAATTCAGTCTCTAATGCTATTTCTTTTCAGTTTCTGGGGTGATTCATGAGTGTGCAAAGCCTATTCTTGCCTGAAAGCTTTGGAGAAAAGTGAAAGGAGAATAAAAAAGGACAATAAAAGTTGCAAAGTATGGAAGGATAAAAATGACAAAAATAAGACCAATTGTCCTAGGACAGCAGGATTAATAAATAGGATCCAAAGGCTTAACAATGGATGTCATTAACAGGGCAGTGATTTTTACTTGCAGGAACGATACGGGGAGAAGTATAAACTAAAAATAATGAAATAGCAAAGTTATTAGACCATTGTTTATCTGGCTTTAAAGCAGAGAAAGACAGGCTTTTACCTAAACTGGTGATAAAAGTCTTAGAGAGAAACAGGAAAATGAGGAAGTCTGTCAGATAAATCCCAAAATAGCTCGTGAAGGCTCGGAGCCTCTCGGCTTTGACAAGGCACTCAGAGCAGACAACATCTGTCCGAGGGGGCAGAGGGAAGTGGGGGCGGGATGAGAGAGGTCTGGCAGGACTTTCTCCAAGGTCACACATCCTCGGAGACTCCCTTGAGTGGACGGTTGAATAAAGTCCAAGTCAACAGCTGCCAAGGCTGCTCTACAGCGGCGGCAGCAGAGGAAATCTCAGAGCTTACAGGAATGTGCTGGGAAGGGCAGGAGAAGGGAGAATGTTCAGTGCGAGGCCAGTCTAGCGGTTTTGAATACCTCTTCATCAGCACCTCACCTCAATTAATGGTGTGGTTCTCCCTTTTCCTAGTGGAGAATGTCAGGAGATGCTCCACCTTTCAGTGGAAGTTCCTAAATTTGATAGCTAAATGGGCATGCTTTTCCTCTTTGCTTTTCCTTCCTGCACCAAGCATTGGAAAGCCAGCATGAGTGGTGGCTCACAAACACAAATCCCATTTCAGGAAAGTTAAATTTAGGAAAAACCCATCCATGTCTTTCAATCCCACTGAAATTAATGGAAGTAGACACATGCTGTAAGAGTTTTACATGCATTCCCAAACTGCAATCAGATTAATTTAGCAGCTGACTTTTTAATCAAACAAAGCATTCTCGAACTAATGAAAAAACGTGATTTATTACTAATAAAAATTTACAGGAGAGTTTCACATATTTTTTGAAATGATTGCTTAGTCTCACATGACAAGTCTGAATATTAATGTTTGGGTTTAATATCAGGTTACTTAAAAGATACCCTGCTGTTCTTATTCACTGGTTGGCTTTGGCTTTCAAACAGAATAACAAAAAATAACAGCATAAGAACCACTATAAGAAATTCAGGGCAATAATTCTCTTGCACTGAAATTATTAAAATGCCTCAGACATCCAAATAAATCATTGTTACAGAGAATCAAGTTAATAACCCTGAAGAACATATATCAGAGCTCTTTGAAATGGGTGATGTGGCGGTGATACATCCTCCAAATTATTCATACATTCACTTATCTTCCTGAATTTTGTCATATAAAATTCAGTGCTTCAGGTAAGAAGGCAGCTTTGTCCCTGGAGGCTTTGGGTTTTTCTTCCTTATTGACCTACCGCTGTAAATATATATCATTGCAAAAGAGTGCTATTGATTTTCAGAGGCTCTTTGAAAAAACTGCATCTTGGCTTCATTAAAAATTGAAGAAGTAGTATAGCAGTACATCTGGAAGGGAGATGAGATGGCCTGCATTTAGCATCCAACAGAGAAAAGAATCAAGGCAAAACCCCAGCAAAAGGTGCAGGAATCCAAGTGGGATCTGGGGTTTCATTCTTACTCAAGTTTAGATCTTCAGGTTCGAAAATATCTCTGCGGCTGCTGCCTCTCTCTGGAGGTACACAAAGAGCATAGGCCGCCCAGGATTTTACCCCTGATTTTCTGAAGAATCAAAACTCTTCCACCGGCTGTCCATGGAGATGAACTTAGATCCACCATACCTAAACCTGCCCTGTCTGGGAGGGCAGATGTGCCCCTGCCCTCCTCTGCTGTAGCAGGCACTTATCTCCAAGGTCCTGCTGCACTTCTTTGATACCTAAAAGATAATTCCAACCTCATTTGTGCATCTCTTGGTTGTTCAGACTACCTTAAGCCCCTCTGTAAGAACTCAGCTCTCATACCTACGTATAGGTTCCCTAGATGTCCCCCAGAATCCGGTGTCAAATGTTGCAACATGCAGAGGTGATGAGTAGTCCATCACCAAGATGTGCCATTGGACAATGGCCCCTGGACATTTCTACTTGTTATTGGCATCTTCAAGAGATGGGAAGATCCTGAAAGAGAAGTTCTTGCTGACTTTCTAAAACTCTCTATTGTTCAGACTGTTCTGTTGCAGCACCTAGGGTTTGTGAGATATCAGCTGTGCTCTGGGTTGGCAACTTGGTCCCTGTGTGACCTGATGGTTCTTGATATTTATTATTCTGTCGGATGGATCAGGCTGCACCAATGCTACATAAACCTCAGAGGTAAAGAACAAAGTAAAAATCTCAGACAGGATTTCTGAACGCTTTAAAAATTTTTCCATTGGGCTGCTCCCAGCAGGCAGAAAAATCCTGGCTGAAGAGCAAAGGCCCCTGAAATGAATAGCATTAAAAGATGTCTTTTATTATCTCGCTTCAAAGTACAGATCATGACCATTAAGTTATTCAGGTCTACAAGTTCCAGACCTCCTTTTCCCCCCTTTCATCTAAACAGCACAGGAAAAGGCCCTAAGAACCTCAGCATTTATTACAGTCATTTCTTGTTGCTGCCTTCTGCAGCAGCAAACAGATAACATGAGCTTTTTTCTCACATCCTATTCAGGCTTTTTTTTTTTTTTTTTAAGTTCCTCACATTCATGCATGGTCCCCCAGACCAAACTACACATTATCATCATGCAAGGCTGAGTTAAACACGCAGTCTGTGTGAGCAGGGAAGGCAGGTGGAGGCAATGAGGCCGCCTGCCAGCTGGCTGGCCCTCTGGGGTGCCCATCCTCAGGAGGTGACGGTGCCGACCACGCCAGACAGATGGCCCTGCACTGGGCTGCTGGCTCTGCAGCCTCTGTGTGGTTAGGGATGCTGAGCCATTCTTCATAGCTCAGGGTGAAGCAAGATTTTGCTGGGAAGAAAAGTGGCAACAGCATGGAGGCGAAAGAAAGGAATGCTTGCTGGACTAGACCTCATATCCATCGCCATTTAGCCAGGAAGGCAGACATCTCTGTCACCCACTGCTTTTGGTCTTCTTGACAGGTGTGTTCAGGGATTGCTCCATCCAGAGGTAAGGAAGAGCAGAGAGTGCTATAGCAAGCTCTGTGCCCAGAAGACCATGTTAGAATCATCCCCAAGAATGGTGTCATTAATTCAAAAGAGGAGAGGAGAGAAATGTCACTGGAAATGAACACAGGAGAGGATTGTCATGGTCTAGGTGAAAACTGACAGCGATTTAGCAGTGGTGCTGGTGGTCCCCAGCCCACCTCCCCAGCATGGGGCCATGGGCATTGTCCTTAGGACACTGTCAGCTCTCAGGTTCCATAAAATCATCACAGAGCCATAGAATCATAGAATGGCTTGGGTTGGAAGGGACCTTAAAGCTCACCCAATTCCAACCCCCTGACACAGGCTGGTTCCCCCCACCAGATCAGGCTGAATAGTGCCCCATCCATCCTGGGCTTGAATGCCTCCAGGGATGGGGCACCCATAACTACTCTGGGCAACATGATTTCTCCTGTCAGCTTTCTAAACATTCCCCAAATAAGCTCCATGTAGGCTTTCTGGCTGAGCTTTATAGTGGCTGAACCTTTGTTTTTATGGTGCAAAGCAGGGAAGCCCAGCTCCTGCATGGAAAAAAATAAAAATAAAAATAAAAATAAAAATAAAAATAAAAATAAAAA